>JARFXV010001389.1:120000-147500 GCA_031761425.1 Cosmopolites sordidus
AAAACCTTATAGTAAGAAATATTGGCCTCATAAAACTTCTTTTGAACCTGGTACTTCAAACATAAAATATGTCCCCTTTGTTAACCTAAAAATGATGCTTCTTCTGCATTTCCATATTAAGTTTAGACTAATAAAAACTTTGTCAAAGCCATGGATAAAGAAGGTAATGGTTTCAAGTACCAAAAAAATTTTTTTCTAAATTAAGTGATGTAAATCTAAAAGAAGGCATATTTATTGGACCTCAAATAAAAAAGATTCTAGGTAATTTCCGTTTTCAAGAAAAATTAAATGAAAAGGAATTGACAGCTTGAAAGTATTTTGAAAGTGAAAATAATAATGAAGGTGAAAATAATAAAGTAATATAAAAAACATCATAGTTGAACTCTTGAAAGCATATGAAATACTAAGGTGTCGCATGTCTTTAAAAATTGTTTACACTTCAATTTGGATTATTTTCTGGAAAATTTGGGTGCAGTAAGCGACGAAAGAACAAGGAGAGAGGTTTCACCAGGACATCAGGACGATGGAAACAAGATACTAGGGACGCTGGAACCCATCTATGTTGGGCGATTATTGGTTTTTAGAATAAGATAATGTTACAGAACACAAGAGGAAATAGCAAAGTGTTTATCACTGTATAACATCTTATGTAATATATTTTTATTTACATAATTCTCAGAAATATTTTTGCATAAATTTAATATATTTTTTTTTATGTATTTATATAAAATAAATATTAGATTGTAAAAATATGTCGTCTTCTTTTTTTCCCACCCACGATTCCTAGTAACAAAAAAAAAACCAGTACGTGTTATAGTAATTAGCTTATTATTGTGAATTTAGGACTACAAAATACTTCATATATACCTATTTTCATCAATGTTACATCAACAAAGTTTAAATTTGTTGACCTGTGTAATTTGCAAATATATTGTTCTATCGTCCACATATTCAAAAACATTTCAACACTCACTTTATATAGTATGGATTTAGCTCTAATTTGATAACATCTTCTAACAAATTCAAAATTTAATTACAATATATCGCTAGGATAATTCAATACCTTCAATCAAGTTAGTATGCCCAAGCAGAATTAATACAAGGATCTTTGTCCTTTCGGGATAACGGAATGTCTCTCTATTCCTTCGTACAAAATAGATACGTTCATTTAACAAATTGAGTCGTTCGATTAAACTATTAATTAAGAGAAATTTCGAAATTGTACCCTTTGGGAAATTTCAGGTTATTTACATTTATGACATGAACATTGGGTTTTCTATTTTCAGCTGATTTTCCCAATGCTTGACAATATTGTGCAATTTCGTTTCTAAAATAGGAGTATTTTGTAAACCTTTAAGGTTAAGCAGTTCTGGTAAACAGGTTCTGTAATTGTTGCATCTATATGAACTCTGTTTTATTATTTTATAAGCCATTATAAAATAATAATTTTAATTTTATTATTAATATAAGCCATTAAAATGTGTTCTATTTACTTCGTATCGATCTCCGTCGACTGAGAAAATTATTAATTATTCTGTAGAATAATAATCGGGAGGTTGGCCTCTCCTGTAATCAGGCGACTCGGAGATCGAAATGCAGCGCAGCTTGTTGGGCTTGTGAGGCACTTGGAATGGTGACCTTTCGAGAAAAAACCAGGCTTAAGTAATTCATTTCAATAGACAAAAGTGTAAAATCCCATAAGTAATTTCCTCACGCTAGTCGCGCCAGTTCGTTGTTGTAAGGCCGGTGGCCTTCTGAGAGGTATTCTACGTTGGTCACTCGCCATTTGATAGGTTAGGGGAAATGGAAGTAAATGTTACAATTATTCTTCCATTCAATCACTAGCTATACATTTTTCCCAACTGTCTGGCAATTTGTGGATGCTACGCCAAAAAAATGTTGCTCTTTTGAGGTAAACCAGCCAACGATCCATTTTCGTAAGAAGTGAAGCGCTGCACCAGCAACTGCGTGTCCCATCGATGTAAATAAGTAGTAAAAGTAGTAATCGGACGGAGCCCAGTCTGGTAAGTAAGCCGCATGCGAGTAGTACATTCGCAGAAGATTTCCCAACTAAACACCTCAATCTCTTCCTTGACTAGTTTTGCTGTGTGTAAAAATCACTTGGAATCGGATTTTTTGATATTCTGGTCACTTTTCACGCAAAGCTTAATTGAAATCGATCATTTGCTATCGGTAGCGTTCAGTATTAATGGTTTCGCCAGGTTTTAGCAGCTCTTAATAGATAACACCCTTCCGATCCCACCAAACACAGAGTGTTTTCCTTTGTCAATAGCGATTTGGTCTTGTAGTCGATGCCAATGGTTAGCCTGGAGTTACCCATGATCTTTTACGCTTAACATTCCCAAAATATATTCCCTTTTCATCTCCAGCCACAATTCGATCGACAAATGACTTTCTTTTATACCTGGCGAGCAGCATTTCGCAAATGGTTTTTCGGTTTTCCTAGTGTATTTCAGTCAGTTTATGTGGGACCTATTTTCCCATCATCTGGATCTTTCCCACGGCTTTCAACTGTATAGAGACGGCTTTTCATGTCACATTTAATTGATCCACGAGTTGTTGATGTGCTTGACCGTCACTATCATCCAACAATACTTGCAATTCGCTATCTCCAAACTTTTTCGGTGGTTCGAACCACCAACGAAGATGTGTTCTTCGTTTTTTCCGTCAAAATCGCCATTTTTTAATTTTTTAAGCCACTCAAAGCATTGTGATTTACCAAGACCATGCTCAACGTAGGCTTCGACAAGCATTCGACGCTATTTTGCAGCTATTTTCTTCAAATGGTAACATAAAATAAATGCTATCCATAAATCGTAGTTTCCAAGAACAAAATTCGACATGTTCAACGTTATTACAAACTATGCTGTTGTATAAAATTTGTATTCTGGTGAGTACATATATACGCCATCCGACGGGTGGTCGGCGAAAACATGGGTTGTTGGCTGTAGATAGGATCTCCCTATTCTTGATGGTATGGTATATGTCGGCGCCCTGAAGATTCTGAACCTCGAGAGACGAAACATATGTCTTCCAGTTGAAGAGATAGGTGGGTCTCCTTCCCGGTCAAGCAACCAACAAAAATGTTCATTTAGACGGAGACACAGGTTGTTGTGTGTTCCATATGAGATTGTAGAACCCAACGGTTGGGTGTTTGATGACACTCAGCTACTGCTGTCTCATTGGACGCAGTCCAAGAAAATCTAACATTACATATATACACCTTCCGACGGGAAGTCAGCGAGAGTATAGGTTGGTGACTGTGGATGGGATCTCCCTATTCTTGATGGTATGGTATATGTTGGCGACCTGAAGAGTCTGAGCCTCGAGAGATGAAACATATGTCATCCAGTTGAAAGGATAGGTGGGGCTCCTTCCCGGTCAAGCAACCAACAAAACGGTTGATATATATATATATATATATATATATATATATATATATATATATATATATATATATATATATATATATATACCAGGTGTCCCATTAAGGATGGATCGCGGCCGTATCTTAAAAACTATTTATCCCACAGCTTTGCGGAAAAAAATATTATACTAAAACTGACTGTGAGAAATTCACCAAAAAAATGGATTCATTTAAAAGGCAATTGCTGGGACAATCAGATAATCTGGGAGATAAATTATTTAGATTATAAATGAAACCGCGAGGTGGCGTTACATTCAACAATAGTTTTTTTGAAGTTTTGTTCAGTTTTTTCAAATGGAATGGTACAGCTTTTATTACATGGCTAGAAAGGTAATTTAAAGAGGAATCATCAAGTGAAAACCCGAAATCGATATCTCTGACATGTCAAGAGATATTTCGATTTTTCTGAAAAAATCAGTTAGTTTTAATTTTTACCGTAATATTAAATTAAAAATTGGTCTTGATATGGTACAGCTTTTATTACATGGCTAGAAAGGTAATTTAAAGAGGAATCATCCAGTGAAAACCCGAAATCGATATCTCTGACATGTCAAGAGATATTTCGATTTTTCTGAAAAAATCAGTTATTATTTCACTACTACCTGCATTAAGTTAAAAAAATATTAACCTAATGTTTGCCTTCCTTCACACTTTACGAAAAATCGAAATATCTCTTGACATGTCAGAGATATCGATTTCGGGTTTTCACTGTATGATTCCTCTTTAAATTACCTTTCTAACCATGTAATAAAAGCTGTACCATATTAAGACCAATTTTTAACTTAATATTACGGTAAAAATTAGAACTAACTGATTTTTTCAGAAAAATCGAAATATCTCTTGACATGTCAGAGATATCGATTTCGGGTTTTCACTGTATGATTCCTCTTTAAATTACCTTTCTAACCATGTAATAAAAGCTGTACCATTCTATTTGAAAAAACTGAACAAAACTTCAAAAAACTATTGTTGAATGTAACGCCACCTCGCAGTTTCATTTATAAACTAAATAATTTATCCCCCAGATTATCTGATTGTCCCAGCAATTGCCTTTTAACTGAATCCAAATTGAGAAAAATCGGTTTAGGCAAACGGACATTAGACGACTTTTTATCTAAATAGGTAAAACTCCCCCCCAATCCTTTATTCGTGAAGTTACGACAAAATGTCATAAAACAAAGTTGTAGGAGACAGTTTGGTAATTATAACTGAGAATTTTTCTTACTCGGTTAACACTTGAAAATACACAAAAAATGATTTTTAAAAATGTTTAGCTCGTCACGCCCTCTTGCGGTCATTTTAGAAGCTTAAAAATATTTTTGGTGAATTTCTCACGGTCAGTTTTAGTATAATATTTTTTTCCCCAAAGCTGTGGGATAGATAATTTTCAAGATACGGCCGCGATCCATCCTTAATGGGACACCTGGTATATATATATATATATATATATATATATATATATATATATATATATATATATATATATATATATATGTATATATATATTCGCCGGATTTGGTGCCGCGTTATCATTGATTAATTCTAAAACTGGCACTGGTAATAAATGAAATGAACTGCACAAGCAGGCTTCAATGGCGGTTTTGGAAACGATTTCCAAAAATGGGTACCGAAATGTCTCTAAAAATGTTTACTTGTTGTTGTCGTTGTTTTCAGTCAGAAAGAGTTTATTAAAAAAAAAAAGAAAACTATTAGTAAATAATATTTTATACTGATTTTGATAGATTTGTATAGATTGTGTGTAAAATATTTGGTTTTTCAGGTGTTCTGGGTTTTTTAATATGTTGTCTTTAAGAAACTCTCATGGAATGCGCTAAAGGCATCAAAATGATATATTAAAAGTTAACATCAAATTTACACTGAGTAAATAGACAGAAAACACTCAAACATATATATGTATACAATATCGGGCAAAAGTGGAGTGACAAATTGTAGAACAACTCCCTGTATTAGCAGTAAATATATATGTAAAAATATCTTATTGAATCCCATAATTGCAAACAATAATACAAAATACTGGATAATTTTTTATACTTTTGTAAATTTAATTTATTTGTAATTGAAATTGTTTTTTATCTAATTTGTACTTTTTATTAATAATTCAATAAAAAACGAGCGACTCAAAAGTCTTCTTAAAAACAGTTTCAATAACTTCCAGCGGTGCATTCTTAAACCTCTTATTAGATGCAATTAGAAGGTGTAAGATAGTTCTTGGCATTAATATATTCGTGGATCTCAAAAGTCGAGTGGTACAAGCTTAAAAAGTAGTGAGAAGCAATGTTCCAAACGTTTAATGCTCCCTAAATCAGTAGTTTTGCGAAATATTCAGAATTCTTTTCGTCATGGGATCGAACTGAACCTGACGAACTGAAGAAAGATCGAGAAAAACTACTTCACGAATATATAAAATAAATCATTATTATAAGTTTTGCGGATGTCTTTTACAGCGCTGCATGTATAAAAGCAGATTTAGATGGAGTGAATATTTCTACAAAAACGATTCAAAGAAGATTATGTGATGGAGGGTAGTATGGACGAAGGCCAGCTAAAAAACTATTATCTAAAAAGTATAGAAAAGTTGGATTGGAGTTTACAGTGCAATATTGGTACATTGGAACAAGAAGCAGTGTAGGAATATTTTATTTAGTGACCAATCGAAGTTTTCATTAATCAGTGGCAATGGAATCAAAAACGTTCGACGTCTAGATAATAAAAAACTTCAATCTAAATACGTCATGAAGACTGTGAAGCACGGTAGAGTGAACGTTAAAGTATGGGGTTGCTTCTCATATGGAGGTATTAGTCCAATACATAACATAGATATATTTGTTTATGCCGATATTTTAGAAAATGTTATGTCACCAGGATGATAATGATCCGAAACATATCAAAACTTGTAAAACGTTGGTTGAAATAGCTCAACATTAAATTATTGAAGTGGTCAGCCCTGTATCAGTCCCCTGATTTTTATATATTTTTCTTTATTTTGAAAATTTATGGTATATCATGGACGAAAAATTTAGGACTCAGCATTACACAAATTTGAATGACCATCTAGCATTGGTTTGAAAAAACTTTAAATAAAACAAATATATACATTTTCTTGCGTTAAATAAACTGTTTTTGAAAGTGGCTCCATTTTGATTATTTGTAAATAAATATATCTGCATCATAAGAAAAGAATTAATGTGCCCAATAATAATTTTATTTATTATGTTAGTTTTGTCTTATTCAGGGTTTACACTGTTTAAATAAAATTATTTTTTGCTAATTGTAAAATTGAAAATTTTATTTGTCGCTCCACACACACACACACACACACGCACACACACACATATATATATATATATATATATATATATATATATATATATATATATATATATATATATATATATTGGTTTAAGCGGATTCCTTAATAGTTTCAATTGAAAGTGCAATAATGTTCCTAGAGTTGTTCTAAATGGCAAATGGTGCAATTTTAGGCGACACTAAAAGAGCCAATTTTCACCCATTCCATATAATAAAAGCAAATAAACTTTCTTTTAATTTCACAAAGGAAGGTAAAGTACTAAATCAGGAAAGACTATAAAGGAATAAATAGCAGTAGATTGAGGCCGGGCAGCTGGGGCATTAAATATATTAGGTTTGAGTTTAGCAAGGCTAAAAGCAACGAATCGAGAACGAAAAAAGCCCTAACATGCGTACGTAGGCTTTTTCCCATTCAAGAAAATATATAGAAAAACGAATATTATTAGGATCAAAAAAGAATGATACCGAAAATACATATAACTGTTACAGTCCATATAAAAAAAATATATTATTTTTTCTTTGATACAGGATTGATTTGGTTGAAGTCATTTAATATCTCTTTAGTTTGATTTCATGAACGAGATTCTTTAGGACTTATTAATTAATAATATATGTCATATATATATATATATATATATATATATATATATATATATATATATATATATATATATATATATATATATATATACATATAAATATACATATATATATATATATATATATATATATATATATATATATATATATATATATATATATATATATATATATATATTTTCTTTCTTTACGAAGAGTACGAAGTTTCTTTACGAAGAGTTTTTCATTTTAGTTTTAACCCTCCGGTGCTCGCGCTACGGACTGTGAGACCGGGTACAGTGAAAATTGCTAATATTTAAAAAAACCCGTTTCTAAAACCCTTTGCCCCTCCCAATACCTTCTTAAAAGTCGTTGTAAAATATTAGTACCGAATGTTATCTGGAAGGGTGTATGAGTTGCAAAGTTATTAACAGTTATTTGCAGATGCGGTCTCTCATACAGTGCCTGACTATCCCCCTAGTTTTTTAAATGGTCTATAATTTCATCAAAATTGTAAGAAAAGTAAAAATAAAAGTAGTCGTATAAAATGCGAGTTGACAAAAAAAACATTATTTTATACAGATGGCCTACGAAAAGGAATTAAAACGCCTTGAACAATTGTGTGACGAAATATGTGGAATAGTAGTTCCTGGAAATAAATTCAAGCAAGAAATATTGGAGAACATGCAAGATGTAATTTTTGCGATTGAAGAATGAACAGAAAAACGTAATATATTTGTAAAAGTTGTGGTACTGGGCTATGCTTCGAACATGCTAATATAATTTGCAGTGAATGTAATGTCAGATTTCAGGAAAACTAACGCCTAATTTACTAGTACTTACTATTTTTTAATATCTGTTTACGAGAATAAAGTTTAATTTGTATTTGTTTTTTTTTAACTATTATATTTATTTCATTGTAATATTAGTATATTAGTAATATATAATTTTAAACTGTTACTTATTAAATATTATATTTTATTCGAATAGAAAGAAAAAAATATGTTTAAAATAATTACCCAACATAATTTATTAATCCTTATTATAAACACCCAAAATCTATGTATCAAGTATCTAAATAAATTGTGTATCAAATAGATACTATAAAACGCAAAATTGTGTGAGATTTTTGAATTTTATTAATTGTTTTGACCTCAGGGTTTACAAGACGAGGGAAGGTTAAACTTGTATTGCATTGTATCAGGTTGATTTGAATTTAACTTCATAATTTAGTATAACTACCATTTGAGGAGGTTGACTTTCAGCAGTGGATAAACAGTATATGGGAATCAAGACCGCCAATCCCGAAAATTGCCACCATTCTCAGTAAGAGTTTAAATATAGTGTTAAGAATATGGAAGAAGGATTACAGAATGTCAATGTTTTTACCATCATAAGAGCAGTTCCGATCTAATAGATTATAGGGTATGGAAAACCAATAGGAATTCGAAGTCTAAACTTATGAATAAGCTTACTGGAGATTTTCTCGTTGCCTATCATAACTGATCATAGATACTAATATTTGTAGTGTTGACACTGTCATTTTCCATTTATTCCTATACACACTTGGGATCTTGTGTGTACTGGAGTCGCAATAAATGGAAACATTTTTTTTATTCGTCGATCACATTTTACTATGTAACTTCACAACAGCAATTTGGAATATGTTTCTTATACGCAACCGAAGCATATATTTACGTAATCTATAATATTTGGATATAAAGATATATTAATAATAATTAGACCAATGGAATTATAAAGGTAGGAAAGGTGAACTCTAACAAAGAAATACCATGTCTCCTAAGGTTCCTGGCAAAGGAAAATACTGAGAAAAATGTTTGGCCCTATCAAATCAGAAGGAGGTTAGAGAATGAAAATTTTCAATAAATTTGAATACTTCAGATAGAATAAAATAAATCCGTAGCAAACAAATGAGTTTGAATTTAGTGGAATATTCAACTATCCTGAATTTGGTTTTAATATATTTGTTTATTTTTAATTGTGTTTTTAAGTTAATTCTTGCTACCATACTTACATTAACTGATTTTTTCAAGAAACTGAGCTAAGGATCGATAGATGCAATTTTTCTAGTTAAATCAGGAAAATCTAATTTTTATTTAATAATTGTTCGTATTGTTTTTCAGGCCAATATTAATGAAGGTCAAATTGTTTTCTATCACACTTTGATTATTGTTTCATATACTTAAAACATAACCATAATCTTTATAATTATTTGATTAAAAACAAACAAACTAATTCCTAATTAAACCTTTAAATCATAAATTGTCATTGTCAATTACAATTTCACTTTATACTGTTATTAAAAACCCTATTTTAATTTAGCCATATTACAATATAAAAAATATTAATTTTGATTTTTAAAATTAGTTATTTAAAAAAGCTAAAAAACGGCAATATGCTAATTGCATATAGCACACTCACAACAATAAAAAGTACCGAGATTTCAGATAGAAAAATGCTCGCAATAGCTTTTGTTGGCATTCGACGCTTTCATTAAAATCCTAACCAATTCTTCCCTACTATTTTTTATGTCAATTTTACTTTAATTAAGAGGATAATATGTTTTGTAAAAAAAGATAAGCATTTCATTATGTCTATGCGTGATTACAAGTTCAGAGTTGTTGTCTCTTGTTCTAAGCAAAAATTGTTAACACTGAATAGCTCCAGCTCTAGTTATTAGCTGCACAAGGCTCCACATCGAAAGAATATACAGCAAAAACAGCGCAGGTACATATTGGAAAAGATCATGGATGGATCAAGACCAAGGGAAAGATTAAAATAAGATGGGGTTGAGAGAGCAAAGAGAGATCTGCAAGGGATGGGAATAATAGAATGGAATGGAAAGACAGAGATGGAAAGTAGCGGGCAAAGATAACGGAAGAGGCAGAAAGCTACTTAAATGAAAGGCAGTACTCCTCTATAACCAGATTATAAGGTAATTGATAGATATAGTCACCGCTCCATATAAAAAACAATATAGCCACAAAGAAGGAAAATAAAATTATATTTGGTAGTCTTTCTACGCTTGAATGGTAGTGCTCCAGCAATATTTAGCACTATTTGGTGATAGATTTTTATCGACAATATTTTTGAAAACACTTTTGAAAACACGCACGGCTGGGCGACCAAAGCGGCTACCCTCTAACCTCTAAAATTCTAAAACGAAATTTTATAAACTAATGTAAGCTCACCTAATCATTTTAGGCCATATCTATTTCACCTCATAACAATTTTATATAACCTGAGATTTGTAGTTTTGTTGCTGATAACTCTTAGAAATATCATGTACTTATCTCTACTGACAAACTGACAAATAAGCTCTTAGGTAGTTCTAGTATTTTTTCGATATCCTATTTCCAAGAACCATGAACCTACATAACTGCAAAATAAAAGCAGTAAAAAAAGCTTTGTTTGTGATACTCCAATTTGAGCAGGTGCTCCAAGTAGATCTACGTGTTATTTTATTAAAAGAACATTTAATTGCTGTGCTGTCATCGAGTCATGCAGTATTATCTAAGGCTTTCGAGGAGTAGCAGTATTTTTATTTTTTCTTTTTGTTTTCTTTATTGGTTTCCATCGGAAATAAAAAGCATTATAATGCAAACTTCACAGCAATGTTAGGCTTGTGTTAACAAGAATAAAACCGATTTATGCATCGTTTTGTAATTGATACATTTTTAAACCATTGATGCACCACTGCCTACCAGAATCAAAACAGCAGTTAAAACAATGACTAGGAAGTGATGAAATTGTACCAAAGAAGGCAAATTGATTCCATTGGCAGGACAGTTCATATCGTTTTTTTTTTATAAATTTTAATGATTTTGTTTTTTGAGGAAGTTATAGCAATAAAATTTTTGAACAAGTTAAAAGAACATAATCGTAAAAAAGTTTCGGTTTGGCTGTACAAAAAAATCATTAGTTTTCAGGGCATTGTACTTGCTAACAAATGTGTTTCAAGAAGACCAGATAGGAAGTATTCAAGAGTGTTCATTAGATTTGGACCCCTCTTGGTTTCTATTTGTTTTCATATTTAAAAAAAATCTAAGGTAAGCACTTTAAATCGACCGAAGAAGACATAGCAACCATATAGGGATATTTCGCACACTTTCTAGAAATCCACACCTGGGAAAAGATGAAAAAGTGAATTAGAGTTATGACACTGTATTAAAAAAAGTCAACATAATTAAAATATTTAAACCTGGTTTGATTGAAAATCTCATTCGATGTAATTTAAAATGTATGCCAGTTTTCTTTGAATTGAATAGATTGATTCATTATTGATTGATTTGTCCGTTACTTTGTGATAGTTAATTTTTTTAAAAAGGACTATAGTTTTGTAAACGATTTTACATTCCACCAGTAGCACATTAGTTTTAAAGTAGTGTTTGAAAATGTAAAATCGTTTACAAAACTATAGTCACACAAATTTTGTTTAAAAATAAAAGTGATAGATAACAAAGTAAAAAATTGTTTTATTCCTTTTTAAAAATTGATACATATCGCCTTGATAACAATATATAAGACACTTAAAAATATATTATGTCTTATATCTGATTCCAATTCTCTGGACTGCTTTAAAAACTAGAGCTGGATCTATTCAATGCAAACAATTCATGTTTAGAACAAGAGACAACAACTCTGAACCAGTAATCATGCATACACATAAAGAAAAGCTTGACTTTTTTACAAAAATTATGAACCTCTCAAATAAAATAAAATTTACAACTGAAAAAAAAATAGTAGGGTATAATGGGTTAGGATTTTAATGAAAGCGCCGAATGCCAACAAAAGCTATTGCGAACATATGTCTACCTGAAATCTCGGGGCTTTTTATTGTTGTAACAATACGTGCACTGCAATTAGCATATAGCCATTTTATTCTGTTAAATGACTAATTTTTAAAGTTAAAACTACGATTTTTATTAAATTATAATTGGGATCTTTACGTGAAGTTGTAATTAAACTTGTGACGCCAAAAATTATGATGACGATTTATGATTTAAAGGTTTAAAGAAATTAATTTGTTTGCTTTTTACCATATTACCATTATGAAGATTTGGTTTGTGTTTTCAGTATATGAAACAATAATCAAAGTATGATAGAAAACAATTTGCCCTTCGTTAATATTGGCCTGAAAAACAATACGAACAATTATTAAATAAAAACTAGATTTTCCTGATTTAACTAGAAAAATTCAATCCATCAACCCGCGAGCTCTGTTTCTTGAAGTATTCAATTAAAGTAAGTATAGTAGCAAGAATCAACTCGAAAACTTAAAAATAAATGAAAATATCAACGCCAAATTCAGGATGGTTTAATATTCCACTAAATTTCGAAGGTTGTATATTATTTCGACACATCTTAACATAGTTAATTACTTGATAATCAATATAGACTCCTCGAAAATAAATCCAATACTTCATTAAAAATTTTAGAGTGCCCATCTTTGAGAATCGAATCAAGCCCTTAACGAAAGTACTTCGATCTTCTCTCTCGCATTCTTTTAGAGCCTCAACTGTAACCACCGATGCCATGACGCCAAATAAGCCGAGTAGAGACGATTATCGAGCACCACGATATCTGAGTGAGTTACCCAACGATCACTTGAAAACACTTTTTGAACCTGTGATGTTAATGATGGATCTGATCATGAACCATCTTCAAGTTTTCTTTATCATCATTTAATCTTGTAAAGCAATAAAACATTTTTACGGCTCATTGCTTCGCTATTAAAGTGTTAAAGTGTAAGAGTGGCAGAACTTTAAAATAAAGCCCAATGATAATTACAAGTGATGATCCTGCAATGTTCAATTACTTTTTCAAACATATTACATGGTATATTTTCAATGGTGGCCTAAATGTGTGGTTTAAAGTCAAGGAAGATTTATTTGTGTAAACGACAGATGTAACATAACACCACAAAAAAAATCCAATTGCGTGAGATAACATGATCTTGGTGTCCAGATGACATTACCATTTCGAGCAATAACGCGTCCAGAAAACTCGTTTTGCAATAAATCGATTATCTGACGAGATATGTGACATGTCGAACTCTCTTGTTGAAAGAAAAAAATATTGTTTATATCCACATCTACCAGCTCAGGCCAAAACTATTCTGTTCAGTACCATATTCCTATAACGTTCGCTATTAACACTAATACCACCCACATTATTAACATCGACCATCGTGTTCAAAAAATAAGGTCCTATCACTCCATCAGTCACTTAAAACACTGACAATAAACAGTAACTGCTCCAGTTATGGTTTGTTCACAAATCGAAATTGCCCAAAATGGGGACTGCTTTCCAACTTCCAATTTCTACGCGCTGCTGAATCATATATTCCCATGGTAAATTTAAATAATGTGCTGAACACATAAGTTTAGTAGCGAGATTTATATTTCAAACAGTGTTATCGCTATTACTTTTAAAAGTTCTGACATTCTTATTATAAAACTCTTTTGCAATCAATTTTAAAAATTTCTGTGACAACTTTGTTAATCTAAAACAAAATTTCATGTGAGCCATCGTTTTCTTGATTAACAAAATATATTCTGTCAAACAATAACCTTTAAACAAACACGTATTTTATTCCAAGTTTTATAAATCGAGTTTATAATTTAATCGTTTCATTCATTCTTCAATTTCATGGACTCACAGTTTGATTTTTTGACCGAGTGAATGTAAATCTTTATAAATAAAATTGACAGTTATTTGAATGGTTATAGGCGTTGAGCCGAATATCGCACGGTTGAAAATTTTAACAGGTATGGTATACATGAAAAAGAAATTACTAGTTGGTCATCAAACTGCCAACAATATTTGAAAATAGATGACAGAACAAACTGCCTATTTTCGATTTTATGATATTCAAGTAATATCAGAGGTCGTTGTGTGTTTTTGTAGGATAAAATCCATGAAAAACTTTGCAATTTCAAAAACACGTGAATGCTTTCATATTACACTCTAAAAACAAAAATCTCTGATCCCCATACAGCAAAATGGGTTTTTAAAAACGCACTGATCGAAGTTACATTTTAATGCCTACACGGTTGCATTACCACTTTGATTTTATAAATTGTCGATGTATATGCATCTCTATAAGTGTACCATTTCCACTAAAATATTATTATCTAAGAGAGCTAAATGAACAATATAGTATCCATAGCTATCAAAATTTGGTATAGATGGCACATTCTAATTAATATGGTCCATTATATTAGGTCATCGCACTAATGTTTCTAGAGCTAGCTGTCTGCGAAGTAACGTTACTTTATACATCTATTTAGTAAGGCTGTGCAGAATTGAAATTTTGTAATATATATATATATATATATATATATATATATATATATATATATATATATATATATATATATATATATATATATATATATATATATATATATACTATATTGTATATGTATATATATATATATATTATTATACTATAACTTCTGTTTTAGGGAATAGTTTACTTAGTTTGGTATAGTTTGTATTTGAAAAAGGCACTGTGTGTTGAAACAATTTTAAATATAGTGGAAATTGGAAATTTGTAGATATTAATCTTTTATTTATTTATAATGAATTTCCATCAAATATCGGCTACCTCAGTTAAATTTATAACTGTAGGAGTTGGACCGATGAAAATCCTCAAGTGATGAAGGAGTTACCTCTTCATCCTCATAAAGGCACTGTTTGTTGCAATTCTTGGGCTGATGGAGTAATAAGACTTTTTTTGAAGAATACGATGAAAACAGCGTTACTGTTAATGGTGAATGCAATAGGAATATGCTAGCAGAATATATTTCGCATGAACTGATAAGTATGGATAAAAATGTTTTCTTCCAACAAGACCATTCGACTTATCGCACATCTCGCCTGACAATCGATTTATTGCAAGGAGATATTCCTGGACACGACATTTCACGAAATGGTAATATCAACTGGCCACCGATCATGTGATCTCACGCCAATCTGTTATTTTTCTGCGATAATGTTAACTTTCAGATTTACAGAAATAAAATACGAATAGTTTTTGGCCATAAACGAAACATTGAAGGCATTATATGCCATGCGATATGTATGAATGAGTAATCGAAAATAGGGTCATCAAGCTTCATTCAACCAGATGAAGCCGAGGGGGACATTTGAACGACATTATTTTGAAAACAAATGCCATTATTTGTTCTTCGAGATAAAATAAAAACTACCGGATTATCACTTATAGTTATCATTGTGCCTCATTTTAAAGTTCTGACACTCTTATTGGATAACCTTATAGAACGAAGTAATTTACGGCCACAAATTACTTGAATTTTTTAAAAAGATGTTTGAAACTAAGCGATATGCAATTAATTTGAGTTATATACTATTTTCTAAAGGTTGGAATACTGTTTCTTATTACGATTAAGTTATAAACAGTTATATATTAATACTCTTCTGATTTATGAAACAATAAAGAGGAGTTCGTGAGCTTTAGTGTCTTTGCAGCGAGTAATAGTTCAAAATTCGGCAAGTGGATGGTGAAGATACTCTCAATTTCACTAGAAGAATATATGTCCCAAGTCAGTGTATGGAACTGTACACACAACTGATTAAAAGGGACTAATATTTGAAATCAATTTTTGAATATTTCGGTAAATCTAGTGTTCAATAAACTCTAGCCAATTTTATTACATTTTGTTCCATAACATAAACAAGTATGATTATAGTTAAAAAGTCTAGTTAATCTTAAAGTCGATAGATTTTTCACTAAACCTAAATAACTTGTTTTCAATTTCTCAACTACCGATTTCCTATTCCTGCTACCACTATCGAAAGATAATTCAATCTTCAATTAGATTTGTAGATAGTTCATTAATAGTTTAAATTAGATTGAATCATATCCTGATGATGCTAACATTGTTAGGGAAACGCGCGCAGATTATGGCAGTGATTTGGTTTTAATGCTAATTATCTTTATATTTAGTGTTTTACACCTAAGGTTCCATCAAAAGAATTAATTGTATTTAGTATTATTGTAGTTTGAATGTATACGAACCAAAATAGCACATATGTCCAATATGTCCCAGGGATATGCTAGATTCAAAATATACTAATTGGGCATGTCGCTGAACATGGAATGCGAACTACCTGCAATTATTTTGTGCTTTAAGGTATTTATTTCTCCATAAATCTCTGGGTTCTTGCGTGGACAACTTGGAAACTCCTTAGAAGAAACTTAATCTTTCTAGTCAAAGAATTTCCAGTACCTTTACTGATATCATTCCTGGTATAAATAACGATCATTGTGGATATTAAACAAATATAAATGCTCTATTTCAAGTCAGAGACAATTATGTCACCGCTTTATTAATAAGCGACAATGTTTACGCATCAGCTTAAATGGCCGGATTTCAGGCATTATTTCAAACAGTGACTTTATATCAGTTCTTCAATTGGAACCTGTTCTGTAAAAGATGAAAATCAAAGAAAAGACAACTAAATACCAAATCACATTTTTTAACGCAATTAGGAGATAATTCAATCTGATGAAGATGAATCGATGAACGATGCTAACATGTGTTGCGAAATGTGCATCGAGAAGTAATAAAATAGTCATTTGGTGTTCAGTGGTAAATCTTTTCGAGATTATTTTTTTAATATTTCTGATCATTTCAATAATTCGTTTATTAATTATACCGCTCGATATTCGATCGGTTTTTATTAAATAAAATATAATTTTGCGAATTCGTTTAAATCCAATCAATCTTGCATCCCGTTAAGTTCAGATTTGTTTAACATTGAAAATCAACATTTCTCACATATTTTAGCGCAATCGAAGCTTTTGAATTTTATATGCAAATTTCGGTATAACCGCATCATTGCTCATATTTGAAAACCACAATTGTTCGAGCTCGATTTGGATGGAAATATTCAGGTTATATTCCAAGGAAAATATAAACTCGAGCATCGTATTATTTATATCTAATGTATTAAAGATAAAGCTAAACAAACCACTTAATATATAAAATCTTACAATTCATCTTAACAAGTTAAATTTGATATTATCTTGAATTAAACAGAATATTTACTTAATTCAATTATAAGTTTTCCTCAGGCATGCTTACAAATAATCATAATTTTTTTTTAAATGGGAAATCATCATTTAGCTCCTGCATCATATTTGGATCAGATTCTTGTAAGCAGGTTGCAAGCTATTGCAAGCAGATATCTTGCAATTGCTAGCAGGTAGCAATTGCAAGATATCTGTGATTAATTCTTCTATGGAAACCTTCGATGTAAACAATAAACTCGAAGAAATTTACATAATATTACATAAGTTTAAAAAAGTAATTTGTGTTTAGCGATAAATCTCTTTGAATTTTAAATCTCTGTTGCCAAACTATGGTGCCATTTAACGAAGTACGAGCAAATATATGGAAAACCGAATTTTCAAATGTAAGACTTGAAATTCGGTAATTGTGACAACGGATAAGCACTTGAACTATGCTAAAAATTTGGTAAAATTATTCACCGTCTAGTTTTTTTTGAAAAATTATATTTTCTAACTGTTTTTATACACATTTTCTTAGTAGAATTATTTCCGCCACGGATTCTTCTATTTTTTCACTATTAATCATCCAACTTTATAAAATAAAAATATCACATAATAAGGTTTAATATTTGCAGAATATTATTATATATGAATAATATCAAACAATATATACTTTTTTTTTACTTTCGAGTACTAATAACAAAACTCTCGACAAGAGGTCTGGTATCGTCGCCCAACCAGCTGAGGAAAAAAAAATTAGTTAGTTAAACGAGTTATAGCTAAAAAGAGAGATTGAGATTAAAAAAGTTATTTTTCTTACAGAATTTATCTTTTTGTCTAGAATGCATTTATTTTTTAATATTAATTATCTATCTTGTAACGTAAAAATTCCCATACATATCCGCCATATACACTGATATATAAATATTTAGATATAAACAAAAATGCGCCATTTTCACATCTTTTTTGACGAACCATTTGGATTAATTGCAACGAAGTCAATTCGTTATTTTTTATATATAAATAATAATTTATTGATAATTATAAAGTTTCTTTTAGTATTATAAGTAAAAGTTGTCGATTTATGTAACTATTTTAAGTTTTAGGAAAACGAAAAAATAGTATCGCTCCTACTTCCTTAAGGAGACATGTTTAAAAAATTGTTGGTATTAGTCAAGCAATTGTTTTTTTAATTTTATCATTTTTTTCAGGTATGGAATTGTCATATTAATATATCATCTATGGGGTGATTTGTTTAGTGCGTCCGAACTTTAAATTCACATAATATAACAATCAAATTAGATGCCTTGAAACTATTTATTTTATGTGAAATATCATTCAGTGGCATTAATGTTTGTAAACAATTTCGGAAAATGTCGAACTCTACTTCTGACACAGCGCAGTCTGTGAATCCAATTTCCGACCGCTTTTTCAACCAATTGGGCTCTTTTGTCCGCAATTTTCCGAGTTACGTTGGCTTTCAATGCGTCAATAGTTTTATCGGCATAGATCAAGGATTTAACACAACCCTAAAGAAAACAATCTAAAGGTGTTAAATCACATGACCTTGGTGATCAATTAACATGTGCGTCCCTAGAAGTAATTTTCTCTCCGAATTGTTGCCTCAATAAATCGATTGTTACTTTGGAGGTAGGACATGTGGAACGGTTCTGTTAGAATCACATCTCATCCAGATTAATAAAATTCAAATTCGGAACTAAATAATCTACGCAGTCGAATAACAAAATTCCACTTC
This sequence comes from Cosmopolites sordidus, assembly GCA_031761425.1. Taxonomy (NCBI): domain Eukaryota; kingdom Metazoa; phylum Arthropoda; class Insecta; order Coleoptera; family Curculionidae; genus Cosmopolites; species Cosmopolites sordidus. The sequence goes on from JARFXV010001389.1 coordinate 139,177, forward strand.
CTGCGAAGAGCGACGAATTAATAAATATGGATCTTCAATAACATTGTCAGCAGCAGCGGTAATATTTTCTTCGGAATGCAGTTTATTTTCTTGTTTTTGTTTCATTATCGACTAGCGTTAAATGCGTTCAGAATTTGTCGATAATTCGACGAATATGGTACATCACGAAGTGCTCAAACTTGCGCGCAAACTCACAGATCGTTTTACAGCGATCCCTATTGGAAGTTCGGACACACTAAAAAAGTCAACCTTTTTTATTATCTGCCACATCAAATAGGAGTTTTTTGGTCAAATAAGACATACTAATGTTCAATGTATAATCTTTGTTGGATTTTTGTTCACTTTATATTTGCCAAACTACTACACGACAGAATTTGAATAAAAAACACTATTAATTTTATTACTTCTAGAGACATATATTATATTATCAAAATATATCATCTATGCAATTTTAATTTGGTCTCAATTCAAAATTTCCTAAACTGTTATAGGAAATATCAATTCTGACTGTCTGGCTCATAATATCCTTATTGTTAAAAAACATAAAACTGATGAAAGTGAACTAATGCATACAAAATTAGTAGCAACATATGTGAGAATGAGGGAATTAAAAGTTGTCCAAAAATTGATATGGAAATAATTACCACTGAAGACAAAAGATAGAAGATACAAGTATAGTGTATGGATTATAAACCCACTAGGCATATTAAACAGAATTATACTAAATTTATTTAATGTAAACCTTGTTTAACTTATATTTCGGAAACGTAATAGATTCATTGTTGATCTTGCCCTGTCTCTCTACTTCACTTCTCTTCTCTTCACTTTTATCGATTTTAACTTCTCTGAAGATTGTTGTTAATAAATTACTTTATTTTAACAAAATAAAGCATCAATTCTTCTATTGGAACATTTGATGTGAAACACTAAACCCAAAAAAATTTCCCACAACTATTTTTAGTAGTAAATCTCGTCGAGTTTAAAATATAACATTTAAATAAAAGTTCATATATTGTTGGAATATTAATATTTGTTTGACCGAGCACTCAAACATAAATCAGCAAAGCTCTGAAAATGTTCCTAAATAATATTATTAATATTGCAATATTGTAGCCCTATAAACAATACAATGATTACAACAATTTTATATTAAATAGATATTAAACTGAAATATAGCATTTCAATAATATACAGTTAAATCTATTATTCAATTATTTTTCCGGTTGCATGAAATCTACGTTAGGAATTATATTGTTAAAATCTGATGAACGGATAGGATGAACGAAGTACCTTGTAACAAAATATTTTAAAAATCATGTGCCCTAAATTCGACAACACCAAAATATATAACAGAGCCAATTAAAATTTAAAGAGTGCAGGCAGTGTTTTAGACAGTTATCGGAATTTGAACCCAGAAATGGTTTTGAAATTGTAAACTCAAAGAGATTTGCCACTAGGCATCAAATTTCTTATTTTTAATGTATCGACATGCATTTTTTTTTAACATCAAGAGATGATCCAATCTAACTCTAAAGCTCATATTTTAGAATTAAAAATAGAACTATGTTCTGTTTATATGGCAATAGTACCTAATAAAGTGTACATTCTTTGAAAAAAATACCAAGAATTGTTAAAAAGTAGGTCCCATCAAGTGCAACATAACTGTGCCACTGCTTGACTCAATCCTCCATAGATTGTTCGTGGACTGATTGTGGTATGACCTTCCATGTCATTCTGCGAATTTTCTTTTATGGCCTTAATTGATCTCAAACCTTTTCTCGAAGTGGCAATTTGAGCTTTGGTAAATGACGTTCGTTGAGTTTTTGACCAAATACTCTTGCACAACCATGATTTTATGTGATGGTGCATTATCGTGGTGCAAGATCCATAAATTTTCCTTCCGCAAAACTAGCCGTTTTCAGAGGATATTTTAGCGCAAATGCCTAACGATGCCTAAATAGTATTCATTATTCAGCTTTTGTCCTTCTAGAAGAAATTCGGAGTGCATCACACAACGGTTAACGAAGAAAACTGTCAGCATGATTTTGATTTTCAAGCGAATTTGATGTGGTGTTTTTGAATTTCGCTCCTTTTCGCCGCACTATTTCGAAAACTGTTGGCTTGTTTGCCTATCGCCTTGTCGCCTGCTATGAAGCGTTTCATGAAGGTAGGGTTCATAGAAACTCGGGAAATCATGTCTCCAGCCACTTGCTTTCGATGCTCCTTTTGGACAAAATCGAGCTATTTCTAAGATATATTCTTAGAATATATTCTATTATCGAATTCTATATATTCAGCACACAAAATATCATTTAACACACAAAAATTAAGGCAAACTCTTTGCTCACTATTTTTATTCAGACTTAAATCGAACACGCACTTGATGTCGTCGAACAAAACCAGCTGGTGTAAATAAATTAGTTGACCCATCGTGTTCAAATTGGACATCGTAACTAGGCATCGTGTTGTCATCTTACAGAAGTTTTTTTTAATTTCGCCGGCTTTGAAAATAAGAAATTCCGGATACTGTTTACACAGAATGTATAAAAAAAGAACCGTGAAGTTAACCAATTGTTACATTAATGATTCAAAAAGTTGACGCTATGAAATAGGTTTCTTATCCGGGTTCATGGTTTTCTTACATTTTGTTATATGAGTGCTTTCATTATTTTCATTATTTGCTCTTCAAACAGGCAACTTAAGTTGCTTATATTAGTATTTTGATCATGCTCGAGTGCATGTTGAGCAACATATTATTTATTATTTATCTCATATTTAATACTGGCAGTTTGTTCTGTATATTTAGTTAATTTTGATCTTTTAGTTTGCGCACCATACCTTTGCTCAGTCACTGTTGAAATACATGATTAGGTTTGGACATCGGAGATTGCGATGGATTGTCGCTGGGAAATTCTATTCCAATAAGGCGGCGTCTTCTTCTACATTTAGACAACATATAAAGAAGTACGATTAGAACAATCAATATTATGGTAAGTATGGTAAACCACTTTGGTTACTGGTGATCGGCTTAATATTTTATCCACTTCGTCTGAATATTGATTGAGTTTATGCTGTGCTATGTTTAAATCTTCGATGTTAATTTTGTTTAATTTCAGAGGTTTTAATTATGGAACGTGTAATTTATCTGGGATATCCTTGCAGCAATTATATAGAATTAATACTGGATGATTTCTATAAATTATTTCTTTATATTTATCGATCGCATAGTTGGCTTGAACTCTTGTGGTTCCAATAAATGCGTTGCATTCAGGTTGTAGTTTTAGAACCCTGTTGGTTTTTATTATTTCAGATTTTGCTTCTCTTGTACCGCACTTGAAAGTAACTGGTATGGGATCGGAAAGAGTTATTAACCAAAAATTTTGATCAATTTCATAAACATTGTGGTCCTTAGCAAAAAGGAGTGTTGTTTGACAAGTTTTTGGCAATCCATTTAGTTGTCGAAGTAACTGTGCTTCGGTTTTACAATTGTCCAAATTTCGTGGTGATACATACAATAATGAATCATCACGCGCAATATATTTGCGTGTTGTTGGTAATATATGAAAAACTCCTGTTCGGTTATCCAATACTGGAACTGGATAAAGATGATAAAGAGTGCAAGTTTCTGGTTCGACAAGAGGAACTTTAAGAACAAATATTATTTTAGAATCAGACTGATAAGCTTCTAATTCTATTACGTCAAGATAATCAGCGACAGTGGAAGAGTAAGTTGGTAATGGTAAATTATTTTTAACAAGATATTTGAAGATTTCTTGCAATGAACCAATCAAATCTAAAGGCGTAATGATCGAGCCATGTAACATTCTAATACGAGCAAAGGTTATTGAATCTATTATTGTATTAACTGAATCTTCGAGAAATATATACCTTTCCATTAGATTCACATAAGCTTAAAACTTTAACTTGTGCTTCATAAAAAGCTATATCATCAGAAATATTTATTATAGCTGTTTGGATTAATTTAATATCATCGTTAAATGTTTTCTCATCGATTTGAAGATTTGTAATAGTCGTATTAAAGTTTTTTATTACTGATGTTGTCACTGAAATTTGTTTCTTTACGAGATTTTCTATTTCGTGTTCATCTTGTGTTATTTTATTAATGCAATCATTGAAATATTCACCGTCTGATGCATCCAAGTTACTAGTAAGAGATTTCGATACTGTGCCTACGCCATTAAATATGCCTCGTTTTTATCTCAAATAATACTTTCTTGTATCTGCAATAATTTCTTTATACTTCTTGTCTACTGAGGTTGCGATTTGGTTTAATAGACTGATATGAGTCTGAACTTCGGCTTTAAAGGCTAATGTTCTCGGTGATTGATCTTTAAGTAAATCTAAGATTCCTGATATTATTTTATTATTATTAATCATAGCTTTCTTGATTGGTTCCAACTCTTTGTATACTAAAGGTGTCCATTTATTGTTTGAAATTTTTAAATTGCTTTCTTCATGGTAGAAGATACCTATGGTGTTTTTAACGGGTGTTAGAACTAGTTGGGCGGCGATAGCTTGCATCACCCATAGTGATCTGAAACCAAAAGAATACTACTCATTGTAGGGTTTCAGTCGGTCAAAGTTTACTTTAGTAGATATGTTTGTATGCGGGTTTAATACAATAGCAGAATTGTCAAATAGTTTAGTTATTTCGAAGGGTCCATTAAATAAATTTTTACTTTTATCTTAATTTGGGTATCTTTAACATATACTTTATCGCCTAATTTATATTTGGGAATATCTTTAACGTTTTTATCAAATCTAAGTTTAGCTTTTTCTTTTCGTAATACAGTTTTTTCTCTTGCAATTTTGTAGTAATATTCCAATCTATTATTGAGGTCTCGGATATATTTAGTCATCAGGTTCGCTTGGTTGTAAAGAGTTCAGGTGGTCTACCAGAGGTGTGCCCGAAAATTAATTCGTATGGTGTGAAACCATGCGTTTTATTTTTGGTGTTGTTATAGCAGATAATTGCCTAAGGTAAGATATTGAATGGATGTTCATTTGGATTTTCGGCTTCGTGAGCTCTAATCATTTCGGTCAGTGTTGAAAAAGTTAATTTCACATCGTAAAGTTCGCATAAGTCCTTCATTAGTATATTGTCGAATTCTCGGCCATAGTCGCAATGTATTCTCAACGGTGTGCCAAAATGTTGGAAGAATACTAGCAGTGTATTAACAACGGTAGTAGATTTTTCGTTGTCGATCGGATAGGCTTGTGTAAATTTTGTTAGTTCGTCTCGTATTGTGAGAGCATAATTTCTTGTAGGATATTCGAAAATGTCTATGTTAATGCTTTCAAATGTTGTTTTCGGTGTTTCTGTAATGACCAGGGGTGTACTAAGATTTCTTCTGCAAATTTTAGTTTTCTGACAGATTTCGCAACTTTTAATAAATTGTTCCACATCTTTCGTAAGTCCTGTCCAATTATACTTTGATTTAATTCGACGAATAGTTTCATTTATTCCGCGATGTATGTTATTTTTTTCTGTATGGTACTGGTCAAGGATGATTGGTATTTCATCTCGGTCTGGTATCTTTATGATGTTCTAACAGATTTTAAATTTAATGTCTTCGTTCGCGAATACAAAGGATATTATTTCTAGGATTGGCAAATCCAAATTATTTTCAATGTAATAGATTTTGGAACTATCGAATTTATTTTGGTCTTTATAAAAAGAGTAAAATATTTTTTGAACTACACTTTCAGGATCGAAATTAAGGAAAATTATGAAATAATTACGGTCTTTAACAGTTTTACTTTGTAGAATGTTTACTTTGTTTTCATTTAGATCTATATTTTCTTGGAAGATGTCATCAATAATTTGGTGATGTATATTCTCTAATTTATTTTGCCAAAAAAAGGTAATAATATTTTTATGAGTTTTGTCTAATAATTGATCGTTTGTTATCTCTATTTTCGAATAGTCAATTATTGATTTTGTTTTGTAAGCGTGTACAAAGTTATTATATTCTTCGGTTACTTTTTGGTCTTGATCTTCGGTTAGTGTCTCTGATTTCGATTCGTCTGTATCGTTTCTTTCCTCAGAGTCATTAGATGTTAAAATTGATATTTTCGATTGGAAGTTTGCACATTGTTGGAAGTGATTAATTTTGATTCTCGATAATGCGTCGGCATTTTTATTAATTTTACCAGGTTTGTATTCGATTTTGTAGTCGTATTCCTCTAACTTATGTCTCCACCTAGCTAGTCTACTTCCTGGGTCTTTAATAGAAAAAAACCATGTTAAAGGGCGGTGATCTGTGACTAGGGTAAATTTTCTGCCAAAAAGATAGGGGCTGAAGTGTTTAACTGCCCAGACAATAGCGAGTAACTCTCGTTCTATTGTGGAGTATTTAGTTTCAGCATTACACAGTGTTCTAGAAGCATAGCTTACAGGTAGATCTTTACCTATTGGACCTTGAGAAAGGACTGCTCCAATAGCAAAAGCACTAGCATCGGTCGTCAAAACAAATGGTTCTTCAAAATTTGGATACCTAAGAATTGGCTCTGATATAAGTGCCGTTTTTAGATTGCTAAAAGATGATTTACATTCAAAGCCAAAGAAAAAAGGAACATTTTTCTGAAAAAGTTTTGGTAATGTTTTTGATAGTTTTGCAAAATTCGGTATAAATCTACGGTAATAACCTGCTTTAATAAATAAACGTCTTTTGGGTTTTTGGGCTGTGGAAAATTTTGTATGCAATTTATTTTAGTTGGATTTGGTTTTACGCCATCTTCGGTGATGATGTGACCAAGATATGCAACTTCTTTTCTTAAGAATTCGCATTTGTCAGGCTGTATTTTTAGATTAGCATTTCGGAGTCTTGTAAATATTTCATTAAGCCGGGTCATGTGTTCGTGAATGGTTGATGAATATACGATGATATCATCCATGTACACAAGGCATCGTTCATTCTGGATTCCCAGGAGAATGTTATCCATGACCCGTTGGAAGGTGAATGGTGCGTTCTTTAATCCGAATGGCATACGTACAAACTCGTAGTGACCGTTATCTACAGAAAATGCTGTTTTTGGAATATCATCAAGATTGATCTCAATCTGGTGAAATCCTGAGGCCAAATCGAGGGTTGTAAATTACTGGCATTTGCCTAATTGATCGAGGAGGTCAGATATATTGAGTAACGGGTACTTATCATTGACGGTAACTTCATTTAACTTGCGATAGTCAATGACTACTCTCCATTTTTGTTTGCCTGAAGCATCGAGCTTCTTAGGTACTACCCAAACTGCAGAAGACCAGGGTGAAATCGAATGTCTAATTATATTTTGATCTAGCTTTTTATTTATTTGAGTTTTCACCTCTTCTTTGTGGATTTGCGGATTTGCGGATTGCATTCTATCGGATGTTTAATTTCATTGGTAAATGATAATTTATCGCCTTCTAAATAAAATATGTCACTAAATTCGATACATAGATTCGTTATATATTATTTTTCTTCGTCATTCAAATGATTAATTTGTAGTTGATTCAAAATTGTTTCTTTTCTATCAACCGGTATGTTAATATCGCTTTCAGTGCTCGTATAATTAAAAATGGGGTCAATGTCATCATATGGTTCAAGTAATATTTCTAAAAAGTCAACAGATTTTGGAATCGCGTTTGCGTTTATAATCGTCGTATGAAATTCACCTTTTCCGTTTACGTGAACTAAAGCGTTTGGAATTCTGACTTTTTCTTTTTATTGAGTTAAGAGAATTGCATCCGTATTTGATAAGTTACATTTTAATTTAAATATGTTTTCTGTTCTCGGTTCAATTGAAATTGTATTACGTATTGGTTCATTTATAGTTTCGTTAATTTTTTTTTGATTTTCGACTTTGAATAAGGGAATATTTTTAAAGTTCGTTATTAATTGTTTCGTTTTTAAATTGATGACACATTTATAATGTTCCAAAAAATTTAGGCCTAAAATACCATCGAAATCGATATCTAGGTTGAAAATATATACTTTATGAGGGTTGTTTAAAGCAAATGGTACAAGTGTTGATTCGGTAATAAACAATTTTTGATTGGTTATGCCTTGAATTGTAATTTGTTCGGGAGATCTTTGAGGAAAACGTTTAACGGTATTTTCTTTAAATATGGAAATTCCTGCTACGGTATCAATAAGTAATTTGAAAGTATTTGTAGCGTCTTTTATGTAATAGAGATTTTGAGATTTAAGAGTCAGCAGTGGGTTTATACAAAGGTTTGTTCGGGAAAATTTAAATCCGGGTTCATATTGTCTAAGTTTATAGCTTGTATCTGATTTATAATTTGTACAAGTGGGTCTTGTTTG
>JARFXV010001389.1:152500-154206 GCA_031761425.1 Cosmopolites sordidus
TGCTTTAATGAAATATTATATCTATCTGCAAAAACCAATTAAAAAATCCATACATTTCCCTCAATATTGTTTTCAAGAAATATAAACCCAAATTTTACATAACTAAAAAACTAAACATTTTAGCTACGAAACCTATTTTTATTTTCCAAGGTAAATCACTTTAACCATTTCCAATGGGGCTAGAACTCTTTGATGATACAATCAAATATGACCAACCAAATGTACTGAGAAAGGTCTTTAGATAAAAACCTGTATCTGTGTTTAAATAAGGGTGGCAATATGAGGAATTTTTATTTTTCTTTTCTTCTTCTAACGCGATATATTTGAAACCACGAGCGCGCGTACTTCGGATTTAGATTATCGATTGCAACCCTAAAATATAAGTATATTCTAAATCACATATATATTTTACTTGACCCTTTTCAAATATTTACTCTATTGTACACTTCAGGTGCTTCTTGGAGATAAGGGTATGCAATCGATTTGTTTAATGTATGACATTCATTTTGAATTTTTTTTCCAATAAAATACTATTTTAGGAAGATAAGTTTTTGGTCGATTTATATGTTTTTTTTTTCTAAAAAATAATGAGGCAGTAAGTAGTAAAGGAAGTAAATAAAACTATATGTAGAAACAAGTTATATTCTGTTCTAACTCACATTTTTGCGGTATATAATTCTATTTTATGCGCTACTTATATATCCCAGACAAAAATAGAAAATGTGAATTGTGCGAATATTTGACTCGTTTTGTAATGCCATGCATACATCTTTCCATTCTCCTCTGTGCTACCCAAATATATATATATATATATATATATATATATATATATATATATATATATATATATATATATATATATATATATATATATTATATATATATATATGTATATATATATATATGTATATATATATATATATATATATATATATATATATATATATATATATATATATATATATATATATATATATGTATATATATATATATATATATATATATATATATATATATATATATATATATATATATATACATAAAATTAGTTGCATGACATTTAAACAACATTTGATTCAGATCACCCTCATATGAAATGTGTTATGTATAACAATTATATCTCTGTAAAATATTCAGACTATGGCAATATTTCAGTGGTCTATATATCGATAAAATACTCGATTCAAATAGAATCATCAAAAATAAACTCAAATATATACCAATAAAATGATTGAATTTGTTCTCCCACTGAGGAGGTTTATTTAAAGCGTTTCTCCCCATTGCTACTTTTGTAAAAATAGAATACCCAATGCAAAATACAACTTTAATTTTTTAATATTAGAGAAGATTTTACAAGAAAAAATGTTTTGAAAATATAAGAAAGAAAAAGAAAGTAAGTGAAAATAACGACAAAAAAAATCAATACCAAAGGTGTTATTGATACAACAAATAAGCTGCTTAAATATATACAAGCAGAGAAAATTGGTTGTTGAATGCAGCATTCTATTACCTAATAAATATTGTATGCGTGCCTATAAAATTTGGATTTCAACAAAACGATACTGTTAAAAGAAAATATCAAATTGCCGTAAAATATTTTTATGGGAACTAGGTGAAAGGCGAATACAAGCATATTTTCTACGCCATCAAATGTAATGAAATATGTAAGCGATATTTTGTTTTGAGTCCTTATGAGTTCATGGCAA
>JARFXV010001390.1:0-115000 GCA_031761425.1 Cosmopolites sordidus
TTCGTATAGTATGTACGTATACATGTCGGTAAAGCCGTCCAATTATGCCTTCCATACATAAGATATATTCGCGAACTAATAGTTGCCGGCAATAAAAGATTTTTCAATGTTTTATTCAAGCTGTAGGGTAGGAGCGAGCGCCATTTTCAGTCAGTCAGAAAAACATTGGTGCAATGTGTAAAACAGTTTTTAATTAATGTTTTTTTAATGAATGCTCAACAATTAGATAGAATTGGCCTTGACGTTGTGATGACAGTAAGTTTGCAAAGTAGTGTAAAATGCAATTGTGCAGAAACACTTTACTGTGTGACTAATACTGTTTGACTAATAATGTCAAACACATTATTAGAATGTATTTGAAACGAAAAAGAAATAAAGGGGTTGAGTTTTATATACATCACAATATTTATTTGATAAACCTTCCTGGTTAGTTTTTTTATATATAAAATATGCTAAATAAAACTCTATCCTTAGATAATAGATGTTAGATTTAGATTTAGATGTTAGATTTTATTTTCGAAGCGATTGAAGGAAGTGCTAGTCGAATGCGCTTATTCATATTGCTAAAACATTCTCTGTTTCTGCAGTAGAAAACTTTTTTCAATTCATTATGTAAATGAATAATGGGTTATTAATCTAGTTTTTTTTGTGTGATTTTTGCCCATTTTATACATTTATTTATAAATATGCATATATCTTAATAGTGAACTATCAAGCATCATTTATAATATGTTGTCACGTTTCTCATTGAAGATATGTACTTTCTTTAACAAATAAATTGAAAAATAATTATTATATAACCAGGTAGTTGACATATCAGCTTAAATCGCTAATAGCTTCATTTCCATTTAATCCAAAAAAAAGCACCAAAATAATCATATTCATAAAGAAATATATTTTGTCTATTGTATTGAATTCAGAGTAAAATTTCGACTGTCAGTTAGACGGTCCTATGTATTTGTGTTTAATTGAGCTATAACGTTTGTTAATATTACTTGGTATAAGTGACAAAATATCTTATTTTTGTCGGTATAAAAGATAGTAGTGATGGTCATTTTATATATCTGTGTACAATATGCTATTTGGATGACAAAATATTACGGTTAAACAGAAAGTTTGTATGGATTATTGGTTGTACTTTTAACCCTTGTTAACAAAATGTGTATTGGACTAGTAATGTTACTTATATATTATTAATTCCTGTAGTATTTACAATGTCTACAATCAAATTGCTTTGATTTGCCTTCAATTAGTTAAGTTGATGCAAATTGTAAGTGCCGGTCGAGAACTTATATTAACGCATCATAATGTTTTTTTTTATTAAAACCATTTTTGTTTTCGAAAAGAACACCGTCAACAAAAACCAAGATTTGAGCCATTTAACGGAGAGGTTCTGTTGGGAAGACCATGGTGCAAAAGTAATTTGTCGGTTCAGGGCTGAAGATTTTTACCTGAAAGAACGGATTCGCCAGTCCGTCCTTCAAATCCCAATGTCAAGGAAATAAAGGTCATAATAGTCGAAGATTATTATGACCTTCACGCTCTACCAGTTCGTGACATAGCAGATAAGTTGAATAGTGGCAAGTCGATCGTTTTTGAACATCTGAAAAAAATGGATACGTCTTTAGCCACGATGTATGGGTTCCTCACGAACGTTTGTCCAGTGAGTGAAATCTGCTAGACCGAATCTCTTCGAGCGATCTTTTGCTGAAAGAAAATTCTGAAGTTCCATTTCTGAAGCAATACCTGGTGATGAGAAGTGGATCATGCACAGCAACGTTAAAAAAAAAACATGTTAGTTGCAAGGGGTTAGCTTGTTTAAGTACAGCGAAAGACGGCTTTCTTCCGAAGAAAATTATGTTTTGAATTTAAGGGGATTGAAACAGACTCATACACTTTTAGCTTCTTCCATTCAACCAAACCATCAATAACAACTCCTAACGTTCAGAATTAGATCGGCTTTTTCGGATGTTTTGCCTCATTCACCTTAATCTCTGGATATCGAACCCTCGGGACTACCATCTGTTCCACTCCCTTCAAAATTGTATAAATGGGAAATGTTTTAAAATGGTAGAAGGAATGAAAAACAATCTCTTAATATTTTTTGCCAATAAAGATGCCTATTTTTGGTAAAAAGGCATTATGAACCCTACCTCTACGTTATCAAAAAGTTATAAATAGGTATAAATAGGTAATTATATAATACAATAAACAATTTTTTACATAAACTGTGCGTTTCTCTTTTTCTTAAGAAAATCCTTAATATCTTTGGGGACCAACCCGATATTTATGCGGGATTATTTGTTGAAACTGAAAGATTTACTTTGTATAACAATATAGGATTCATTTTTCGTAATTAGCACATGAGGGATGAAAATTACCATGTCTATAAAAAGAAAAAAAAATATTAAAAACTCTTAAATTCGAAACGTTTGCTGCAAAATATTTACCTAACAAGCTTCTATCGCATTAGCATCGTTTGTGCAAATGCAGCTCAAGAACATGTTAATTCAAAAGGATTTTTAACTTAGAAAATCATAAGCAATTGACGTAGACTCTGAACGATGGTGATCTGTTATTGAATAAATCTGGTAAGCACCCATCTAGAAGTATTCAACCCTGATCTTTAATTTGTCAAAAGCCTACTGTCAGGCGAGTGGCCAACGTAGAAGACTGAAGTGTGATTCCTTATCAGATTTTACAGTGTTGCATAGAGACATTCACAAATATTTCAACAAATTATAATGGGCGGGAATCGAACCCGCCGCCGCCTTGGCAGCTGTATCGTTATTGCCATAAAATTTATAGCAAGAACTAAAAAATATTAATTAACAAAATTTTGTCTACATTGTACGACCAGACATACGCATTAATTATTAATTGTATTGATTTGTTTTCCAATTATAAATCGATTTATTTGTATCTAAAATCGAATTGCAAATTATATTATTACAGGGATTTTGCTGTTGTTTATCAAAAATATTCCTTGTCGTCGTATCTTATAGAGTTACATAAGAACCTTTCAACTGACTTTAATTATACATCTAACTAAGTTTAGGAATTTTATTATCATCGTATCTATCATACTTAATTGAATCAAATTCTCGGGTTTGTTTTTACTGCAAGCGAATCCCCCGTACTGGGCGTTGTGTAACGAAAACCATCTAATTACAGTTTACGTTTTCCCCTGCAAACAGACATTTCTGACAACCGCTGCAATAAGGTAATTTCTGACTGCGCCCATACAAGACCCATAATTTATTAACGATTTAACCTATTTTTATTCGCGCCGCTTAAAGGGCGTTTTAAATTGATAGTAATTTGGCGTTTACTCTTTGGATTCGAGTGGGAAATTACGTTGTTAAATTCTATTAGGCTGTGTTTGGTGGAGAAAGGCGTCATTTTTCTCGTTCTTTATTGGGAGCAGCTCGTCAAAACGTCATTCATCTATTCGATTATTCCCGCTTTATGCTAATCGAACTTATTACGGATTAATTAAGTCTATTGAGTTTCCTTGATCATTGAAAGGGTTATTGAGAATTTAATTAATTTGATAATGCACAGTGATTATAGATCTTTTGAGAGAATGTTAATAAGAATGACAGAGTGATAATATTTTTAAATGCTCCGATGACAAAGGCCTTTAATTAATAATTATAAATTTGTCTAAATAATAAAAATAGTAGATATATTAGATAATAGAGACATGGTTCACATTTTAAAATATCATTTTAAAAAATCGTATTAAAATATAATTTTAAGCAACAAAATCATGATTTCTCTTGTTTATTCAATTTTCTGAAAAAATATTTGCTTCATGTTTTCCCTAAAAATGAGTATTAGTAGGAATATTACAAACATTCTTATATTGCTTGCCTTATATTGCTGCATCGAATTGTTGTACAAGGTAGTTCACAGGAAATGGACTTTTCTTAAATAATCTCAGTGTAACTTGCCATTGTTAGTGTTTAAGTGGAGAAAATAATGGCATTCAAGTGACAGTTTCCTTCCACTCTTTCCAACGTTTCTCCATCCATATCTTCAATTCGATCACTTATTGCCGACTGCAATTTTTTTTCAGTGAGCGAGGCTTATCTTCATAAATGTATGATTTTAAGTACTTTCAAACATAATAATCACACATGGAAAATGCCGTATAGACCAAAATTACTAGAAAAGTTTTACCTACCTTTCCAGGCAGTCAGCACAGGCCAATATATATTAGCATCGGAATTGAGATTATCTTTGTAAAACCTATACTGAAATATAGATGGAATTTCAAGAAAGCAGACTGGACGAGTTATTCCAGATATACTAAGGAATACGCCAGATGGATCTCACTCAAAATTGATAATTACGACTGTTTCACGAAAGCTTTTAGTGCAGTTGCTAGACGATCGATCCCGCGAGGTTACAGAAACGAATAAATTCCAGGATGGAATACGGAATGTGACAGATTGTATGATGAATTTGAAAGATATACGGAGCATATACGGAGATGGCTGAGGAGCTTATTCAATAACTGGATAACGCAAGAAGGGAAAAATGGGGAGGTACAGTTGATAATATTGACTTTAAAAGATCCAGTAGAAATGTCTGATCGTTATTGTGGCGACTAGGACCATTTTCACATAGCCATCACTCAAAATCTAATTTAATCTGCCCTAACGCTATAGCCAACCGCATTGTCAGCGCAGGCAATAAGAAATTTGCGAGAAACATCAGAAATCAACTAACTCTCGAAAAAAGACTGGCTCCCACTAGATCTGATAAAATGTTGTCATTCCCTGAGTCAGATCTGACTCTGGCAATATAGTCTCTATAATTGGACAAGGCGGCAGGTCTTAATGGAGTTTATCATGAACTTTTCAAATACTGCGAGAAAATGACTGTTCTGTGGCTTGTGAGTTTCTTCAAAAACATAATTTCAAATTGTCGCTTCCTAAAGTCTTTAAAACATCAAGAAAATAGCAGTCATTAAGCCAGGTGAGAGTCCGGACAAATCTGAACATTACCGAATAATCACCCTTCTTAGTTTATGCTTAAAATTGTTGGAAAGGCTCATATACAATCGTATTGCTCCGACAGTAAACGGGATACTTCCAATATAACAAGCCAATTTCCTCCCTACTTGCAGTTGTTGTAATCAAATCATGATATTTGCGGGTAAAAGAGTGTTAAATAGACCTGCATCGAAATATTTATGTATAATATTACACAGATCACTAACATTTAGGGAACATCTTACAGCAGTAGCAAGAATCTTCGAACATCATCACTCTAAGCAACATCATCCAAAAATTAGCAAATTCCAGCTGGGGACCTGACGCCGAAACTTTCAAAGCTTCAGCTTTGGCGCTTGGGTATTATGTAGCGGAGTACTGCACTCCTGTATGGTTGAATAGTAAGCACACCACAAAAGTTGACACAATATTGAATCACTCAATGAGAACTATCTCCGGTACCACCTACGGAGGTCAACACCTACGCTCGCGCTGCCTCACCGGCGTCGGCAAGATGCTCTGACAAAATAACACAATAAACTTATGTCTAATAAAGAACCTATAGTGCCATCTATCTCCTAAAATCTAGTAACTCACTTTGTGAATCAACCAGAAGAAGCGTTAATTTTGACATAATTGGCTGTGAGGCAAATGAAGAATCGTCTACAATCTCTGATACAAATATACCGTGGAAAATTATCTGGGCAGCAGACTTCCAGGTTTCGCTCTACCCCAAAGATGTTGAGTAACGTTTAGCAGATTTAGGACAGGTCACGGGAAATGTGGCGAAAGTATGTTGAAGTGGGGTTTGCGAGAAACATCAGGATGTGATTGTGGAAGTACCTCTCAACCAACTACATCCACTCCGTGTTTAAAGAAGACTATCCACTCCGTGTTTAAAGACTAGATGACCGAGGAGGCCACCGGACATCGAGGAATTGCTCGATTCGTAGAAGGTTTGGCCATGTGAGCATTGTTCTCATTTGGTTGACACTCTTTGTCTTCGAGGTCCTGGTTTGAAAACTTTTCAACAATGGCTACTTAGCGAGAAGAAGTGACGGCTAGTGTAACACCATTTTCTTCGAAAAAAAGGTCTGAAAATTCCGCACTTGCCCATACTGTTACACACCATTATTTTTTAAATGGATATTGTTAGGAAATAGAGATTTTCTGAAGTGCAAAATCAACAGCTTTGTTTATTGACGCGTATTATGATGGTCAATTCTTTATTTTCTTCAAACATCTAAGTATTGTATGAGCAAATATGAGGTGTTGTTGATACTCCCCTTCATTCAGTTGTCGAAAAATATTCAATTTATACGGGTAGCAGCTTATCCCCAGTTTAGAAGTAAACCGCCTAGCTGAGCGAGTGACATTTCATGATGTCCGCAACGATCTAGAAGGTCTCGATCTAAAATCTAATTTAATTAACTTTCAGATCTTTGAAATGGACATTCCAGACAGCAAAAAACATAATTTTGGACAATTGCTAGCCGAAGGTATAGTCTAATGTAGAACGCTATAGTCGATTGGACTGCTAGAGATTGGTCTGCCAAGTTCAAAAATTGCAACTTCGACTTGGATAACACGTCCTGCTCTGTTCGTTCTTCTGACTGCAACGAGAACCATCTCAAATCGCTTTTGAAGGAGGACGGCCATCAAACATGCCGAGAGGATTTACTTGAAAGCTTGGAGCTTGGGCAACACACAAATTAACCGACGACAACAAGGAAAATCGCCGCAACAAAGCTGATGAAAAATTTTTCAGGACACCGAGCAACACGCGGCCACAACTAACGATTCTTGTACAGAATCGACACGGGAGATGATAAATTGTGTCTCTACGTCTATGTGAAGTAAAGGAAGGTAGCCGCAGGAGAAATGCCAAAGCTGAGAGTTAAATCAGAATTTACATCAAAAGAAGACCATGATATGCCTTTGGTGGGACTGGGCGGGTCTCGTGTAGCTGAAGAATTCTGAAGAATAAATGAGGTTATTCAACTGAGACGACTGGATCAACAAGACCAAGTTATCTTGCTCCACGGCCCGACTTCACACAGCACTCTTCGTGAAGGAGGTCCTGAATGATCTCGAATGGAAGGTTCCTCCGCATCCGCCATAGTCTCCACATCTTGCACCAATCGATTATCACCTCTTCCGCTCGTTGTCCAATCAAACGAGGGGCGTAATCTCTGCCAACGGCGAGGACCTAAAACTGGCTTAACAACCTCCTCGAGTCCATGGCAGGCGATTTCTGGCGAAATGACATCAATAAATTGGTCGAGGAGCAGGTCGTGAACAATGACGAAGAATACATCATTGATTAATCTGTTGTTATAATTATTGATTTTTTTTATAAAAAACCGGTTGTAACTAAGGAACAACTCAATAAAAGGATATTTTTTGTATTCCCCCAACTTCTATTTTATTTGGGACGACCAACCTTCCAGAAATAGACCAATAGGTATGATTCAGTCCCGATGGAAAAATTAATCTACTTTAAAACCTAATTACCCTCCTTTGTAAAAATATGACACTTCCTCGAAGTATATATATATATATATATATATATATATATATATATATATATATATATATATATATATATATATATATATATATACACACATTCTATTAGTTGCTTGATCGGGACCAAGCCCCACCCATTTTGGCGGAGACGCAGGTTGTTGTGCGCTCCACATGAGATTGTGGAACCCAGTGGTTGGGGGTTATATAATTTCCAAGTACTGTTGTCTCATTGGAAGCAGTCTAAAGAAATAAAAAATTACATATATAAGCCACCCGACATGAAGTCGTCTAAAATATGGGTTGTTTGATTGTGGATATGGTCTCCCTAGTCTTGACGAGCATATATCGGTACCTTGATGAGTCTAACCACCAGCAGATGAAACATGTGCCGTCCAATGTAAGGGATGGGTGGGGCTTGGTCCCGATCAAGCAACTAACAGAATGTTCATTTTGGCGGAAACGCAGGTTGTAGTGCGTTCCACAGTGGAACCCTTTGGAACCCAGCGGTTGGAGGTATATAATTTCCAACTACTATTGTCTCATTAGGCAGTCCAAAGAAATAAAAAACTATATATGTATATATATATATATATATATATATATATATATATATATATATATATATATATATTCTTTCGGTCTTCTTCGCGGACGTTTGCGATCAAGCGGTGTCCACTCCAGGGTTGCCCTGAGCAACGTCCCATCGCCTCGTTATATGGCCTGCCCATCTCCATGTCAATTGCTTTACGCTTCCAATGATGTCATACACTTTCGTTTGTTTCCTGATCCATGTGCAGGACTTTCTGTCTTGTCTTGTAATACCAAGTATACATCTTTTCATTCCCCTTTGTGCTACCCGAAGTTTCTGAGTTGATTGAGATGTGATTGTCCAGGTTTTACTTCCGTACGTCATAACGGCAGAACGCACAGATCGAAGACTTTTCTTTTCAGGCAAGGTGGGAGTTTGCTCTTAAACACTATGTTGAGCCTGCCAAATGCCTGCCAGCCACATTTAACACGCCCTTCCACCTCCCGTGCGCCATCCCCTTCCATATATATATATATATATATATATATATATATATATATATATATATATATATATATATATATATATATAAGGAATTTTTGTATTGAAAAAATATCGTCGTAAGGATATTCTGCGTCTTTCAAAATTTTAGAAAATCGTTGGAAGTCAGGCTTACATCACCTGAATAGAAATCGCCATAGTTAGAAAAAACTAACCCTGCATCCCTGATTTTTCATTATAATTTTTGCTATGGTCAGATGAATAACTATCTCAGAAATATCTAAATGGTAAACATTTCTTCGTAAAGAATATATGATTTTCATTTTGGAGGAGTATAGTACATTGCGATAGAAAGTCTCATAGTCTCCTTTTACCATAGTTTGATAAATTTCTCCCAATGATTTTCCAACTATTCGCTTTTTTATTAGCTTTTTTATGTTAGGAAAAATGTGGAAATAATCTGCTTTCGAAGACTGTCAAAACAACATTAAATGTCATATCGCCTTGAAATTTGAGGAGAGAAAGGAAGCTACTTTTCAAAAATGCTATCATCTTAGTGATCGTAACGCCATCTGTTGAAAACATATCCGACCTTTTTCTTCTATGCTCGTAATTATATGATGTTGGGCACTTTAGGATGCACTTTTGGGATGGAGAACAATTTTCGATATCAAGTTCCTTTCCAAGTAAATCATATTGATAATATTTTAATACTTTTTTTTTGAAACAGAACTTTTCGGAAATTCCACTATATTATTAAATTATATTAAAGTGCACTATTAACAATTCAATTATTTAACAAATCAATTGCTAGCTAACTGATATTATCAACTGATATTATAACTGTACAATGTTGTGCACTCATATATTTTAAATTGTTTATGTTAATTTGCTATAATTGTACCTAAAAGGTTTCCATTTGTTGCATAAACGTAATATACCACTCATATTTGTTTACAATATGAAACACTGTAGCATAATTATTTTTACCAATTAGTTATGTATTTGGGACAATGTACTGTACGAAAAAATGCATCATTGTTTAGACACTTTTTAAAAAAGTGAAAACAGTAAAAGTTAATTATTGTTCGGAATAAATTAGTCACCAATATTATGATGATATATTATTAGGTTGGCAAATAAGTGACTGAATGAAAAATGATTAATTTACTATTCAAAATAAATTCCAATAAATTATATTCGGATAAAAAAAATTCAGTACCCATAAGGAGCTGTTCGCTTTTAACATTTTTTTGGTAAAACGTAGGCACTACAACAAGGAGTCAACTATTAAAAGTTGGTAAATAACTATGTCATTGTTGTCGTATAAAGCCTAATTGCCCAATTGAAAGAAATATTCCGAGCATTTTTTTTAGTATTGAAGTGTTTGATGTTAAATTTCAGTAATATCAAAATACCTGGAGCAGGAATTTCAAAGAGGCCACATTATTATTCTACTCCAAATAAATTACATTAAGACTTCGTTTATACAGGTATGTTCATGATTTTATGAAATAGTATGACAATTGTTTCGACATTTGTATGACTCACCTTCTTTAGATACGAAAATACAATGTACAACATACGTTGTACATGGAGTACATTATACATGTTGTAATGGCATTGTACAACAATATTGTACATTGTACTTTCGTATCTGAAGACGAAACAGTTGTCATACTATTTTCTAATTTAGTGAAAATTTAGACTAAAATATATCTTAAATCGAAAGAATAGTTATTTTCATCTCATTCAATCACTGTCTAGACATGTTGTGGAATATGTAGAGACCAGGGGATACTTTATTAACAAAATCAATTAAAAACATGAAAAAATGGTTAAATATAATTTACTTTAATTAGGTTTGCAGATGTTGTCAGGGATGGTTTGTTAGTGCCCAGAATTGAAAAGGATGCCCACTTATATGTCCCGATGGCTACTGTTGTACAAAGTCATGTTATCATCTTGTGCCACCTCTTATCGCTGAACATCGAAGGCAAAGATTGGAGTGATATAGAGAATCAAATCATTGTTCAACATAAAGAACAGATCCTTTGAGACGCTATTCTTCAAGAAATAAAAGTTGCCTCATTCAATCACTGTGTAGACATGTTGTGGAATATGTAGATACCAGGGGTTTATTCTTTATTAACAAAACCAATGAAAAACTTGAAAAGTGGTTGGTATTTTTTAAATAAATTTTAGTCGTTTATTCCTTGCTCTTCAGTTAGTATATATTAACAATTATACACGCTATCCTGCTTTCAATTTTTGTTTTGTAACTTCACTATACTTCACTATCACTTTACTATATTAGTAAAGTATATCAGACCTATTGATGGTTGTATTAATTCTGGTGTCCTAGTGTTGCTCTAATCAGTGTATAGTTGTTAACAAAATTAAATGTAACAAGAGGACACGTCTCTTTTCTTATTAGGTACATTGAATAGATGTGGCGCTAGTTGTCGAATGTTGGATATATCGATGATCTGCTGATAATGATCCAGTACGCTACCTTGTAGTAGACTAGCTTGCATTATACATCTGTTATGCTCTTTGTAGGAAAACTCGCATTTTTACTTCCTATTCTGGTTGGGATTAGGAGAGATGGCGGTAAAGGACCATCATAAGATGATCTGCAATTATCCGTCTCTTCGGTATAACTATTGACAAATATTCTGTTAGATTTTTATATGCCTAGTTATGTCATCAAGGTTTTCTAGATAGTATAAATAAAACAAAGTTGTCTAATTTCCACTTATATTTTTCTCTAAAATATAACGCCTAACGCCCTTCGGTTGGCAAGGAATGACATTGTATTGTGACAAACAGTAGGTATTATAGTAATCAAGTAATTTTGCAAGTTTTTTCTGGGAATTAGAATGTTGATTCAGAATGTTTTTTCGGTATATTTAATAGCGGAGAGTGGTAGAAGTCTATTTGGTCGTTAAGGACATCTGTGTATTTATGACACTTTATTTCCAAACATTCTAGTAAATTCAGTTTGGTACCCTTCTTTTCTATGTGTAAGATTTTAAATTATTAAAGGTGTATTTTTCTTTAATAAGATGTTCCGCGTATGTAAGGTCCATTTTATTATTTAAATAGCTGCGCTTGTGTTCTGCGTTTCTGAGTTTAAATGATTTACCTGTTTGTCATATATAAAAGTTATTGTACGAACCATAATTTATTTGGTAGACGCCTGATTTATTGTCTTTCCCGTTTTTTGTTTGGTTTTTTAAATTTTTTCCTAAAAATCATTGGTTTTAAAGACTATATTTATATTAATGCTGTGGAGATATTTTTTAAGCTTTTCAGATATATGGCCATAATAAGAAGGAATTTGAAATCCAAATTATTTAATTTTAATCCTAGTGGAGTATTTATTAATTAACAATAAAGTGAACCCGGTAGTTACAACGGATATAATGAGCTTGTTAATAATGTGTCTTGATCAAAATTACTTTGCTTTTGAAGACTAACAATTCTTTAGGAAAAAAAATTAAAAACTGCAAACAAAAAACGGGGAGAGACAATAAACCAGGCGCCTACCAAATGAATTGCGGTTGTTACAATAAATTTTATATAGGATAAACAGATAGATCATTTAAGTTCAGAATCGCAGAACACAAGGCTAGCTATCTAAATAATAAAATGGACTCTGGGATATTGCAATTAATATCTATGTTCGTTTTCAGTGACATTTTGATATTTAATGAAAAATAATAATAATATTAAATATACGTAGTTTTTAATTTTGTGTTATTTTCCTACTGAGTGTTACTAAAATCGATGTAAGATCATGAGATAATTGGATATTGTGTTGAGTTTCAGCTGAATACAAATGTGATAAGCAGTTTATGTTTACGAATCATTTTGTATTGCGAGTTCATCCCTTTTTTGGCACTAGATCGCCATCGTGCGACCAAAGTGTTATCTACTTGACACGTGTTAAGTTTTGATGTTGTTTGACAGAAGGAATTTCAGAAGGACAACTTGGAGAACAAATATATTATTTGGTTGTGTTTTTGAAATTTTGTTAAGAATTAAAAATGAGCATTTTCTACATATTATACTTTTTTATTTCTGAAAAGGCAAGAATGCTTCGCAGGCATAAAACAAGAGCTGTGTTGTTTGCGGTGAAGGTGCCATTGATAATTCCATGTGTAATTTTGTGTAGTTCACAAATTTTTGAGAAAACAATTTTGATATGAGCAAATAGCGATAGCGATAAACCACGTTCTGGACCACAGGTCAAAACTGACGGCAACGAAATATTGACGCTAATTGAAAGTGATGGTTAGAGGTGATGAAAAATAGATTGTGTATAATATTATTAAGCATAAGAGAGCATGGTGTAATTGTGTAAACCCCTTCAACCAGCGCAAAAGCCAGTTTACATCCGAAGTGGGTTATACTATGGCGAGGCAGGACTGGAATTGTTTATTAAATATTACCTGAAAACCTGATAATTCGGAGAAATATTGTTCACTACGTGAATTAAAGCAAACAATCGACTAGAAGCGGAGTTTTGCTCACCCGACAACTTTTACAATTTGACTGGAATGTTTTGGTCTTCCGACCTTGCGCTCTCTGACTACCATATAGTTAGATCGCTTCAAAGCATCTTAGATGATAAAAACTTTACTTCACCTAGATCAGTTCATTAGCCAGAAACTACAGAACTTCTATCAGCGCGGGATTATGCAGCTACCGGAGAGATGGAGAAAGGTCATCGAACAGAACGGCATATATCGTATTCTTTAAATATAATTTTTAGTAAATAAAATATTTTTCCACAATTTCTCTCAGAAAAATGAGAGAAACTTTTGCTTTATAATTTTAGTTAATTCTTAATCCATTAGTTTACTGAAGCATTTTGATTTTAATATACATTTAAAAAATACTATTTGTTCATAAATTAGTGTTATAATTCCAATTGTTTGTAAGGTCAATATTATTTCTCGTGGTAAACTTTTTGGGTTATGTACAAGATAGCTTTAAGCGTCCCTGACCCTTTTAATGAATGTAGCACGACACGTGCCCTATCGGTGACATTGGAGATGAAACACTTTCGAAATTAACATTATTTGGCATGGGGGCTTAATTCTCTTTTCGTGTCTGTTTACGTAATCATGAGATTTTTTATTTATTTTTTAGAAGTAACTAAAGACAAGTATGTAGGGAATACTAATAATTTCATTCGTACGTCTTAATATCATTGATTTCCATTCAAATGTAATAACATGGCCTTAGAATGTTTATCTCGTACGGCTTACTTTTAAAATTAAATCGGCAAGGCTTGAACATTAATTTTAAATATATAGAGATATTAACATTGAAATCAGGAAGGAAATATTAGATATATTGACTCTTCTTCTTGTTGTGGGGCTACAGCTCATCGATGACCTTAACCTTCTTCAACTTTCGCATCTCACCTGATCAATTCCTAACTTTTTTCCAGTAAGCATTATTAAGAGTTTCCTTTCTGTAATGGATGGAATTATAAAATTCCAAAAATTTTCAAACTTCCTAAATAAACATTCTTCATCGTCTTTACTCAAAATCCAATGCAATGATTGGTTCCATTAAAAACCTAATATTTGTATATTATATCCACTCCGTTCGATAATTTTTTAAAATTGTTTTGAATAAGCTTTAGTAACTTCTACTTAAATTGGCTTGATATATTAAAAAATATAGTATATAGAAGTTTGACATTTTCAGTCGAGCTTATCATTAGTTCAAGCAAGTATCCAACAAATAGTATGAGAGCACGGGTATTATTTCAACAAAATTAATAAAAATTCCTATTTTTCGTCTGTTGTTTTCTCTGTTCACATTGCTAATCACGTGAATTATTAGAACAATAGTTGATATCTATTTTCATAGTGTATATTTTTTCACAATTTTTATTTAAAAACAAACTTTCCTTCGCTTTCAATAACATTTCATCATTTTTCTAACTATAGTTGCATTTCTCAGTGAAATAATTTCTTACTTATTTCATTCATTTGCCTATTTCTGAAATTATTAGTAATATAGTAACTTAACTTAAATTATAGTATAGTAATTATTAGTAATATATTTCTGAAATTATTAGTAACACGATATGAAAACAAAAACATGTTGCATCTATCGAAGAAATAGCACTATGATGTAATCAAGTATGGATAACAGACGGGGTTGGACAAGCATTTGATTCCAGTTTCAACACTGTTATCTTTACCTGTCATACAATAACAAATGGTCTGGTATTGTAATAAAAAATGCAAAATAAATAAAAAAATACTCATTTGTTAGAACTTTTTTTTTTAATAACACCAAATAAATATTCAAATTTTTCAAAATATTTGAGTATATCTGACATACTAATATTATTGAAAACCGCATAACTGTCCAGTTCTGTAAGATTGTACGGAATAGATCTGTTTTTGATTACTATATTTATTTTTGTAACCGGTATAAAAAAGGTAGTGTAGTTGTAGTAATACTGGCTGGGGCAAGTGTCACGCTACCATTTTGTTTTGAAGCCATTTTATGATATTGTTCTAGTTTATGTAAAAAAAAATATTGAATTATTGAAACTTAATGTGAATTTAGGCGAAAATATCCTAATTGTCCGGTGTCTTATAATTCGACAATTTATCGTTTATTCAAGCAATTTCAAGAATTGAGAACAGCAGGGGATAGGCCCCACATTAGAGATCCAAGAACAATTGCGAAGCGCTGAAAATATAGCATATGTGGATTCGACGACACAGTACACAAATGGGTATTCCTCCATGCAGTTTACCCCGAATTTTGAGAATGTATTTGCATATGTTCCCTATAAGATTCAAATTGTTCAAGACTTGTTGGTTACAGACAATAAGTGGCGTTTAGAATACTGTAACGCTATCATAAACCACTTCCATCAAATTGACAATTTTCATGCAAAATGAATAATGAGCCGGGAAGTTTATATTGATCCAAGTTGTCAAGTAAATAATACGAACAGCCATTTCTGCACAAGGAAGAATCCCTACCACATTAATCAATCACCATTATATCTAGTTAAAGATACAGTGTGTTGCGGTATTTATGCTCAAAATATCATCGGAGCATGTTTTTTTTAGATCTCCTGATTTGATGGCTCTGGATTATTTTTTATGAGGATATTTGAATGAAAATTGTATATATAAATAAGCCCCAAACCATACAGCAACTCAAGGATAACATCAATGTTGAATTCACTACATTTACACCAGATATGTTGAAAAAAATTATGGAAAATGTGTTAAAAAAGGCACAAAGTTATGGTTCCCATTTGATTGACGTAATTTTCAAAAATTAATTAACACGAAGTTCAAAGACGAAATAATATATATAATTATATATTATAGAAAAAAATCTTGTTTCTTATAAAAGTTATAAATTATTAACAGATGGATGATAGATTTAATTTCTTGCAAAACGTCATCATCATTATTTGTTAGATTCACGTTGGATAAAGTCTTTTAGTTATTTTCAGAAAATTTAATATATAGCTTCACTTTTTCCAGAGTAATAATATCAGTGTGCTTTTGTTTAGAATTAAAAAAAAAAAGAAATTATGGAAACAAGTAACAAGAGGCGATATGATTAGAAATGAGAATTTAGTTTGTCGTAAAACCTAAATAGAAAATGTTTCAAACAAAAAGATAACAAGTCCATTTTCGCTTTATTACGGACTTGCACTTTAGTGCAGGCAGACGTCATCATAACCAGTCCGTTGCTCTGCGAGGTCAGTCGAGTTCACAGGACACACGTGACGACCTCCCATCCCATCGATCCCGGAGGTAACCCTACCGCTCCCGCTGTTGCGTAATACATCCCCCTGGTGTGCGACGACGAGAGTCCGACCATAAATTTTTACTACGTAGTAACAGCGTGACTTCGGTATATTTGAGGGCCAATTTGTCAGGCTTTTTCGGTTTTAAAAAACGTTCAACAGTTTATTATGTTTAATATACGACTACTTGCGTTGCTTTTTACGATCTCGTTAGGACACTTCATATTTTAGGACTACATTTTGTTAGTCATGTTCGATATGTAAGAAGAAGTTGTCTTAAAAGAAAAAAGGAAAAAATCTATAATCTATAATAAAATCTAATTTATATGCAATATTTTATTGTTGATTATATTCTTTGATGATAGTTAATTTAGTGTAGGAAAATATGTTCAGTTTTTATTTTCTCAATTCAAATAATTAATCTACATAAGTATACAAATATGGAAAATAAAGACAAAAAGTGTCTAGCTCGATTCATGTATTTCAATTATTTTGAATCTGTACATTGACAACTTATTACTTGCTCTAATTCTAATCCATTTAATTCGGTATTAAAAATGTCTTCTTGTCTCACCACCATTACCTCCATTCTCCTTCATATTTATATTCATATTTTTCATTTTTATGTAATTAGATTTTATTTCACCTCATTTTATTTTTTTTTTCAACAGTACTAAATCGCCAATATAGAACTCGGATTATGAAGGAATTATAAAGTTATTTATTCCCTACATTCTGTCCTATGATCTAAATTTATTCAAAGGAACACAAAAAGTTAGGTTCTATAAAACACTCATTTGGTTAGTAGTCACTTATGGGTGCGCCACGTGAACTCTCGCAATGAAAAGAGAAAATATTCACTATTTGAATAAGAACTACTCAGAAGAATCTTTAGTGGTGCGAATGAAAATGGAATCTGGAGGATCAGGTGTAATTTCGAACTTAAGCATTGTACAAAGATCTGGATGTTGTAGACTATATGAGGGTTTAACAACTCAGATGGGTACCCGCCCATTCAGCGAGCATTGCCCTTCCATGATATTCCTTGTTACCCACCAAGGAATATCATGGAGGGGCAATGCTCACTAACGAGATGTAGCACCACAGAAAGAAGAAAAAAAATCGTCAGCATATACAGATTCAGAAATGTCTATTCTTTACAAATTTTTATACCCTATATTTATTTACCTGACTGTTGTTTTTATCTCCTTGAAAACATCCTACATTGTTATTATACACAGTAAAAGACAGACATACTCTCTCTTGTAAACCTTCCTTCATCACAAACTCATCATATTGTGCATTATATTTAATCACATTATTTCTAGTTGTCTTATATATGCATTTGACATTATTTCTTAACTTTTCCCCTATTTTTTTATCGCAAGCTTTGCCTAATATTATTCCTTGGGACACTATTAAAAGCTCTTTGGATATTGATGAAACCCAAAGATTTCCGATTTTAAACATATTTTTTCTCTGTTATTCGATACACATTGGTCTTTTTTCTGAAGCCACTTTAAATTCTTCCAGTCGGTTTGCTATTATTTTCCAGACTCTTGTCTCCAGAATTCTCTTATATACTTTCAGTACAAGGTTTAGTAATGTTATACTTCTATAGTCATTGCACTCAGTATTTATGACCTTTTCTAAATAACGACAATTATTTCTGCTTCCTGGCCTTTTGGTACCTTTTCCTCAGTCCATATTTTCTTGTACAGTCGGTTTTAATATTTGTCCTGCTTCTTTAGCTTCCTTCATTTTTATTATTTTTTTACCAGTTTGCTTCTTAATGTCTTTAGAACTTTAAAGAAAAATATTTGATTGCCTGCTTATACATTCATTAACCAAATTCATTCTAATGTTTCTTTCCGTCTTCTTTTTCTTTGTTTTAATTTGTGTTTGTGTATCTGCGTTTTACCCTCTTAGCATATTGTTTCTTCGTATTGCATATTTCTTTTTCCGTTTTTAAAATTATAGATATAAATTTACCCTACATTTCTTCTATTGGTACTAAAAATTGCCATTTCTCCAGTTTTTTTTCAGAAAATTCTTTAAATTTTTAAATAGTTATTTGTATGATTTTTAACTTGTATGATTTTATAGGTTTTTGTTTTATCTTTTACCCAACTTTAGTTAAAATTAGTTTTTTTCGACCGACACTCAAAATGTGCTCATACGTTCTATGTCATTTTAATTGAATAAAAGATGCTAGCACCTTGAAATTTATGATGGTAAAAGTTTAAATATGTTAATTTAATATGCGTGATGCATTCAAAGATGGCGCTGGTGATTACGCGAAAATTCGACTAGTCATCTTCTTATTGAATAAAATATGTAATCCAGTTTATTCCATAATCTAGTTATACCTTACCAAAACTAGTTGAAGACCTTCTTGACTTGATGTAACTAACTACAGTTGATATTATTTCTCAATTCTTACTACAGAGCGAAATATATTATAGTTTCCACCATGTTAACATTTTTTATAAATGACAAACATTCATATATCACAAATATTCGTTATGTTAGAATGCTTATAATAATAGAAATGTGAGAAATATTAGAATATTTTATGATTACTTGGGGAATTCAGTTTCATTATTGTAATCGTAATCAAGTGCATTGAAAAATATGACATTTTATAAACAAAGATTCTCGTCAATAACATTTATTATGAAAAATATCGGAAATCACTAATCGGATATAAAACTAGGATCAGTATTCACCTTGACTCAAATATACTGTAAAGGGATTTTTATTATATTATATAGTAAATTTAAATATATTTAATTTTCTATTTGCAAGTAGATTTTACTTATTTACGCCGCCTTTTTGTTGTCTGTTCTCGACATCGACATTGCTCTATTTTTAATTTTTATTATCCATAAATTTTAAATTAGCACATGTGGTTTTTATGTGTTGTTGTTTCAAAACAAATATTTTTAAGTTGGATTTTAGTTTGATGGATAATTATAATATAAGTTAGTTGGTGGTTTAATTTTTATTACGAACATTATGTACGTATAATAGCTTAATTTTCGTAACGTAATGAAGAGACTCTCTTGATGAAATGAAGGAAGTTAGGGCTTCTGGAGGTTATACTAGAGTATACGTAAGATTAATAAGCTCTGATATATTATGCAAGACAAACAAAACTTATACATTATTCAACATGAGCTTCAGAAAGTGTACAGCGCACTCATATGGGAATAGCATTATAAATTGGTATCTATTATAAAGCCATGATTATGTTTGTTCTATCAGGGACTGAATCAAAAACATTTATTTTAAGTTGAAGCTTCTAAGCTATTTCTAATTGAGGACTAACAGATATCTATATATTTTAACATCTAAACGATTATATTTTATAACACTTTATAACCAATTGTAATGAAGTAACTATTGGGAATTTTTTGATATTTTCAGAGTGGAGTCAACAGCGGTCCATTTTCCATGTCTCTTGACAGATCAGCGACCTCTTCCGGTTCACCTGGCCTTTCGAGGCATCTCTGTCTCTGTGAATGGACGAAGCATTTTACAAGATGTCGACGGACTGGTCAGACCAGGACAAGTTTTGGCTGTTATGGGACCTAGTGGATGTGGTGAGTAAATATATTCCTTCTATATACAAGGTAGTTCACAGGAAAAGAGATCGCCCGCGGTGAGTATCTATTGCCTCTCCGACGATATTGTTTTGTTTTCATCGTGACGTTATGGACTTAAACACACCACGTGTTTGCTGATGATACGCCTGTCAAGCGGGGAAAGCTGTCATTAAAACACGACTATAGTCACTTCAATATTGGGCGTTACGGTGAGATTTCCAGCTCCAACAGCATTCTCAGATGAGTAGCCGCAGTTCGAGCGAAGAATTTATTAATAAAAACAAAACCACCTACCCGTTCTCGATCAGTTCACATACCACGGAATGTGGATAGGATGAGTGTGGCGATACTGTGAAGTTCCTTTCGTTCTGCTTGGTTGGCAAGCCTCTCAATCGGGGATGAGAAAGATCACTACAAAGCTTATTTTGCATAAATATTTGGGGCTTTACCCAAATAAAGTGGATGATTGTTCAGAAGTTAAAAGAAGGGGTCTATCAACAGCGCCTCAAATTTGCTTAAATAATGCTTGACATGTTTGAAGAAAATGAAGCTTTGCCCATCATTATGAGCTATGAACTTTATTCGCATTTAAATGGGATAGTTTATTCAGCTAGCTACGTAACTATGCTTGAAAACTTTTTCAAACCAGCACTTTGGAGGCGAGAGCTCAATAGGAGGGATATGTGGTTTCAACAGGATGAAACCACTGCTCATACGGCCAACGTTTCCATCAATGGTGTTAGAGCTGCATTCACTAATCGAGCAATCCTTTGGCGATGTCTCGTGGTATTTCGATCACCGGACCTTTCCCCGTGTGATTTTTATCTTTGGAGTACTTGAAATTACGGGTATAGGAAGGTAAGCCTCTTACAGTTTTAAAACTGAAGAGCAATATGTGATCGCATTGAAGAAATCGATGAAGAAAAGAAAGAGACCGTATTAATTGTAAATTTAGCTATATGGGAGCGATCCCTATAGAGCAGTAAAAGGACTGTATAATCTACTGCATTTTAAAGTTTTATCCTTCATATGAACATATGTGAAGTTTCAAGTCGATCTGTCAATTCATTCGTACAAAAACAGCAGCTTAAAGTAAACATATCAGTGTTACTTTTTAAAATGGAAAATATTGAAAATCGTGCAGTGATTAAAAAAAGGTTTAAACGCAATGGAAATTCATAGTGAAATGGTAAATGTGTTAGAGGAGTCTACTCCTTCAAAAACAATCGTTTGTAAGGGGGCAGGTGAGTTTCAACGTGATCGTACAATTAACTCTGAGAGAAATTGCTAAGGCCATGGACATCCCAACTGAACGGGTGTTTCATATTTTGAAAAAGGTATTGGGCTTGAGAAAGCTATGGGCAAGATTAAACGAGTAAAACTTTCTAACCAACATTTGGATGTGTTGATTTGAAATAATAAATAGATGTTAAACGTCATTTTCTAACTATGGATGAGACTTGGGTTTACCACTATTATCCTGAACTGCGACGACAAACCGCAGAGTGGACTGAGCCCGGTTGTTCAGCTCGGAAGCAGCCAAAGCGGCCAAAATCGATCAAAAAGGTTATCGATTTTTTGGAATGAAAAAGTATTTTGTTAATTGATTACTCTCAAACCGGTAACACATTACCAGAACAGTATTATTCAAATCTTTTGGATCAATTGGATGAAAAAAATTCGGAGAAAAGACCTGGTTTAGTGAAGAAAAAAAGCATTTTTCATCAAGACTTCTTGCAATGGCCAAATTGAAAGAGCTACACTACGAATTGTTCTAGCATCCACCGTATTCACCAGATCTGCCCCCCTTTGACTTTCATTTGTTCCCAAACCTCAACTAGTAACATAACAATATTACTCAAGTCTTTTGGATCAATTGGATGAAACAATTTGTGAGAAAAGACCTGGTTTAGCGAAGAAAAAAATCATTTTTCATAAATATTTCTTGCAATGACCAAATTGAAGAAGTTACACTACGAATTGTTAGAGCATTCACCAGATCTGCCCCCGCTATGACTTTCAACTGTTCCCAACCTCAAATTCTTACGCGGTAAGCGTTTTTCATCAAATGCAGAAGTATAGCAGCCGTAGAAGAGTATTTTGAAGGACTTTCAGAAAATCACTTGAGAGATGGAATAAATGAATTGGAGAGCCGCTCGAAAAAGTGTATTGAGCTTAAGGAAGAATATACGGAAGAATAAAGTAATTTTTTTCAACTATAAAATTGTTCTATTATTTCCGCTCCGCGAACTTTTCAATTAGCCTAATATAGTAGAAAGATTAGCCTAGTATAGTGTTGGTTCCAGTTAATTGCCATGCTTCAAATTAATCTGTTAATCGAGTTTTCACTGCTGAATGAAAATCATGATAAAAAAATGCCTGAAAATCTTTTTTTTTAATGAATTAGGCTTAATGATTTATCATTAATAAATAGTTATTTTTATATTACATAGTTATATTTATTGGGCCTAATAATAAAGTTTTATAAACAATACCCTATATTGGCACTAAAATTATAATATTTTTCTTATATTATCAAGAATATATAGTATTTTTAAGAAAACTTAAAAGGAAATAGATGATTTAGTCGTATTGTTTGATAAACTGTTTCTACACGTTCCTGTTTTTTGCTATTGTTTTCCAGTTCTTACCCTAATATTCGTTTATTGCTTCTTACCATGTTCTTTTTTATGAAATTTCACCAAATGTCCTAATCCTGGTAGTCCAGATTTATTTAATCTTGTTATGTTTGGCTTTTCGTACATCTCATAAAGTTTCTTCACTGGTCTTTCACTCCATGTCTCCACTGGTCTTTCCATCACTATGGTGATGGAAAACTTTCGTTTCCCACCACTATAGCTTTATTTGATGGTTCGTTTTTACAGCTTCTATGAGCTCATTTCTGTTAAGTAAATCGTATGCTACCTTAAATTCAATGAACAGTATATGCATCCGGATCTCATTTTCATAATATAAATAAGAAGAGCTAATCACTATTAATGAATTAAAAAGATGGTTTTTCAGTAAGTTCTCAAAAAAATAATGATATTCTATTTTTCTGATTGGCTTTTTATAAAAATACAGCTTTTGTACAAGATTAGGTATTATAAGAAACTCCTTGTTGAAACGCCATAGTTAGTATGTAATGCAACCTCATGAAAGTAATTTATTTTGATCATAAACACGTAGGATAATGATGTTTTTATTGTTTGAAACTCTAATATGTATCTATAATCAGAAAATTATACTAAACCGCTATCAAAAGGGATTTAAGAAATTGGTTGTCAAGACTGTGATCCAAGCTATATTGGGCAAAAAAACTATTCATATTAACAAGAACCAGGATGAAGTTAATTAGTGTAAAAAACAACTATTTATTTTCTTAATTTCTTTTTGGGTTGAATTTATATCATATATTATCATATTTATATCATAATTTGAAGTAAAAGTTTAGCAAGTATTTTTTCCCAGTATTTTCTTATCCATTTTCCAGTTGGGTACTGATGGAAGTTCTTGTTTCAATTTTTTTGTTTTGCTAGGTTAGTCTTGAGTTAACCTTCGGGGTACTGCTGACTTGATTGATTTCTCATATTGTATAAGAACTTGTTAAGTGTGTATTGTTAAGTTGTTAAGTTGATATGTAACAAATTCGGTTGTTACTGTAGGTGTGATAGCATATGTATGCTTTTTCTGTATATATGATGGGATCAGTTGGGCGTCATGCATTATGACTTGATCTGTTCTGGCCTGGCTACTGCTGATCGGTATCAGTAGCAACTGATTAATGATACTCTAGACCAAAAACCTAGGTTTTATACTGGCAAGAGAAGAAGGGAAGTTTTTTTTTCGAGACAACGCACGACCATATATAGCAAAAACGACTTTTGAGACGATAACCCAGATGGGCTTGGAGATTTTATCAAACCCGGCGTATTCTCCGGACTTTTCCCCTTCGAAGAATTTATATTTATTTCGAT
Source organism: Cosmopolites sordidus (assembly GCA_031761425.1). Lineage (NCBI taxonomy): Eukaryota > Metazoa > Arthropoda > Insecta > Coleoptera > Curculionidae > Cosmopolites > Cosmopolites sordidus. The sequence goes on from JARFXV010001390.1 coordinate 23,961, forward strand.
CCGTGTAACATCATCTGGTCGATAGTCGTTTCGTAGTTCTTTAGAAAAAATGTCGAAAAAAAGCGCCAATAACTTTATCAAAATTGAAACCACTAAGTTTTTTTTTCGATCTGGGACTGAAGTTGCCTGAAAGTTCGCGAAAGTGTCTAGAAAGTGAGATAGATTACTTCGAAGATTAAGTTTACATTACTATTTTATAAATTGATGTCAAAGGTGGTCAAAAAATACTGAGAATTAAGTTGATGATCTAATAATTCCATATCTTAGATGATTCAAAATAACTTCTTAATAATTTTTAATAGCTTTATCTATTTAGTTCGAAACTTCATTGCTGTACTGTCCTACTTAACATTGACTAGATTTGCCCTTATTTTTGTTATCTAGATATTCTAACGAATCATAAAATGTAAACTAATTTGACCTTGAACCAGTTCTCCATCATATGGAATTATTTGTTTGTTAATTTATTTGTACAGGTCCTTTTTCTAAAAGAAATATAATACCGAAATGTTTTAGTTAAAAATTTTACTTAATTTTTTTTTTATTACATATAATTTTGTAGAAATTAAACACAATTAGAAATGTTAAAAATTGCCCTAAATACTTTATGTCAATCACAAATGAAATGCTTTTTGATAATCAGCAATATTAAGCAAGCGTGAAAAAAGAGTTATAGATTCACTACACAACTGATATATGAATTTTAACACCTAAACAAAGAGGCTTTGTTTTAATAATTTTTTGATTACACTATTACAAGAATAAAAAATTAAAATATAGAGAAAATTATTAATGATTTTTCAAGGTTTTAATCGATTTTATTACCAATATATTTGTACGCCTGTTTTATTTACACACTTGCAAATCTCTTCGCATCGATTAAATTATATAGTCTATTTCTTCTTAAGGTGTAGTATACTAATTTACCTGTACTTTATGTTTTAGAGTCTACAAAGTGCGTGGAGTTGAGACAAACGAGAAAAATCGGGAGATTTGGCTGGCTACTATATCATATATCACTATATCACATATCACCAGATATGGAATTATTAGATATCACTATATCACATTGAGCTCTTCAAAAAACTATTACTAGTTCAATTATCTTGTTGAAAATGTAGATCTACCAGTTGCTTAAAATAGGGAAGAACGTTATATGTTTTCTTTAATGAAGACTAGACCTACTTCCATAATTAGTAACAGCCTATACACCAACACCTACTGCTCGGTGTTTGTACCTCTTAATATCAAACTGAGGCTGGCCTCTTCCTACATGTCAGCGTTTAACTATTCTTGTTTAACTGTTTTTATTGTTCTTGTTGATGGTCTATGGTCAAAAGTTCTACAAGATGGAACCGATAAAGCATAAACTATTCGGAACCTTAGAAATGGGCCGTGTTTCCCTAACTATCTATCAGCTACAGATCATGTTCTCAAAAAACTTGGTGCCTATAAGCCTTAGATGTTGAACTTGGACGTAATGCACCTTCGATATAATTCATATAAGCTTCTTCGATTTTGGGCATTAATTAATCACGTTTGATAACATCTAAACATATCATTGACATCATCAGTAGTACTGTAGACCAGTGATCAGGCCTGTTTCACTCAATTTGCGATAAATTCTGCGTACTTGTACTCTAGACATTTTATAGATATTTACATGCTAAACATCATGTAACAAGTGTTATTTTTTCAATATCCACTACATATTCCTTTAGCGCTTATTTGATATTATTTATGTTTTACTAAAGAAATAATCAGGTTTTCTAGGTGTTGGAATGTCTGTAAAATAATTTAAAAGGAGTTTGCATAATATAGAGTACTAAATATTTTCTAGGAAAATTACACAACTTAATACGAAACTGAATACAACAACTGAATACGAAATTAAAACATTACGCATCTTCCATATTTACCATAATACCATGAAATAAAATGGTTTATACCATAAATAAGTTGAATATTTCTATTTTCTTGCGGTGCTTACTTATTTGTTCGTTCTTTTTCTTTCAGGTAAAACTACCCTTCTCAACTGTCTCAGTGGTCGACTCAAATTGGATTCCGGACAAATTTACTTTAACAGAGATCCGCTTTGTAAACGGTGGAAACGGAAAATATGTTATGTTCTTCAACAAGATATATTTTTTCCAGACCTAACTTTAAGGTACGTATTACTTTAGGTTAATGCAAAAGTTCATCCTGTTTTTGGCGCTATATGGCATTGCATCGCAAAAACCGAAGTGTTATCTACTTCACACGTGTATAGTTTTGATGTTGTTTGATAGGAGGTATTTCAACGAGTATTTGGGCAAACATTCTATTATTTAGTTGTTTTTGAAACACTGTTAAGCATTAAAGATGCTCAGCAGGGTGCTGAAATAGGATAAGGGTCAGGAAAAAGAACATTCGCAATCAGTGGCGCCTCGTGAGGGAGGGCGTCGAGGCGCCGCCCCTCCAGCATTTATCTCAGTATCAATTCTCAGTATCAGTATCAATTTTATTTCCGTTCACTTTCTTTCCTTTAACTCATTTTCCCGGTTCACCTTCTGTAAAGGGTTTCAGTAGCACGAAAAGTAAAAAGGAGGAAAGGCAAAGCAAAAAAAATCTTCAGCAGTACTATTTTCTTCTACGCCCACCTTCTTTAAAAATCCACGAGCCGCAACTGTTCGCAATATTAATTAAATTCACTTATTAATAAATCAAAATTTTCTTTAATTTTTCTAAAACAATGGGACGAACTTTTACATCGTCCCCAATAACTTCCTTTTTTTATTGATTGAATGTTTCAAGTAGGTTTAGAATCTTAAAAGACGCAAAAGAAGGTATGTGCTGTATACCGCAAGGGTGCCATTTCAAGTTAAATGCTTGGAAACAATATTATTTTTAGTGATGCACCACATTCTGGACGAGTGGCCGAGTGGCACTAATTGAAAACGATCGACTTAGAACAACTCTAGAGATCGGAGAAATTCTTGGAATGGACCAGTCAACACTATCAAGGTGATTACGTCAACTTGGAATGCTTAGCAAGGCCGATGTATTTGGCCGATGATTTTCTGTTGAAGCGCAATGAAATATATCCATTGTTGAAGTGGATTATTATAGATGATGAAAACTGGATTATGTATAATAATGTTGTTATGCTATGTATTTGGCAGGAATTGAAGAAAATCCTTTATCAGGAGCCTGAAAACAAGACCGTTAATTCGGAGAAATTATGTTCACAACTAAGTGATTTAAAGCGAGCAGTCGACAAGATGCGACCTGAATTAGCCAATGGATATGGCATTGAGTTCCATTGAGATAATGTTAGACCGCACTTTGCTTTGCGCACTTGCTTAGACCGTGTCTTTGACCACCCGATATATACTTTTACATCTGGACTGGGATGCTTTGGTGCATCCAACGTACTCTCCAGACCTTGCGCCCTCCTATTGCCATTTATTCAGATCGTTTCGAAATAGCTTAAATGGTAAAAACATTACCTCCTTGGAGGACTTGAATAATCACCTGTATCAGTATTTTAGCTAGATACCTCAGAGCTTTCATGAGCACGGGATTACGTATCTATCGAAGAAAGAGAAAACATTGAATGAACTTTTACAACATCTCAATAACTTACTTTTTTATATTGATTAAATGTTTCAATTAATTCAATTATTGATTAAATGTTTCAAGTAAGTTTAGAATCAAGCTGAAACATTCGCAATGTCAATTCGATTTTTCTTCCAAAGCTAATTTTTTTTTTATTTCAGACAAACCTTAGAATATCAAGCAAGACTGAGACTACCAGATGTAATGTCCCGTGCACAGAAAATGCAATATGTCGACCATATCATAGATGTACTAGAGCTGAACAATTGCCAAGATACGATCATAGGAGACTATTTGAAAAGAGGACTGAGTGGGGGAGAGAAAAAACGGGCCAACATTGCCTGCGAACTTTTAACGAATCCATCATTGATGCTTTTGGATGTAAGTTTAATTTAAAATGCACTTTTAATTGTTTACATCAATTTCCTTATTTGTTATCTTAACTAGTTGATTTTTATCTTATTATTTTGTTACCATTATTATATCACTTCTGTTTATAAAATACATTGGTTTAGTTTTATGAAAGCCTTGTTATATATTTGCGTTGTTTCATATTTTAAATGATATAAATTGTTAAGTTAGAAATTTTAGCGTTTTTTGTCATTTTGATAATGTAACATTTTTGTCGGTGATTTTTTAAAATGGATTTACATTAAATTTTGTCTAAAAAAAGAAATTTCTTTTGCTAATACATTGAAAATATTAAAGAAGTTTATAATTAAAAATGTTTATAAGTAGTATAAGTAGTACAAGGCTTTTAGTGATGGTAGAGAAGAAGTTGAAAATGAGCCTCGTTCTCCTGAACGAGGTTCTCCTGAACGAACGTTCTCCCGATTGAAGTGGAAGGTCTAGGAAGACCTTCCACTTCAATCAAAGAAAAAAACATTAGCAAGATCAAGGATTTTGTATGAGTAATCGATTAAGTATTAGAGTCTATTCGAAAAAAAAAACGTCCAGATTTGCGGCAAAACATTTAGTGAAGCGATGAAAATGATTTGCATCACTCTAAGAGGAAATGCTGTAACGTAAAACTTGTAAAAGTGATACTAGACGGGTTTGGTGGATATACGATTAAAGGCACTTGAGCACGAAAATTAAATGAAGTATCAACACTTGAATGTGCTTGTTTACACGATTAATACGAGGAGAGAGTAAAAAGTTATATACTTTGCTGATAGATGGCCATGGGATCGCAGAGGTGCTCGCATTTTTGAGAAGTTTTAGTTCTTTCTAGTAATGATTCATAAATGTCAACCCGATATAACATTTAGTTTTGTTTTGACAGTTTCCGAAAATAGATAAGTTCGAAAAGTTTGTTATCATGGGAAAAAGCGAATGTCGTGTTAAACACTACTTTTTGCATTAAAAAAATATCGCTCAAACCAAAGAAAAGTTGTAAAAGTGTTCCTTCGCATTCATAAATAATTTAGTGAGTTTCGATGTGGTCAAATTAGTACGAGTGACACGCCCGAGTTGTAGACGCTACTACTACTACTACTAAGGAAATGGTCAACAAAACCCATGATATACTTCTGTTCTATTGTCAAGGTTGTATTTCAACATATTTTTAAGATGATAAACATCTTCAATAAATGCGGACGAGATATCCTATAGGAATATTTGGACAAGAAAAAGCTAGGTGCGCGAGGAGTAATTCACTACGAACCAAAAACGGAATCAAATAACCATTATACACCGGTATTTGGGCCTGTATAAGAGCAGTCTAAAAGAGGTTTTATGGTTAGTCGTGGCTGTTGAAAAAATTTGGATTTATCACTTTATACCAGAGACAAAATATCAATAAAAACAGTGAGTTTTATCCTGTGAGCATACCCCGAAGAAATTAAAAACGCGCCGATCGACTGAAAAGTATCTACAAGGTATTATCTTTATGGACTATTTGGAAAAGGCATCAACGATCACAGGAGAGCATTATGCTGAATTATTGGTCAAATTTTACGAAGAATTGATAAAAAATGCCCTTTTTTAGCGTGCTGTTTTACCCTAAAAATGCACTAGCTCATTTGTCTGCCTTTGTAATGGTGAAATTGGCTAGGTTGGCGCTACAAATTGATGCCACGGCCACCCTATTCACCGGACTTGGTCTCCTCAGATTTGTTTCTTTTAGCTTTCCTAAAATTGAAGAAATGGCTGACTGAAATGAAATTTACATGAAATAACGAGATCAGCGACAAAACAGAAGACTATTTTACAGAGTTCAAGAAGTCGTACATTTTGGAAGGCATGAAAAACTTCGCAAACTGTTGGGTCAAAAGTATCCAGCTAAAAGGTATAAAAAGTAAAAAGTATCCTTTGATTTTGGTTAAAAAAACACAATTTCTTTCAAAAGCATCTGATTTTTCACTCCAGCCCCGAATATAGTATTCTAGTAACGGGTCTTTCAAATTGAGCGGTTTTTCAATTCTTGAATATAACACAAATGGCGTTGTGACTAGGTCTAGTCTCATTTCCGAAGTGTAATGTAATACATTTATGAAAATGGAGTCATAAGCAATACAACAATGCGTTAAAATTGTTGAATTATTTTATGAAAATGGATGTTCAGTGAAAAATGTTTTTAGAAAATTACGTGATATTTACGCTTTACACAGTCGTCCATCTGAAAGTACTATCAATCGAATTGTTCATTATGCTTCAAAGAGCATATTGATTTTGTACGTGAAAGTGTTGCTGAAGACTCGCACATTTCTATTAGTCGACCCTAACAACAATTTGGACTCAGTGAATCCACAACATGGCATATTTTACAAAAGGATTTTAGCTATAAAGGCATATAAGGTGCAAATACCACAATAACTAAAACCATTAGCTAATAATTGAAAACGCTGTGCATTTGTTAATTGGATCAAAGACCAAACATTATTTTTCTCAAAAAATCATCTTTTCAGATGAACCACATTTTGAAATTATTAGCTATGTTAATAAACAAGATTGCCGCAATTGGGTTGAGGAAAATTCACGAATGATTTATGAGAAAGCTTTATACCAAAATGAGTCACTACTTAGTGTTCATTACGACCAGGAGGTGTAATTGGGCCGTATTTCTTTCAAAATGCTGCTGGTGAAACTGTAACTGTGAATGGCGTTCGATATCGTGAAATAATTTTTGTGGGCTGAATTGAATAATATTGATTTGGAGGATATGTGGGTGCTACACCTCACTCAGCTAATGAAAGAATTGATTTATAATTGATTTATTGAGAGAAAAATTTCCTGGACCTTTTCCTTAATTTCCTTATTTCCTAAATTAGCCACCAAGATCATGTGATTTCACAACGTTGTATAATTTTCTTTGGGGTTACGTGAAAAGCCCGGTCTATAAGAACAATCTACAATCCATTCCTGAAGTAAATGATGAAATTATTCGAGTCATTGGCCAGGAGAGCCATAGTTATTCCAAAATATCATTCAATATTTTAAAAAAAGAATGGACGTCTGTGGAGCTGCAAGAGGTGGTCATTTGGCAGATATTGTCTTTCCTGTTTAAATGTCATATACTATGCTTCAATTATCAATAAAAAGTTTTTTGAAATCAACGGAAATTAATTTCGATCATTGCGATCATCACAGATCATTGATTGCGTTCAATATCAAGTTCAATACAAAAATTCTGAATGAATTCATAATTTTATAAAAAAATATACTGAATTTCTGCTAGTAGAATTATCTGCTATTGGCATATTTATATGATATTAGCATTTTTTTACGATTTGCCTTATTTAAAATAACTGTTCTATATTCGTCTCGTGTAGTTACAAACTAGCGTTAAATTTTTATTGCAGGAACCGACATCAGGTTTGGATTCGCACGCAGCGCACAGTTTAATGGCAACTTTAAAACGCTACGCAGTATCTGAAGGAAAAACCGTGGTGATAACGCTTCACCAACCATCATCTCAAATCTTTCATTTGTGCGATAAACTGTTACTGTTATGTAATGGACGAACAGCCTATTTTGGAGATACCTGTAAAATAGTTGATTTCTTCAGCAGTGTCGGTCTGCATATTATGCCTCATTATAATCCTGCAGATTTTATATGTAAGTACTTATTTTAAATTATTATATATATCTCAGATATAACAGGTAAACTGAAGATAGGGTTGACATATCTACAAATCACGATTATTTATTGGCTAGCAGTGGTGCTGAATATTGATCACATTCCATTGAAAATAAGAATTGCAAAACTTCATCAGTTTTTTTATTGGGATGTTATAAATTGTCATTTTTAGTGGAACAAATAAAAGGCCAATCTGAAATAAGACAAAAAGTAATAAAGGCGGCAGAAGAAGCAAGGAAAAACAAAGAATATCCCATAGAATTAAGATGCCATGATGTTCCATATATAACCGAAAAATATGATCACAAAATTCATCATGGACCATATCCCAGTTTAGAACGTAAGTTTTAAATATGTGTCCTATTATATTTGGTCCTCAACTTAATTCTCGGCTCCTACTTTTCATGGACTACAGAACCTATTCCAATTAAATTTTTTTCTCGCCGAATAATTATTTTAATAAAGCGCTATCTTTCAGCGTCAGCTTTCAGCTTTCAGCTTCAACTTTCAGCTTTCAGCTTTCAGTTTCAGCTTTCAGCTTCAAAACAAGGTATACTATACGAGCCTAGCGTGAAGATGAACTGAAAAATCTTCCAATCACTGCCTTCTTTTTGCCTTTCAACTGAGAAAAAAACGCTGCGGAGGCTCATAATATTATTTATACGGCTATGAGAGATAATGCTGTTTCTGCGATGCAAAACATCCGGGACAGCCAAAAAAAATGGAGGATAAAGAATTAGAAGCATTGCTCAAAGAAGGTCCTTGTAGAGCACTTATAGAGTTGGGACAGGAACTCGGAGTAACATGCACTGCAGGAAATTCATTGGGCCCGTTTTGAACTCACAGCTGAGAACAAGAGTTTTAACAAGACGCTTTAATTTTTTTATATCATTGTTCTCCAGATTCAAGATTAAGTGAATATAATATTCACTTTCTGAATAAGATTGTGACTTGTGATGAAAACTGATCCTCTACGATAATCCTAAGAGACGAAAATGGTCGATTAATTCTGGTGAACCATCAACCAGTGCCGCGAAACCAAATATATACGCCAATAAGGTGTTGCAATGTATATGTTAAGATCATTTGGGCGTAGTGTATTATGAGTTACTGCAAATTTGGTTAAACGCTTACTGTTGAGTGTTATCGGCATTAACTGATTCGGGTTAATAACCGCACCAAATAAGGCCTTATACGGGAAGAGAAGAAAGGAAGCCATTTTGATGCAGGTCGATGCACGGCCACTTAAAGCAAAACGAACTCTGGAAATGATCACCGGATTGGGCTGGCTGATTTCATCATACCCGGAGTATTCTCCAGGCATGGCCATTTCAGATTTTCATTTCTTCCAATATCTGCAACATCGCCGGGCTGATAACCGCTTCGAATATCTTGAAGAAGTCGAAAAAAGCCTCATTGACTTCATCGCATTAAAATCATCAAATTTTATTTGATCTGGAATTCGATAGTTGCCTGAGAGGTGGCGAAAGTGATAGAAAGTGAAGGAGATTACTTCGACGATTTTATTACTTTTTTCATAAATAAATGTCAAAGATGGTCCGAAAAGGTCGAGAATTAAGTTGAAGATAATAGAAATAATTTTACACCTTTCTGTTAGTTCTGTACGATTTTATTGAGTTACGAAATTATAAATACGTTGTTATAATATTTGGAAGTAATTTAATGGTATAACGTTTCATTTTAATACCTTTGAAAAATATATTTTTTATATAACGATCTCTGTATATATTGTACTCTGCAGGGTGTAACTAATAACTTTCATAAATTTAACCAACGATTCTTCATGTCATTTGAACACAAACGATCCTTACAAGGATAAAAAATCTAAAGGTTTCCTCGAAATAAACCATTGCAAGTTGTTGCAAATCGAAAATCTATAATTAGTACTATCGTTTTAAAGAAATAATATTTGATATTATTTGATAAAATCATATTTGGCAAGTAATAATTGGTTATTATTTAAGAATATAAGTAAACTCATGAATAAAGTTAAAACATTTTTTTTATATAAAGAAGCACGTCCTATATCAGCCAAAATAGAAATGATAATATCGCTTTCACTAATGGAGATTTCACGGTGTCTCAATGTGTGCATTTAAATTCCACTTAAAACCACAATTATATTCTTTACTCGAATAACACAATATGTTTCTTATTTACGGAGAAGCAGCCGCAAACTAGATTACGAATATACCAGGACTTTTTCAACGTGTTCGGGAAAATTGGTTAAAACGGTGGCAAGCTTGCATAGACTCAAATATTAAACATTTTGAACATTTAATTTAATAAAACAATTAATCATGTGTTTCTTAATGTGACGTGAATCGTTTAAAAAATGATATGGAATTACGGTGAGAAAAATTAGTGCTAATAATTTCAAATTTGATATTAAACGACATTAATATGCAAGTTTTTTTTTTGTAAAAAACACACCAAATTTTTGCTGAAACATATGGGATAAATGGCTATAAAAATATAACATTTTATTTTCAAATAATAACTTAAGAGAACAATGAAACAAAAAAAAATCCGACGTTGGTGATGTTGATTTCGTTCGGCGGTGATTGTTAAGAAAATAAGTTTTGTCCTGTTTTTCGCGGAAATGGTTGCAAATTGCATACATGTTTTAAGGAAAACTTTTGTTCCAAAAAATGTAAAAAATCGATTAAATTTACGAAAGTATAGATTTGTACAATAACGTATAGTAAATAAAGGAATATCAAGTAATACATAGTATATAATAATTACATTCTACAAGATAATGACCGATTACTTGACTGATTAATAATGAGTTAAATATATCACCATTCTTACAGAAGATGCTCTAAATCAGATGGAGCCTGATGTAAGAAGACTTTGGCTTGACACCCATTCACATGCATCATCTTCCGTTAGTTCAGACACCAGTGATGGAGATTGTTACTTCTCTTGGCCCACTAGCTTTTGGACACAATTTAAAGTTTTATCTCAACGGAACTTCCAGGAAGCCAGACCAAGAATGCTTTCAAAGTTGAATTGGGTAAGTAAATTGTATTGTAATGGGATGTTTGCTGAATAAATATATTTTTTTCTTCAGGTCCAAACAATAGGTTTAGGAATACTAGCAGGTCTTTTGTGGTTCCAGTTAGAAAGACGAGAAGAAGCCCTACATGACATTCAAGGATGGATGTTTTTCTCGACAACTTATTGGATGTTATTTGCTCTTTTTGGGGCATTGAGTTCTTGTAAGTTAAATTATTATTTAGCAAATATTTATTATATTTGTCGTTTTCTTATATTTTTAGTTCCTCCTGAAAGAGAAGTCATTAATAAAGAAAGAAGGTCGGGCGCCTATAGATTATCCGCCTATTATCTAGCCAAAATGGTTGGAGAGTTACCACTAACAGTTACACTTCCTGCTGTTTACCATTTAATATCTTATCCCATGTTAGGTAGGTGGTAACCTTTAGTTTTACTTTTACTTTTACCTAAAATGGAATAGTGGAACTCGTTACCGTATACTCTGATAGAATCAAAGATTCCTATCTAAAATATTTTACGTTTATAATTCTAACCAGTATCGTATTAATATTAGATAGTTTATGCACGTTCCTTTTTAGACAAAATTCATTTAATAGTTATATTTTGGAGTTTGTATTTTATTTTATTAATTTTTTAGGTTTTCATTCACCTCTCGTGTTCCTTACCCTGTTAGGTTTCCTATTATTAAACACAATAGTAGCGCAAAGTGTGGGGTTCTTCATTGGTGCTTGCTGCATGGATATGCAAGTAAGTAATAGTTCAACGTTATGTATCGACGTGATTGATATATCAGTATATGTGATCTTTTAACCTAAAAATGTATGAATGTTTAAATTTTGTTTAAATGAACCCACAATTTAAATTGTACTTTTCTCGCCTTAAAATAAATTAACGATAATCGATGATATTCACCATTGAACATTAAGTCGCTTTTTAACTTCTTTTATCAATAATTATTTTATTTAGTATTCTTCTTGTCAGGATTCAATCGAGATTGAATGATCTAAACTCGCATCGAGAAGCTAAAAACAAGTGATTTGGTGTTTTGTGGTAAATCTCTTCGAGATTGATGTTTTACAACCGGCCTCAATAGAAAAATTGATTGTTAACGATACCAACAACAAGTGAGCCTATTCAATTTTCCATCTACTTCGCGATTTATCTAAAGAAAAATGCTGCTAAAAGGTGGTATCAAAAAGTTCGTTAAGGAGTTTTCAGTCTTGAAGATGACTGCATGTTTCGTGACTTTAACATCTTAAAATGAATAAATTGCAAGTATTGCTGGATATAAATTTTGCACAAACCAAAGATTAGTTTAATGACGTGGTACGTTTACATACAATAGGCAAGTTCCAAAAGGAAGAAGAGCACTGCACGAACTCATCAAAAAAAAAACGGCGTAATATCGCACTCACTTTGCTTTCAAAATATCGGAAAAAAGATAAAGTTTATGTGCATTATTACTACAATTGATTAGAATTAAATATTTTATTATAACCTTTAATCGTAAAGGAATATGGGCTGATCCTTGTGAATCCTTGAAATCGACGCTAACATTTGAGTCATATTGGTATCGAAACTAAGAAATTTTGCTCGGCATCTATGTTGTATTACGAATTGCTATAACCATTTAATTTTTCACATACATTAGAGAAAAAGCGGCTCAGGATGATACTTTGCGTTAAACTAAGGGGCATCTCTTGCACGCGGCGTATAACTCAGATATGGCATCATTTTACTACCTATTCCGGTAGCCGCAGCATCACTCGGTTGATACACATTTCATGGAACTTTAAGATGCAATACGAAATAGCATTAATGACTGTATCACCTCTAAGAAGCCTTGAAAGCCTTCAAGAATTTCTATCATAGGGAAATTTTAAAACGTAGAACATTTAATTTATTCATATTATATAATGACATTAAATTACTGTTCAAACTTCTGGTATGGGTCGTTGTCGAACAAACTGTGAGTTTACGTGTCTAGTGTCAAAATTATTTAGTATTGTCTGACCAATCATCATGGAACGTTTAACATCAGAGCAACGCTTGCAAATGGTCTAAATTTATTATCAAAGTTCAATATCACAATGTTCTGTGTGCCAAACTTATTAGAGCACTTCGAGGATTTTATGGTGCACATAGTCGATCAACCGAGCGATATATTCACTGTATCATCGACAAATTCCGAACACATTTCACACTGCTCGATATTAAAACAAAACAAAAAAACTCTGCGTTCTGAAGTGCGTTCCGAAAATATCGCCGCTGTTGCTGGCAGTGTTGATGAATGGGCTCAGAATAAATTCTTGACAATACCAACTTGACTTAGAATTTTACTGCAAAATTTTTCGAAGAAGCGTTGAAGCTCATTTTTGGTTAAATGGTGACGTTAATAAACAAAATTGCCGTATTTGGAGTGAAAATAATCCGAAATTAAATGATCCGACAGCAAATGAAATATATAATAAATAATTTATTATTTTCAGGTGAGTATTACAATAAGTGCTCTATATACGTTGGCGACACAACTCTTTGGAGGCTACCTTGCAACAAATATACCACCATGGTTAACATGGATGCGGTATACTTCCATGGTCCACTATGCCTATCAAAACATGCAGATTGTAGAGTTTAGCGATGGATTGCCAATATTGTAAGTATATACTGATTTTGTTGTTACATTTAAAAATAATTATCGCCCTTTAAGAGATAAATAAATAATAAAATATATTTCAGGTTACAAATTGTGCAAATCAGGAAGATTCCTCTTTTGACTCATTCTTATTTTTATACTTCTATTAATTGATATACTAATAACACAGATCAACAAATTTGAACTTTTTTGAGGCAATATGGATGAAAATAGGTTTATATGAAGTATTTTGTGGTCCTAAATCCGAGTTTTCTTGTTACACAGTGGTGAGAAAAAAAAAAGGAGACGACATATTTTTACAGTCTAATATTTATTTAATATAAACATGTAAAACGTGTTAAATATAGGCAAAGACATTACTGAGGATTCTGTAAATAAAAAATATATTACATGAGATGTTATAAGCGACAAAAACTTTTACGTTTTCCTTTTGTGTTCTGTAGCATCATCTCTTTTTAAAAACAAACCAGCAGTAGCCGTCCAACATAGATGGGTTCCAGCATCTCTGGTATCGTGCTTCCAACGTCCTGATGAAACCTCTCTCCTTGTTCATCGCTTACTGTACCCAAATTTTCCGGAAAAAATCCAAATGGGAGTGTGAAAAATGCATTTTTAAGAACATCGGACACCCTAGTATTCATAGGCTTTTAAGAGTTTTGTGAGGTTTTTATAATTTTCATCTTTTTGTTACTCAGAAATCCTTTCACTACACTTGCAAAGCATTTCCTTTTTATTTAATTTTTCTAGAAAACGGAAATCACCTAGAAGCTTCCTTATTTGAGGTCCAATAAATATACCTTCTTTAAGTTTTACATCACTTAAATCGGGACATATTTCTTCTTTTCATTTTCCTTTTTTGGCCATGGCTTAGAATTTTTCTTGCGATGGATCCACTGCACTAAACTTACGTGACAACTCACACAGCAAACATGAGGAGCCCAGCTTTTATCTTGATTTCCATTTTAGCACTTAAAATATCAAATATAGGCTTTTTTAACTTCCTCGGATATAGATCTAGCTTGTGACTTTAAAAAAAATCGTCCGCATATATTGCTTGCCATTTTATATAAAATCGACTTATACTTGACTGTACGTTAATCGAGACAGAAACAAACTAAACTATAGAAAACAATAAAACTACCCTTAAATGTTCGTAGAATACTGTGGAAATTCCCCACCTACGGTCTTGTAATTCTTACATTGCCTAGTCCAAAGGCAGGTATAAATAATTCCAATTATCCCATGATATAAAGGAGAAGCAGATACTTGAAAATGGGACGTGTTAGGCCATTTCTGTGAAAAGGTGTTTTTATAACTACCTAAATTAAACGCAAAAAGAGCATTCTCATCAATGTTACACAAATACAATGTTACAGGATAAATTGGATTGAAATTTTTGATAATATGCGGCCAAGGAAGTTTCCCAATCAAATTTTATATAGTATTTTTTTATTTATTTATATGTTTAACAGCATAAACCACGTACTCTGAAATATCAACATTTATTGATCAAACTATTCTGATTCGCGTACTTTGTGAATCAAGGATATTTCAAAGGGTCTGGTCTATGGCTTAAAACATCTGACTTAAAATTCAACGTGCTGCCTTTTATTAATATTATGTGCTCACCCTTTTTAAATTAAATTCTCAACCTTTTTAAATTATCTTTGGCATTTATTTATGAAAAAGTGATACAAACTATATCTCTCTTTAACTTTCTATACACTTTCACCACATTTCCGGCAAATATCTAGTCCCAGAAAAAAAATTGTGATTTTGGTATAAGGCTTTTTTCGACTTCCTTAAGAAATGTCAAACGGCTATTAACCAAATAATGTTGTGTTGCAGGGAATGGAGGAGATGAAAATCCAAAAGCTGTTAAGTCTGGAGAATACGCCGGGTATGATAAAATCTCCCAGCCCAACTTGGTGATCGTTTCCAGAACATTTTTTGTTGTATGTGGCCATAGGTTATCCTGAAGCAAAATTACTTGCCTTTTTCCATTGCCACTGTCAGGCCTTTTTTCCTGCAGAGCGTCACTAACATGAATGAGTTGTAGGAAGTTCAGTTACACAATCTTATGCAGGAAGTTATTTTTCTTTAATCTACAGAGCAATGATATGAAGGTGTATACTCTTATTCTCAGCTGTGAGTTCATAGAGGACCCACAACGACTGTCTTTTTTAGTTTCCTTGGTTTGTTTAGAAATGGTTTGCGACATTATTCCGAGTTAGTGTCCAAGCTCTAGTATTGTATGACAGGGATCTTTTTATAGTAGGAATTCCAATTCTTCAGACTCAACTCTTTTTATCTCCCACGGAATTTTTGCCATATTTTTGCTGTTTTCATACAAGTATTGTATGAAACAGGATTATATCCCAAACTTGCACAGATTATTCCTGAGTTTACGTAGCATTTTTTCTGTTGAAAGGCGAAAATATGTTGCAGCTCGCCTCTACAACTAATTTTTCAGGTTATATCCACCGTAGGTTCATATTATATATCTGTTATATATTATATCTGGTTTTAAAACTCAATTTTTTTTTAATAACTCTACAGATTAAAAAAATCTGATTCGAATAGGTTCTACAGTCGATAGAACATAGAGGCGGCAAATTTAACTGAAGACCTAATAAATGTATAAAAGAATAATATTATTTTCTTCTCCGGAGATAAAATCGGAGAAATTCTGAAAGTATTTTAAAAGTAATAATTTTAAAATACTGGAAAACACATGGTATATCAGTTACTCATACAAGAATACCATTAGCATTTGCTTCTTTTCCATAATTCATTTTGCAAGTCAATATTTATTCATTTCAACATACTGGAAGTATACAGGAAAAAATGGAAAAATGGCCGAAAAGTGCATATTATTTATTTATTTATCGCTTTTTTGGTGGAATGGTGAACACGTGAACACTAACATTAAGTTAAACAATAATTCCATCCGTTTTAAACCAATTTTTGTTGCAGGTGTGCAGAAAAATCTAAATTTGTAATATGCCACGAATCTGACCACATACCTGTATCGTCTATCCTGGAAGCCCAAGGAACGTATTTACCCCTATGGGCCAACACCCTTGTACTACTAGGTTTCCTCTTGGTCTTTAGACTATTAGGTTATATAGTACTTCGGTACTTTAACACACCCAAATAACCTATACTATAAATTTTATTACTGAATAATTAAATGTATTAAGCACTGGAAAGAAACACGTAAATATGCCAAAAATGATTTCAATCTTATTAATAAATTAACAAATAAAATTATATACATATATAGACTGATCAAATTAGCATAGAAAATTTATTATCACTTAATATTTGATGTTACTAAGTACTATTCGTGTGTAATAAACTAAGAATTGAACAACCAAGCACATTGAAAGTAGGGAAATTAATTTTGCGAATTGTTTGGAAGAAAAAAGGTTAAATTAATCCATATATTTCTAACAACTATAAATATTTCATATGAATAATTTTCAACAAGGGAATTAGACAGAGTTATGTGCCGTCTTCTTCTCTTTCTTTCCAGTGTAATATTTTATACCAAATTGTGATATATACAATAGTTTTCCGAAAGAAATCACAGGTCTAATGGTAAAGGTAGTTTTATTTAATGAATTTGTTTACAGTAACATATAATAGTTTCTAATGTTCCACAATATTTTTTGAGAAGTTTTATCGATGGCGAATACAATATCAAACTGTTTAAGTGAATTATTTAGGACAGTGACTAGTGACTGCAAGAGGATAACACGAAAACGTACAGGCTGTGCTTAAAAGTAACTTTTTAACTTTAGTTTTTTTTATATTATTGTAATATTTTTTAAGTAACTGTTAAGTGTAATCATTCCAGTTCCGTTTTAACTGTGAAAAACTCCACTTCTCATTAAATTTTTGCAGTTTAAACAGAGAAACGTTTAAAATGTACTCGGGCGATTTCGTTAATGACCCTAATCAAGCTGCTTTTTCTCGTGATAAGCGAACAGCTGCTGATATATCTAATAGATTCGCTAAAAATTCGGAGTGTATGTATAATACAGATAAATCTTTGTTCTGCATACAATTTCGCGAAATAGAAGCTTGAGCCAATGTGATATTAAATAATAAGGGACTTCTTTTCGAACTTGCTCGGTATATTTTTGGAATATGAAAAGGGCAGAAAGCGAATGCACCATGTGCCTTTTTGAAAGTATTCTTTGTGCCAATAAAATATTATGCAGAAATGACCAGCTAAGGCTACTGCCACCGAAGTGTATTATAAGCGTTGAAACACCAAGTGTTCAATTTTCCTTTGAAAAATCCGCTTTTACATGAATTATAATAAAAAAATTTGAATTGGGATCCTTTATTGTTTCGTGCACTGTGACTGATATGTGTGATAATGAGGTTTAGTTAGGAATGGTGCTACTAAATGAAACATAAAAATTGTGTTCTAAACAGGAAATTTATGAAAATTTCTATTAGTTCAATGATGTATTCAATAATGTTTTAATTCAAATAGCATCCTACTATTTTTGGTAAATAAGACTCAGAAATATGTTCTATTTATATTTGGGAAGACACGAAGCTTACAGAGTAGCATCTACATTTTATTTTTTTTTACTTAATTCTTATACTTGCCTGGCTTCACGTATTCAAATTCTGTTTTATTGTTCTTCAGTTTGAATCGAAAAGGTAGCTTTTTATAAATTTAGGAAAAACATTAGGCAATAATTTTTTTTAATTTCAAAATACTATATTATGTGATTACAAAAGTGCATTTTAATCACTTTCACAAATGATAAGACTGCTTCCCATTATCGGAATGTACATTATTTTTCATAAATTTCCCAATACTCATACTGTATATTAACATTTAACATCACCCTATGCATTTTTATAATCTACTTTTATGTATTCTATATTTAAGTGTTTTTTTTTTATTATACCTGAAGAAAATGATTACCATTAAGTGTTCCATCACATTTAGTCAAAGTAAAAGCCTAAACTTTGCGAAAATGCATTTTCTGTACAGATATTATATTTATTTTTTTTGTACTTTTCGTAAAGGCTGGGCTTGTATTATAACCATATACATACAGTTTGCCTTTTGTTATGTTATAATTTTATTAGTTTGTATATATTTTGTTTGTTATAGGGTAAACAAACAAATAAAATTCTAATTTTGTGATATTTGCTCTAAAAATATTTAATTATTTTAGATATTAATAGGTGTCTCCTAAAAGCAAGATCTAAAATTATCCATGTATCAAATTTATAGTTATTTTACTCTGCGTCATTTATTTTTAAATATGTTTATCTAGTAATGTCAAAAATATTTCAGTTTTAATGGGACACCCAACATATGATTTTTTTTCGGATTATAAAATAATATATCGTAGGACGTTATATCTTTTATTAATAGGACAATAAAAGAAATACAATACATCAATTCTAAAAATTACACAACAATATGATTTTATCATCTTGAAGTAACGACTTTTTTGGCAAGGGAAATAAAAATCCATATGATGGATTATAGTTAGAGGCAGTTCAGTTATCTTTAAAAAACTAGCTAAATGAAAGAATGTGTCTAATAGACAAAATTATGTAAAATAATATTAAATGAATATTAGGTAATATGTTAAAGGTCTTTTTGAAAGCATTATCAATGTTATATGTGTATTCCAAATTTTAAAAACATCGTCGCTTCAATTATTATCAATGTTTTAAAATCTACATTTTAAGATATTGTAGTTATTCACCCTCACATAGAGACCAAAACTTATACTGCCATTTTTATAAGTAATTCCTTAAAATCTATATATATATATATATATATATATATATATATATATATATATATATATATATATATATATATATATATATATATATATATATATATATATATATATATAATATATAATAAATAAAGTCGCATGTTTCAGATAATATATCAGATTTATTCATATCATCACCGAAAGGTATCCTTTATTTACCCTTTACTTTATATAAGTAATATACCTATGTTCTATATTATCTTGATTTGTATATTTAAAAATATATTATTGTACAGACATAAAGAAATACAGTGTATTTAACATGTTATGGCTAGTCCTAGCGTCCCCATTTATTTAGAATTTTTAATAATTTAATATAAAATAAAAAAAAACTGATTCCAATATATTTAGTTTCATTTATAATTATTTTACTGACCCACCACCCAATAAATATTTATTTGGTCAGTACCCATCTCTGGCTAGCTTTGTGCTCTCCTAAAAGCTCTTTACCAGAAGTGTACCTATTGGCGAGTGACTAAGAGCCGGTCTTACTAAACCTCCGAACAGGAGCAACTGAGGGGCTATTCCTTCAGATTTTATACTTTTGTCTATTGAAATGCAGTACTTAAGCCTAGTCTCTCCCAGGAGGTTCACCCATCCAATTATTAATTGCAACAAGCGATTCGACATATCGACCGAGTGGATTACGGAAGGTAGAAGTGATAAACAGAGAAATTATACCGAATTTTGTTAACAGAACTAACACATTTATAAGACTATATCACGCTAGAAAACAGAAAAATAAGGTGAAAATATACAATATTACTACAATAATAAAAAAATATATAATAAAAATTCACAGGTCTTCAGCAGATTTGGTGCCGGAAAGACTATAATAGTTTTTGAATATGATCGTTATGCTAGTTCTAACGGTACATACATTTTTTGAAATATGCGTGTAATTTTCGAGTTATGATAAGTATCGAAAAAATACGATTATTCCATATTTTTTACCTTTTGTTGCATCATTAAACATGGAGAAAGTTTCTTTTTCATGATTTCTTCGAAGAGTGAGTTCCAGGCCTTCACGTATGATACTCCAGCAGTAATCAACCATCAGTGTTCATCCCATCGACCCTGGTACCTTTTTTCGGTATTTTTGGTATGATTGTGGAGGTAGTGAACTTTGATGCTTATGTTACATCCAAGCTTTCTGAAATTTTCCAGCATGTTTTGCACCCATTCGCGATAATTTTCGGACTTCTCTATATATTTGAATAATTCCCTAGGATTTTTTTTCGATATTGACGAAACAAAACGAGGCTGATGATTCTATAGCGTTCATTGAATGCAGGAAATTGTTATCTTTCATCAAAAGCATAATTTTCGGTCCATCGAAAATGCAAGTGTTAAATTTCTCTTTCCTCAAACCAGGAAATTTCCTCAATGCTCGGAACCATTTTTATCTAATACTTTGAGATACTGTTTCATTAGTCCCAATTTTATGTACCATGGAGGTAAAATTTTTGTCAAGTCTTTTCTTTCAGGCCAGTTTATTTTAGTCCAATGCTCGCTTTTATCTCTGCTATCCCACAAACAGACGAAACATGGAAATTTCGTGTAGCCGCTTTGTTGATTCTATAACAAGCTTACCATTTTTACATCAACGCATATAACCCACTTGGTATCATGGTACTTGAGTTTTACCAATACACGAGATATGGTTTTAAACCCCTCCTTTAATTTCGTGGAATGAGCAATGGGAACTACACCATGCTTATTGCCATTACGTAATAAAATACATTTCAAACTCCGTTTGGAACTGTCTATAAAAAGTCTCCATTTATTTGGCTGGTAGTTCAAGAAACCCATTTTTGATAACTGAGTACTAATAATTTGTATTAATAATAAAATAATTTGACCGATATCATTACAAAAAAAAAATCATTTTCTGAGCAAAAAAACGGAAGCAAAATTTTTCTCGAGTGTGAAAACATGTAATTTTAGTACCTGGAGAAAGTAAATTTCTCTCTTTGAGTTTAGATGCCTACAGTTATGATCTTTTCCGAGGGTTTTCGAAAGTTCCAGGTCTCTGATAAGGTCACTTAAAGCGTCTTGAGTAAAAAGTAGGGGTTTTTAACGACGTTGCTTCAAAATTATCACTTCCTTCGCTAATACAAGTTTGCTTATCTTCGGATGTATTACATTCGGTGTCTGAAAGTTCAGACAGGTCACGAATAGTTAGAATAGGGACGTCTTGTGAATGAGAAACAGATCTTTTAGCAGATACCTGATCGGGATAAGGATTGGTTTTCAGTTAATACCATATACCTTGACTAAGCAAACATAACAGATTTTTTTGTTCCCTCCAAATCATAGGCACACCAAACTTCAATTGACTTCAATGTTCACTTTCGCAATCATTTTTTTTTAATCCATTGTTTATAAACATCTTTGATTTTCAAGTTAAAATAAGCGAAATACGCACTTTGTACAAATTCAGATATAGGTTTTTAACACTTTTTCAGCGTATATTCGGTACAAACGTAACAAAAAGTGTTCGGGGTCATTTAAACACGATCGTTTTGGCGATGACATCCTCCATGGTTTTATTTACTAACTTTTTTAATTGAACAAACAACAAAAATAGATAAGTTGCAACTGAGAATAAAATATTATCAATGTGAATAGATTAAAATTTGTACGTACTTCTGATAATTTAATATTACTGAGAGTGTTGCTAGATACTATGCTTTAACATTACGTTTAAGTCTCGGCGGCACCATTTTTTTTTATTTCGTAGACCTGTGTTATCTATTAATAACATAAACAATATAAAAAGACGAAAAAATATTTGAATAATAACATACATACTTATTACTAACCAACTATTTGACTTTCAAGGCTCTAATAAGGCCACTAAGATCAAAATTGCTCACTATGCTTCATAGTTTGATACACTCGAACTTTTGGTATAATGTTAATTGTAGTTATAAGCAAATGACAAAGAATGGTAAATGTCTCATGCAAATTAACACTTTTGGAATGGGTAGTACTCGGTTAGTGGTATTTTCGACTCCTACGATTATATATACCTATTATTATATTATATATATACCTAGTACCCTATAATATTGTTTAGTACCGATCATGGCAGGGTGGATTCAAAAGCAATGCGTGTTTGCAGGCGATACATTTGTCAAAAGTGGGCTGTCAAAAAAGTCTAAAAAATATGAGTCCATGATTAGGTGCGTATAGACCCGGTTGGATCACGCAAAGCATTCTGACTCATTTTCGAGTGTTCTTTCTGATCCTTCACACCTCTCTCATCCTTTCTCCGTGGATTCTCTTTTTCTCCTCCGTCCACGTTGTTCCCGATCTCCTCGAAACTTCGCTCTCTGATGCAACGTTCCACATACGTATTTTGTTTCTGTAAGTTCTTATATCCTCAATCTCGTCGGACCCATTTGTGCCTTTCCCAGATTAGCTCTGACTTGTTGGATTCACGGTACTGTTGATTTGACTCCTTCTATGTATGTAAGAATTCTGTTGGCGAGTCTTGTCGGTGGGAGTCTACTGATATGTCCATAGAATTTCAACCTTCTTTTTCTTATGTCCGCCGCTACCTTGGACATTCTCTCTGTGGTCTTTCAAGAATGTAGTCTCTATTCTTCCTCTGTCAGTTTTGGGCCGAGAATTTTCCTCATAATTTTGCGTTCTTTTTTAGTATGTTTTCTATGCCGCATTTTGTATGAAATGTAAGTGTCTCGCTTGCGTATAGTACCTCTGGTTTGATTACTGTGTTTTTTTTGCGTATAGTACCTCTGGTTTGATTGTAGTGTATAATTTTTGAGTGTGTGGATAGACATTTCTTATTGTAGATATTGTGTGTCTTGCCATATGCCCTCTTCATCTTCTATAATCGAGTCTTCTGTGCTATCTTCTCTCCTTCTGTGGGTTCGAGGACCTCGCCCAGGTATTTGAAGTGAGTGACCCTATTTATTTTGCCGTATTTGGTGTTCAAATTTTGGACACCTAATTTTGAGCAGAATAATTCGGTTTTTTGAAAGGAGATTTGTTGGCCGACTTTCTCTGCACATTCCTTGAGGACTTCGATCTGTTTCGTAGCTCTTTTTTCATTGTCTGCGAGTATGGCTAGGTCGTCTGCGAAGACCAGGCGTGATATTTCTATGTTGTTTTTGGATCATCCGAGTCGTATTGGTTTCCAGTGTCCTTGATTTTTCAGTTCTTTTTCCCATTCCCTTATGACTTTGTCCAGGATCAGGTTGAAGAGGAGTGGGGATAACCCATTTCCTTGGCGTTCTCCAGCTTTAATTAGGAAAGGTTCGGAAATTTCTCCTATAAATTTCACCTTTGAGGTTGTGTCTGTTAGTGTCTGCTTGATCAATCGTAGTGTTTTGGGGTCGAGTCCTTGTTCTTCTAGGATGTTGAACAGAGATTTTCAGTCGATGCAGGCGTATGCTTTCTTGCAGTCCACGAACGTGCAGATGATTGGGACATTCCTGATAGCTTTGTATTTCACTATTGTTTTTGAGTTAAATATCTGTTCAGTGCATGAGCGACCAGGGCGAAAGCTTGCCTGGTGCTCGCCAATTTTGTGTTCTAATTGTTCTTGTGTTCTCTGGAGAAGGCATGCTGAGAGGATTTTGTAAGTGACTTGTAGTAAGGAGATTCCTCTGTAGTTGTTCATAATTGTTCTGTCTCCCTTCTTGTGCAGCGGGTGGATAAGAGCACATTTCCATACATCTGATAACTTCTCTGTTTGCCAAATGTTCGTGATAATTTGCGTAAGTTCCTGAAGAAAATTTGGTCCGAGGTTTTTCAATAGTTCCACGGTAAAACCATCTTCACCGGATGACCTGTTATTCTTTAGTTTGCGTATGTGCCTGTGGATTTCTTCCTGTGTTGGTGGTGGTAATTCTGAGTGGGTATGTATACAATTTTCCATGGGGAATCTTGCATCGCGTTCAGGGCAATTGAGGAGATCAGAGAAATAGTGTGCCAGCTACTGACAACTCTCCTGATTGGTTAGCGCTAATCTCCCATTCCGTTTTCTGAAGCAAAGGTTTTTTGGTGTGTATCCACGGATTTGTTCTCGTGTTATAATTGCGGAAATTCTTCTCTATAGAGTCTAATTGTTCCTTCATGTACTTCCTCTTAGTTTGCCTGATAACCTTTGCGGTCTGCTTTCTAGTCACGTCAAAAAACTGTTGACTTTTTGGAGATTTCTTAGTGTTGTACTCCTGAAATGCTCGTTTATGTCGCTGCAATACACTTTCGCATTCCGAGTCCCACCAAGGGTGTTTTGTGTTCTTTTTCAATTGGATCAGTTCCTGTGCTTTTTGTGTAATTTTTTCCATGTGTTTCCATTCCTCTGTTATGTTGGATTCCTTAATCTTTTTTGTTTCGAATTTCTGTAGATCTGCTTTCTTGTGGTGAATTCTACTTGGAGTGAACTTGACTTTGATTCGTGTTAGGTAGTGGTCTGAGTCAATGTTCGCGCACCTGCGGACTTGGATATCTTAAATCTCTCTTTGTTGTAGGTATGAGATTGCAACGTGGTCTATCTGGAATTCTCCGATCTGTTGTATAAGCGATCTCCATGTCTTCTGTTTTCGTGGAGATTTTCTTAAGGATCTTAAAATTATATATATATATATATATATATATATATATATATATATATATATATATATATATATATATATATATATATATATATATATATAAGGTATAAGAGGTAAAAACCTAATTTGCGGCAAAAACCTAATTTTTATTCAAAATAGTCGCAAATAGTTGCGCGTCAATACGTTTTACATGGTCAGTTAGGTTGATGAATGAATTTTTGAGCTCGGCCAAAGATATGTACTTCAGGATGGCGGGCTTCAAGATGTAGAGTCGCAGGGAACCTAATTAGGCGAGTATGGTGAATGATTGATGTTTAAAATGCCATTTTTGGTCAAAAAATCACTGGTAAGCGTCGAGTGATGGAACGGCGCATTATCGTGCAACAAGCGTCAGCTGCCTTGTTGCCGGTATTGTGGCCGCACACGACGAATACGCGTCAACAGACGCTTCATAACACCAAGATAAAACACAGCATTGATCGTTTGACTAGGTGAAATGAATTCCTTGTGCACAATTTCCTCCGAATCGTAGAAATAAATCAACAATCCATGTTCGGAAAGTCTTCCGCGGTTGGTAATGTTAAAATTACTAGGTTCTCGGGTAGAACTGCGTTATAGATTTCTAAAATCTCGAAATATCGGCTTCCAGTTTGAAACCATTATCAAAAGAATGTAGATTTGATTTGCCCCGAGGCCTCAATCTGCCTACTCCTCAGAGTTCACAGCTTGAAAAGGACTTTAAAAATTACAAAATAACTAACAAAATTAGATTCATTACTCTAGATAGATTCAGTACATGTAAAATGCTTCGTTCAAAAACCATCGACAACATATTTTAATATTTGAATGGTTATTAAAATAAAAAGATTAATTACCAATGTATAATTGTAATTAATTGCAATTAATTAACAATGTATAATGTATAATTACTAATGACATGTATTGATATATAATATACAAGTACGAAACAGAAAAAAAAAATATCTGCATGAACTAATTTTCATTAATCAGAATCTGAAAAGTAGTGGTTGCATCACAACAAACCATTTCAAGAAATCTTCCTGATTCATTTCACCATGGTAATCAGTAAGCTCATTTTTTGATGAAAATATGATCTCTGTACCCTCAATCTTCACTGTCACCATGAAGTACAATGATCTAAAATAAAAATTTTCAATAAAAAAAAAAGTTTAGTACTGCTAGACATCCGTTACATTTTATGCCACATTAAGTGAGTTTTATAAGCCGATTCAAATGTTATTATGATGGGTGGGTTATTAATTACCCACATAAATCAGTGGGTAATTAATCTTTTAGATCAGATAGTAATACAGAAAATTAATTACAGTGATAGAAAAAAGCGTTAGTACAAATCGATTTTTCTCAATTTCCTAAATTTCAACACTTTTAATTATTTTAACGTTATATCATTAAACTAGGTGTGCAAATATGAAACCGGAATTTTTGTATAGAAAATACACGTTTATTGTATGAAATACAATGTACATCTGTCTAACATATTGTGGATGCATGCCAAAAAAAGTGTTGCTCTTTTGGCATCGAATCATTTTCGTACATTTTTTTAAGAAATGCAGTCCGCTCAGCAAGGGCGCTTCCCATCGATACAAATAACTAGTAATCGGACGGAGCCAAGTCTGGTGAGTAAGCCGCAAGCGAAAGTATTTCCCAACTAAACACCTTAATCGTTTCCATGACCAGTTTTGCTGTGTGAAAGGGTGTATTATTATAAAGCAAAATTACTTTCTGTTTAATTTTTTGATATTTTGGTTCTTTTTGCACGCAAAGTTTGATTCAAACTGGTATCATCTGCTGTCGGTAGCGTTCAGTATTAACGGATTCGTCAGGTTTTAGCAGCTCATAATAGATCACATCCTTCTGATCCCATCAAACATAGAACATTGTCTTCTGTCCATAGCGATTTGACCTTGCAGTCGATTGCGATGGTTCACCTGGAGTTATTCATAATTTTTTACGCTTAGGATTCTCAAAATCTATCCACTTTTAATGGCCAGTTATAATTCAATGGAGAAATGACTTTCTTTTGTACCTGGCGATCCGCATTTCGCAAGTGGTTTTTGATGTCTTTCATTCAGTTCATGTGGAACCCATTTTCCCATCTTCTGGATATTTCCCATGAATTTCAAACATATAGAGATGGCTTCTCGTGTCATATTTATTTGATCCGCAAGTTGTTGTTGCGCTCGATCGTCATCCTTATCCAACAATGCTTACAATTCGCTATCTTCAATCTTTTTCGGTGGTCTTCCATGTTATTCGTTTCTCACGTCAACATTGCCACTTTTTAATTTTTAAACCATTCCAAGCACTGTGATTTACCAAGAGCATGTTCACCGTAAGCTTCGACAAGCATTCGATGCGATTTTGCATCAGTTTTCTAAATGGTAACAGAAAATCAATGCTGTCCGCAAATCGTAGTTTCCCGACCCAAAAATTCGACATGTTCCACGCTATTACAAATTATCTTGTTGGATGAAACTTGTATTGTTGTGAGTTAAAAATCTTTGTCAAATGTCAACATGGAAATGGCGCCAATGACGCGGTTTGATGGTAACTACATTG
This sequence comes from Cosmopolites sordidus, assembly GCA_031761425.1. NCBI lineage: Eukaryota > Metazoa > Arthropoda > Insecta > Coleoptera > Curculionidae > Cosmopolites > Cosmopolites sordidus. The sequence goes on from JARFXV010001390.1 coordinate 51,357, forward strand.
ACAGCTAGGGCCAGCTATGAGCAAATTCCGATTTTATATTTACAGACCTGGTACTACAACTAATGTCAACAAAATTATACCATAACTAACATAAAATATAAAGTTCAATAAATAATAGTTAATGAAATATCAATTTCGAACGGAAAAATATTTGAACAGCGAAAGTTCGTCAAAATAGCAAACAAAAAATGAATTAATATCCGGTGATTGGAGATATGTATTCAATCGTCGTCTAATATTGTAGAGCTCTTATTCTTCCATAATCCCGCTTCCTCTCTCGCCCTTCGGTAATATGCTTCGAATCATTGTCTTACTGAAACATCACTGGTACTTAATTTCGAAGCGTTTTCGAACAAATTTTGACGCAGTATGCCTACATATTTCTGAGCATTTAGGATACCATCAATGACTGCTAAATTTCCAGTCTCAGGTTTAATGACTAAGGAACGAAATAAACCTTCCCTTGTCCCTAAAAATGACTGATTTTCTAAAATCTAATATATGTACTTTTTAGCTAACTAGAGTCCTTTTTTTTATGTTTTTCTTACTGATGGAGGATTTCTTTCTGGTGCTATTTCCTCTACATCTGAAATTACGTAAGTAATTTCTTACACTGATAAGCATGACGTTTACACCAGAGTAAGAAGTAATAACATTGTCTACTTTTTGACTTGAAATGAAGCCATTTCTTCAAAGAAAACCCAACATTTTCTTGTAATTGTGGCTGATAATAGTTTTGGTCGTCGTTTCCTCGTTTTTTTTCTTTTTTTTTATATTATTCACAACTTGCTATAATCTCAAGCCACTTCTTTTCAAATTCAAAAAGTGATCTACAAAGACAGCTCTCGACTTATTCTAGCCATTATTATTAGAAAAGAATTAGTTCTTTTTACTTACTTATGTTTAAATTTCCAATTTTCAATATTCGCAAATAATATTACAATTATTGTTTCCGCAGTTATACAACATTGTATTTTCGCATCTGAACAAGGTACTCTGAAGGCATTTTCCCTTGCAAATTGTCGAAATTTTGTTAGACCATTTTCTGCGTTGTACGTGAAAATTTTGTTCAGCAAAGAACTTCATTTTTGGCTAAATAGTTACGTTAATAAACATTGTCGCATTTGGAGTCAAAATAATACGGAAATGATCCAACAATTACCATTGTATTCAGAAAAATGCACCGCATTGTGCGGATTGTACGCCTATGGCATCATTGGGCGGTAGTTCTTTGAAAATTAAGCTGGAAAGCACGTTACCATTAATCGGTATCATTACAGGGCGATGATCAACGATTATTTAATTCCGAATTTGAATGGTATTGATCTGGAGGAGATATGGGCCTAACAGAACTGCTCCATTATTGACGGAACAATTCGGTGAGAAAATGATTTTGAGGAACGGACCTGTTAATTGACAACCAAAGGCATGTGATTTAATGCATTTTGGTTAGTTTCTTTGGGGTTATGTTAAATCCTTGGTCTATGTCGATAAACCAGCAAATATTGATACCTTGGCAGCCAACATAACTCGGACGATTGCAGGCATAAGACCCAAATTGCTTGAAAAAGTGGTCGGAAATTGGATTGTCAGAATGCACTTTGTCAGAAGTAGTCGCGGCGGAAATTGTTTTCAGACATTAATATCATTGAATGTTATTTCACATAAAATAAATAGTTTCAAGTCGTCTAATTCGGTTGTTGTTTTATTTCAATTTAAAGGTCGGGCGCACTAAAAAATCAACCTTTGAAAATAATTTGTAGTTTCTGTTGATATAGCGTTAATGATATAGCGTTTAAATTGAATGCAGTTGGCAATTGACATGATGATGGCAATTGAGAAAAATCGGTTTGGCCAAATAGTTTAGCCCTCCTTGTAGTCTTACTGGAGATGACAATGGAACAAACTAGATTGTAAAAACGGATTTCAGATACTTATATTGAAACAATTTGTAAAGTGATAATGAATTATTATGAAATATATTTTCTGTTATAACTTGAACCATTAGTTGGAATTTGCACGAAATATCAATGTCATATTTACGTTATGAAGATTTTTTATTAAATTTATTTAGTCAAAATATTTAAACACTTTTTTTTAGATTGGAAGCACAGTCAGTGAGACTATTAGCAATTGAAACTACATGCTGACGTGAGCTCCCAACCACAGTCATCAGCTACGGTTTAACTTCTGTTAACACCGCCCTCGAGCTATCAATTATTGGTGTTGGGTATAACCTTAAGTATCTTGAGAAGCCTCTCGATTGTCGCTTGATCAACGTAGAATACCTCTCAGAAGGCGTCCCCGGCCTTACCCAGTCATGAACTGGCATTACTAAGGGCCAGTTTCTCTGATTTGTTATATCTTGCCTGTTGAAATGCAATTCGCAAGCGTGGTTTCTTCTCAGAGGGTCATCAATTCATGTAGTAGCCGCAACAAATGACGCTGCATTCGGACCTCAGAGAAAGATGCCAAACTCCCGGCCATTTAAACAATTGAGATGAGAAAGTATAGTATAAGATATAATGCTTTTGTATGAAATTAATGAAGCCACAAGGGATATCGCATTATTCATGAACGAATACTAAGATTTAGAATTCGCCACATTAAACGCAGAAATTGTAAAAACCTAGAAATAGAAAATTGTAAAAACCTAGAAATAGTAAAAACCGGTGGTACACGGCCGGATGGAGGGTTCTACCAAACTAACTGACCAAACTAAAGACCTAACTGATTGATCTCTCTAATATGCAACCAAAGAAGCCATAAATAGAGGACGCTGGCGAGAAGTAGTCCGAGAAAGACGCAAACGGACTGAGTTTCCATTGGTCACGACTCTTCTGTAAAGTAGAATATGAAAAAAAGACTATGGATTTATCAGATTAAGTACGAGGTGTGTAATTAAAGTTATGGGACGGGTGGTGTAGCATTTAATTTGGCAACATTGTTTGCTTCCCCTTTGGAAGAGAGGCTGGCCAATATCTGATGCAACTTCAATACAAATTAGAACTCCCTAGAGTCATATGGTGGTTTGTAGCCTCCTTTCAAGAACCGGATTTTTTATTAGTGCGTTCTAAAAATGAGTGACAACAATTTCGAGCAACGGTACGCTATCAAGTTTTGTTTCAGCCTTGGGCACAGTGCGACGAAAAATTTTGTAAAACTTCAACAGGCCTATGTAAACAATGTTTTGTCAAGGGTCCAGGTTTTCAGGTGGCTTAAAGCATTCTCAGAAGGTCGAGACTCGATTGAAGATGAACTTCGGAGAGAAAGACCATCAACTGCAAGAAATGATGAAAATGTCCACAGAATCCGAAATTTTGTGCATTCGGATCGTCGGTTGATGGTCAGAATGACCGGAGAAGAGTAGAATTTGACTAACATAACCGTTAATTAGATTTTGACCAATGCATTGGAAATAAAGAAAATCAATGCTAAAATGGTTCCGAAAACCCTTTCGCAGGATTAAAAGGACAACAGGCAACTTTTTAGTGCGGATTGAAAATGACCCTCATTTTTTGGAACTCGTTGATACTGGTGGAGTCGATTGAGACTCGAAATTGTCACTCGTTTTCACAATGCACTTGAAAAATTTGACTCATGAAAATAATTGGTACGGATCTCAAAGTGACGCCAGCAGTCTCGTTATTATATTTAAACACCCCGTATTTTTATCATGTAATAATAAATCAAAAATAAGTTTCACGTTCAATACAATTTGGATTATAGAGGTACTTTAAGGACGAACAGTCTCTTGAGTAATTCGAATATGAAATTCAACAATTTTATAACTTTGTAATTTTATTAACATAATTGTAATTTTAATATGTTAACGTAAAATTGTATCTTTTACATTAACATATCCGTTAATAGCATGGGTGGGAAGTAAAATGATCAAATATTTCTATTCATTCATGACCGGTCTGAAGAACTGCCGACAGCAGTGACCACGACCACAGTACGACTGCAAGGTCAACGTGCTGAGTACTTCTCATAATTTTGATTTAAACATGGATATTAGTTTATTTTTCTAGGTAAGATGTATAATTTCATTATGTTTTGAAATATATTTTTACATATAGAATTGTTTAGAGTTTTACCAAAATATAGGTATCCTATTTTTGTTTACTCTTACTAAGATTAACTGGTGCCATCTAACAAAAACAGGTCAGCTGCCATAATCAAGTTTTGTACGGGCGCATCCTCCACATCGTTCAAATTCTGATTTAAAATTGTATCTCATTTTTTCTAAAGTATGGTGATTATTAAATTACTGATATTCGTTTTCTTTTGCGATGTGTGCATATTCTAATTTATGAAGATATTCAAATGGAAGGTACAAATTATTAATTGGTCTATTTTTATAATATACTTCACATTTTTAGCAAAATGCTCCTAGAATAATTTAATTTTCATAAGATAAAAATGTTATTCCATTTATTGTGTGTCGTTACATGTCTGAAATTCCGTGCCCTTAAAAACCAAAATAAAAGTTGTCTCCCTGCTTTTTGGTTATCCAATCGAAAGGTGTGGATTGCGTCTGTTTTATTTACGGAATGGTTTCATCGATGTTTTTTGAATTTGTGAAGTAATGCTGTTCGTAATTCTGAAGACACCACTGATAATAATTTGAGGCTAACGATAATTTATATAGAATAATAGTTGATAATGATTTAATAATAATGCAGAAGGATTACGTGTCTATGTAATAGTTTGTCTGGACAGTGTAAGGTGTTCACCAATGAGGAATTAAAATATTTTGTCGATCTTCTTCAGAAGAGAATGACGATGAGGATAATATGTGAATAAGAATTTGATCTCGTCATCTTGAGCCATCATGAAATAACGAGGTCAGGGTGAATGATTTCAGTTGATTAATATTTTATTAATATATCGATATTAAGTGGGATATATTTTGAAAAAAAAAATGGCGAACTATAAGAATGTGTGGAACAGTTCTATATTTCATTATTGCCACCAAGGATATTGATGCCGTTGTGCGGGAAGTTCTATGTTACAAACCTCGTCCGCACATTTAGAGAGATATTTAGTATTTTCACATGGTTCGCAGTTTTGCGAAACGGGGTTATTGAATTAATAGGGGGTTATTAATTAATATATATACATATATATATATATATATATATATATATATATATATATATATATATATATATATATATATATATATATATATAAAAACCGAATTCTTCTGCTCAAAATTAAATGTCCAAAATTTGAACATCAAATACGGCAAAATAAATAGGGTCACTCACTTCAAATACCTAGGCGAGATCCTCGAACCCACAACACACAATATATATATATATATATATATATATATATATATATATATATATATATATATATATATATATATATATATATATATATATATATATATTCAGTTGAATATTCACAAATACTTCATTACATTTTTTATAGGCTATTTTTCACTTTATTATCTTAAGTTTTCCGAGATTTGCTTCAATACTCTTCGTGTTTATATTTCACAAGATACGTAAATCGACTTTAACAGGAAATTGAGTCAGCATGCAATTTTCTCACTGCTTCATCTAGGAACTTTCACATGTTGTCTCACCTTGATCTATTCACGTACAACTCTAAACTAGTACTCTCAGCTCTGACTCTTCACTTGCAGCTCTAACTCGTACTTCTTCCTCGAACTCTCAACGCAAAACTGCGAATATGAAGCTCTCAACTCAATATACGTGCAACAACTCAACTCGCACCATTCATTCGCACTGTCTAGTCGAACTTCTACCTCGAATTTCTACCTCCCAGTGCCCACCTAAAAGTTATAAAAACCAAAATTATCTTTCTCTTGTTTTGGTTTTTCATAAGTGCCTCATTTTGTCCCTTTACCTATACAAGGGCAATTAGCATTACGTGTCTCTGAAATGCTGTTAATTTTTTTAGTTGGTGGTACGGTACTAATAGATTTTATTAGGTGGTTATTTCCTCTGGTGGTGCTATTTTTTAATATACATTATGGGTCTAAACTTGTATTTTTTGTATATACGGGGAAAGTTGTTCAGTTTTGAATGTTTTCGCAAGAGCTGTTTATCCATGGTATCTTGAATAGCAGAACATGTCTATTGTTTGTTTTAAACATTTAAGAAGGTGATATCAATCTTTTCGACTATAAAAAACCTGGATGAACCTTTGAGTTGACTAAAGATCTGTTGCTGGCAGTAATTGAAACTGGTCCCATATCCATGTTATTGTCAGTATGGTGGGATTTTACAGGAATTGTTCACTATGAGGTTCTAAATCATACTGAAACCAAGTGCTGAATATAAGTTATACATGGTTGTAATTCAAAAACGAAAATTGAAAAATCTTCAGTGTCAGAATCAATATGTTAGGCTGGCTATTAAAATATCAATGAGTTAGGCTGGGACTACTTCCTTACTCACCGTCTTTTGAGATCAGCGGGGCATTTCCTTTGAGGAAAAGATCCTACTGCAACAGCTATCAAAACTGCATTCGCAGAATATTTTACTTTAAAATCATCCTCATTTTGCAATAGAGTAAATAAGGGACTTGGGCAAAGATTATTAATAACTTTGGAGATTATATTATAGATTAAAACTATTAAGTCATAAATAAAATTAAATTGTATTTATATGTCAGTGCATCGTATTTTAAATCATTCTGTGGTAATGCGTTGAAAAGTAATAAACAATGTAAGTAACTTTCCGGCTAATGTTTAACTTAGAATGTCAAAAGGTCAACAAATGGTTATCTGATATTTTTGCGGCTTAAGTCATATAATAAACGAAGTCTTTTTAAAAACATTTTACTTCAATATTTTGACACTATGTTTTGCAGTTGTAATATGATAGCGGGCCCCGTAAGAAGATGTAAGAAAATTCTACCTTTGACTGCACTGTCATGTATAGTATTATTTTTGGTAATATGGCGCTACGTATCTAAGGAAAATCATATACACCCGAAACATATATTTCGGTAAGTAATAATGTTGTTTAAGGTTATAGAGAAAAAGCAAGAGATTGTAAAAATAATATAAAAATTAATTAATTAAATTAATATTTTTTTAACTGCATTGAATTGGTGGCTGACTGCAATTTGCAGTCTGCACTTGCACTGACTGTAACTGATTGCAATTTGTGCAATAATTGATGATTTGATAGCAAAGGTAATTACATTTCCGAAAAGTAGGTTTCTTTCTTGTAATTCTATATTAATTCAAAGTTGATATGACATTTAATATGTTTCAGTCTGCGAAAACGGTTAGTTCGTCTTCGAAAGTTCGATATTTTTGACATCACAGTAAAAGTGAATTGTGTTTTGATTACATATGTTTTTTTTCCGTTGAAAAATCGTCACGTAGAAAGAAGAAATGCTGAAAAAACATTATGGGTATTCTGCTCTTTTACATGTCATAGTTCCTAAGTGATTTAGTGAGCTTCAATGCGGTCGAACCAGCACGAGTGACATATTGGTCGATTGTAGAATAAGGGTTAAAAGTATTGTTAATATGATAAACAACTCGAACGAACGCGTACGGAACATCTTACAAGAACACTTGGACATGAGAGAGCTATTACTGCGATTGGCTATTTGCCCGCTGTGAACCAAAAACGGAAATGGGTGGCCTCTTCACAGCGGTATTTAAGCATGTATAAGTGAAATCCGAAAGTCTTTCTGAAGCGAGTTGTGACTGCCGATGAAACTTGAATTTATCGTTACATATCAAAAATGAAGGGAATGTCAAAACAGTGTGTTTAACCGAGGAACGTACCTGAAAAAGGTAAAGATACTTCCACGGTGACAATGTCACAAGTGACATTATTCTGATAAAAAGTCAAGTAATGACGAAAGCTCTAAACCAACTTTTTATTAGTTGCTCCAGAGATGAACACTGAAGAAAATTACTGAAAATGAATTACGGGGAATTTTTACACATTAAAGCTTATATATATATATATATATATATATATATATATATATATATATATATATATATATATATATATACATATATATATATATATATATATATATATATATATATATATATATATATATATATATATATATATATGTATGTATGTATAGTTGATGAGATATGAGATTTTCCATTTGGGGCTTAGGAAGCATGTACGATGTAAATAAAATTTGAGGAATACGTATAATCAGAAAAAAAATCATAGATGTGAAAATCAATTTTAGAAAAATCAATCAATTTACAACTTGTACGAAAGAGTTTTCCAATAACACTGTCAGAATTTAAACGTAAATAGCGGCATACTGATTGAAATGTAAATGTCACGCATAGACTGCTGTGGATAAAATATAGGTCGATAAAAATTCTTACGTGATCCAGGAGTGACCGCTTTATCCTCAGAAAGTTACTGTTTGGTGCCGTTTTTGAGCTGAGAGACTGATAAAATCTTATTAATTTTTTATTTTTGAAGATGATGAAGGAAATCGTGTTACTGTTAATGGGGAAGGTTATAGGAATATGCCAACAAAATATATTTGGCTTGAACTGATAAATGTGGATATACACAATGTTTTCGTTCAATGAACCAGTGCGACCTGTCACTCACTGGCCGATAATCGATTTATTGCAAGAAAAGTGTACTGGAAGCGTTATTTCGCGAAATGGTAATGTCAGTTGGCCACCAAAATAATACCATCTCACGTCGTTGGATTTTTTTTGATGGGTAATGTTAAATGTCTAAGTTACAGAAATTAACACCTAATAATTCCTGACCTTAAATGAAATATTCAAGCCATTATTGAAAATATACTACGTGATGTGTGCGAATGAATAATCGAAAAATGAAATCAATCATTTTACAATATTCAACTTTCGTTATATAATAGAATTCATATAAATTCTTGCACTTCGCTATCTTTTGTTAAAATTATTTTGGCGATAATCATGTTGCTAATCTCGTCTTTCTAAAACCGCGGACTGATGACACCTCTGGGCTATACCTGGTGTGGCGGTTAATAATTCTTAATTTTTTTTTAAAAGCCATATTTAATTTGGGAGAAAGGTAACTAATGGCTTATTCAAAGTCTACACTATCGCCAATTGCATATTTTTCCATCTCTCTGGCAATTTGTGGATGCCATCCCAGAAAAACCGTACATCTGTTATGTGAAATGTGTGGGGGGTGTTTCATGTAACGGATGGAGCAATAATCCCTAGCCAAGTGCAGAAATGGTGTCTCTGACCGCTTTCGTAGTGTGTGATGGCTTTCTCGTGCTACAAAATCATTTTTCCGTTTCTTATAGCCCATTCTTGTCGCTTTTCGATTAATGCATGGTTCAAATTGATCATTTGTTGACAATAGCGAATTATATCAACTGTTTCACATAGTTTTAGAAGCTCATGGTACACGACTCCTTTCTGATACTCCCAAATGCACAGCATTGTTTTGTTTTCAAAGCAATTTGATCTTGCGGTCGTTATTAATGGTTGTCCTGGGTCAACGGATGTATTCTGCATTTTAGGTTTTCGAAATATATTTATTTTTCACCTCCAGTCATGACTCGATGCAAAAAAGTTTTTCTTCCATGCCGAGAAAACAAAACTTTGCACACTGTTTCTCGCTTTTCCATCTGTCTATCATTTAGCTGATGTGGCATGCAGATGGCCACAAATCGTTCGGCGACCAACATTTAACCTCTCTGCTATTTGTTGTTGAATTTGCATATCGTCTTCTTCCAACAAGGCTTACAATTCGGCACCTTTAAATTTTTTCTGTTAACCTGGGCGTTCTTTGTCTTTTAAACCAAAATCACCACTTTTGAATCGTCTAAACCAACGTCCATCACGTACACAAGCGTCTTGCGTCGGGTCATTTCTACCGTAAGTTTCTACAAGTATACGACGGCCTTCACTTCCGTTTTTCTTTTGATTGAACAAGAAAAGCAGTATGTGGTTAGAAACTCGACCACACGAGAAAAATATGACGCTAACTCGAAATTCTCTAAAGACCAATGGCGTTTTGAAAGATACTGTCGTAGCAACAAAATTACATAAATAAGAGATTATACTGTGAACCGACCCTTGTTTCCAGTGCCATCTCTTAAAAAAATGATGAATAATTAACACCATACCTGGTATACTCCACCAAATCGGGAGGATGTAATGATAGCTAGCCAATCTCTCTTGGACAATCTTTCTCTGGTTCTTTGCTTACATAATTGCTTAAATGAAAATACAATTCATGGATAAATAAATCGCTGTTGACTTGTTTGACATGCTTACATATAATCCGCACATCAGATTTTTTAACAAAACTTTTTGAAACTAATCAATGTAAAATGGAACGCAATAGCTGAAACACATATTTTTTGCGTATTTGTGGAGGATAAGTTAGAAAACGCTAAGTTAGCACAAACGCTATAAGTTAGTTAAACGCTATTAGTTAGCATAGGCACTCACAAGAATTATTAACATCTTTAAATGTTATTCCTACGGATGTTTCAGTTTTTCAAACAAAGTGGTTGCTCCAAGAGTTTGGAGCAATTGAAATTATAAAAAAATGATCAAATATAAAGTATAAGGGTATATGAAGTTTGAATTTGAAATACGAGGGTAGTCCCAGAAGTACCCGATCTAAAATAGAAAACACTATAAATTTGGGAAAAAATATCTTTATTTCTCTACATAGTCTCCTTTTAGCTCGAGTCACTTTTTCTCAGCGATGTTCAATAGCTTCGATTGCCTGTTTATAGTGAGAATCGACGAGCTCCTCAAAATGGCCATCAACCGCAGACTCCACCTCTTCATTGTTTGCAAATCTTTTACCACCGAGCCGTTTTTCAAGTTTGGAAACAGAAAATACTCCGAGGGGGCTAAATCCGGCGAATAGGGTGCGTGATGAAGCAATTCGCGATAACGGATGTGTGGCTAGTGGATTAACTTGATGAAACAAAACTTTCTTTTTAGCCAAATGCAGTCCTTTTTTGTTGATTTCATCACTTAAACGCTGTAATAAGTTCGCTTAATACTCGCCGTTGATTGTTTCTCCTTTCTGAAGATAATCAATGAAAATTATCCCACGCGCATCCCAAAAAACTGACGCCATGGCCTTGCCTGCAGACGGAACTGTCTTTGCCTTCATTGGAACTGCTCCTCCATTGTATCGCGGATCCCATCTTGTGCACAACTTTTTCACGTCTGAGTTTTCAGTCCTTATACAATTTACAGCATTTTTTGAAATGCCTACCATGACTGCTAGGTCGCTCACGAAAGTGACGCGACTGAAAAGTCGACGGTCATCCAATAACATTTTGTGGATTTTCTTTATTATTTCTGGCGAGGTTACCTCATTTGGTCGACCACTACGACTTTCGCCTTGGCAGCTCGTACGGCCTCGTTTCAACTCTACTCTACCCAATATTTTATTGTTGTAAACGAAGGAGCAAACTCCTCCAGAGTAGAGTTTAGCTCCGCTTTGATATCGGTTGGACTGTGATCTTTCAAATGAAAGTATTGTATCACATAACGATGACCAATTCTTTCCATGTTTACATATTCACTGAGAGCGTTCACTATCAATGGCTGCCAAATAAAAAATACTAAATAACGTAGCATCGGCAAACTTTAAACTTAAGCTTTATAAGATTGGTACTTTCTGTCATAGTCATTCTTTTTAAACAACAACCGCCATCTATACGTCAGGTCGGGTACTTCTAGGACTACCCTCGTATCTCCAATGGTTTTGAAGGATGGCAATAACGTGCAGGTTCATATTTCCATTCTATTCTTATTATTGAGAACAGATACATACATAAAAATGGGCGCTGCGCGACTTTTTAGTAAACAATTAATACAGATCTGGATGGAAAGATAGTTGAAGGTGGGTGAAACCTTGTTTCATCATTTTGATCCGCTGTGAAAAGTAAACATTATGGAGACTTAAAGATTCACCACATTCATAAAAATTTTGGATTGGTTTTTATAAGTCCAATTTTTTGGGACTGTATTGATTTTGATAGTAGTATGATACGGACCTTAAACTGAAAGTTCATGAAGTAATAAAAAACAGACGAGATATATTAAGTCGATTCATTCTATTTTCCAAAATATGATTCCAGTGGCGGAGCGAAAGCCGATATTTATCAATGCTGGTGTCGAATTTTTTGATTAAACTGATTACTCTCCAGAATCTCGTACTCAATGATTATTTTTATTACCTAAGCTAAAGGAACATGTTTAATTCTAATTCTTATTGTTCTGATGATGAAGATGAGTGGCTATCAAAATAATAAAAGTATGTATATACTAATTGGTATTCAAGAGTTTCTCGGCTATACGGAACTTTTTCTTGCACTATTATATAGCTTTTTATCTCTACATTTGTTCGTACTATCTATGTATATTCTCTGAATATTTTACCAGCTTGATATTATTTTTTAACATATAATTATGTAAGACATAAACAATAACAAAACTGGTAGTAGAAATTGGGCAGTTTTCTGCCTATAAAGACATGTTTAATAAAGACATGATTATAATATCCAAATTTAATATTCCAAGAAGAAAAAAATATATTATCATTATTTTAGCGAAAATCAAGAAGAATATGTTGACAAAAATGGAATTAAGGTAGTTATAGGACATTACGTAGGAAACCCAGCAAGACCAATTCCAAACATCACATATGACATGATTAACGAAAATCGATTTGATCCTGAACCAAATGCTGGAAAAAATGGCAATCCCGTAGTAGTTGAGCCAAAAGATTTGCTAGTTATGCAACAACTTTTCCAAATAAATCGATTTAATTTACTCGTTAGTGATAAAATTCCACTTAATCGAAGTCTACCAGATTATAGGCGGAAAAGGTAAGCTATTCCTGCAGTATTATTAGTAATAAGTAATTAAGTGATTCGTAGTTTATATATTGTTATAGCGATATAATATAGAATAATAATGTTGTTTATTGAAATAAATCAGTTGTTTCTTTAATAGAATACTAGTCAAGATCATTACTGAATGCCACACAAATATTGCTAATACGAGCTTGTTGAGGTTCTGCAAACATTACACATGATAACACTTCAATACTAACTGCGAAATTCTATTTGGTTTAGAACGTACTCTATTTTTGAAATAGTTTATAAGAAGTTTGGAACTGTTACATCGGATAATTTTGATAGATAGTTTTTCTGGAAAATTTTAAATTTTCTAGTAAGATTTAAGAAATTGCCTTCAGTGTCTTTGAAATGTAGGATCCAATTAAGACCAGAATCCAAACAATGTACCAAACTGTGACCCGGTGGACACATATCTATTCCTAATAGATCTTATATGGATTGTGTAAGAGAGGGGTCTCCAAACTCTCCAGCCTTAGGACCATACTGATTACTCCAGTAAGTTCCAAGGGCCAAAACCGTTTTAATTTTCCTGCCATTATCTCTAATTTCTTAACCAGTCGCCGAGTACTCGCCTTAAACGAGCATAATTCTTGCAGCTTGCTAAATTCGCTAGTCGCGGGCCGGATTGATGACACTGACCTTTGGTCTAAGGCATAGATTCTACAATATTATTTATTAGTTAAATATTGTTTTTTTGGTCCATAATCGTTTCATTTTTCAACGCAGTCTCCTTTTAGCTCGATATATTTCACCCAACAATTTTCCAACATTATTATGCCTTCCACAAAGTCAACTTGTCTAACTCTCTAAAACGGTCTTCTGTTTTGGCGACGATCTCTTCATTTGATATAAATTTTTCGTCAGCTAGCTATTACTTGATGTTTGAAAATAAAATGAAGCGAGAGGGGGGCTACTGTAGGGGATATAGTTAATGCAACACCAATTTGGATGTTGTAGATTTCGCTTGTCATAACGAAGCAAAACTTTTTTCTTTGCAAAATGAGACAAATTAATCAACTCTTCATGAAATTTAACCAACTATATAACATAATACTTCTCCGTGGTTGTCTTTCCTTTTTCCAAATAATTGATGAAGATAATGCCTCGTGAATTTCAAAAAATGGTGGAATCCCATCGATTGAATCCTCTGGATTGAGTCCTCTGGATAAAACCCACTGTTTTCACTGTTGCTTGATGAATCCAATTTTGGTTAACATTCACGACTCGCCGCAGAAACCCATTCGGATTACGCTATATATATATATATATATATATATATATATATATATATATATATATATATATATATATATATATATATATATATATATATATATATATTGTTTTATTCCTTTTTAAAAAATGAACTGTCACAAAGTAACGGACAAATCACTCAATAAACTAAACACCAAATTACTTCAATTCTTCTATTGGAACCTTCAGTATGAAACACTAAACTCGAAGAGATTTACCACTAAGCACCAAATCACTCTTTAATCACACACTTTAATCTCAACACACTTTAATCTTTTTTTCCTTTCGTCAGACCAAGTTGTTCCAGTCTTCGTACATTTTTCAATCTGTCCAACCTTCCAAACATTAACCTTGTGTCTGAAACAGCCTCTATCGTGAATTTCACTTTGTGTAATATTTGCTGATCTTAGGTCCTCTTTAATTGCCGCAAACCATTTAATTATTTCTACTTTAGCTATATATATATATATATATATATATATATATATATATATATATATATATATATATATATATATATATATATATATATATATATATATATATATATATGAAAAGTGATCGATCACTCGATACCGTCTTTAATCCGCAGTGGGGATACGCCGCACCTGATAGTGTTCTCTTGCCCAAATATTCATATAGGATGCGTTCGTTCGATATGTTTGTCGTCTCAACAATTATGCTAATCCTCACTCTGCGATCAGTGGAGCATCCTGAGCGCAAAGTCATATATGCTGGTTTGGCCACATCTAAACTCAATAAATAACTTATAAATCATAAAGTATGAAGGAGTCCTTATAATACCTTTTCAACTTTTCTTCGGTTTCTCCACGCAAAATGTAGTATTTAACTGAGGTAGCCGATACTTGATGGAAATTCATTTTAAATAAATAAGCAACGATTAATATCTAAAAATTTCCACTATATTTAATATTGTATGTATATCAATTGTTCCGACACACAGTGCCTTTTTCAAATACAAACTATACTAAACTAACCGTGATAAAAGTAATTACAACCTGTTCTAATTACTGTAGGTTGTAATTACTTTTCTCACTGATAGTTTAGTATAGTTTGTATTTTAAAAAGGCACTGTGTGTCAAAACAATTGTTATACATACAATATTAAATATAGTGGATATTTTTAGATGTTAATCTTTGTTTATTTATTTAATATCGAACATGTTAGAAGAAAGAATTACATCGATTTGTAATTCATGGAATATTATGAGAAATTAAGCAACTTTTCTGAAAAATTCAATCTGAATAATCTCTTCATGGTGCTAACATAGTGAGCGAAACGCGCGTCGAGAACTTAAAACTTGGTAAACTTGGTAAACTTGGTAAACTTGGTAAACTCGAAGAGATTTACCACTAAACACCAAATCACTTTTTGAAAACTTCTCGACGCACGTTTAGCATCATCAGGAGATGATTTAATTTGAGATTAAAGTGTGTGATTAAAGAGTGATTTGGTGTTTAGTGGTAAATTTCTTCGAGTTTAGTGTTTCACACCGAAGGTTCCAATAGAAGAATTGAAGTAATTTGGTGTTTAGTTTATTGAGTGATTTGTCCGTTACTTTGTGATCATTCATTTTTTAAAAAGGAATAAAACAATTTTTTACTTTGTTATCTATCACTTTTATTTTTAAACACAATTTGTGTCACTATAGTTTCGTTAAAAACTAAAAAACTTTTTGGTGTTTAGTGGTAAATTTCTGTGTTTTCTATGAGTCTAGTATATTGATAATAAGTAAAGTCAGAGTTGCCACATACTTGTGCACAAAACTGTAATACAAAAAATAGAAGTACCAAAGAAAATAAATAATAATGAATAAAACTAGATATATATTTTAAATGTATAAATTATATTTATCAAATACGCGTTTACTGATTGACAAAGTTACACTGCTCTATTATTTTTATATTATGCGAAGCTCTATACTGAGCTAACCAGGTATTTTCTACACGGTTTATATGATAATGCTTTAATTAAAAAATAAATTTCAACTATAATTGATATTGAATTTTTAGATGTGCTCTGCTATATAAAGATTACTTATCATATCCAAAAGCCAGTATAATCGTAGTATTCCACAATGAAGCATGGTCAACATTACTTCGCACTATATGGAGTGTAATTAATAGATCCCCCAAGGAACTTATAGAAGAAATAATATTAGTTGATGATGCTAGCGAAAGAGGTGAGTAAATTTAAATTTATTTGCCTAATAATAATTGTTCCATTAGAGTTTCTTAGCAAACCTTTAGAAGATTATTTGACAACAGTACCAGTAAAAATCAAACTTATCAGGAGTGTAAGTCGAATTGGACTTATAAAGGCACGTTTGAAAGGAGCCGAAGCAGCTTCAGGAGAAGTACTAACATTTTTAGATGCACATTGCGAATGCACCATTGGGTGGCTAGAAAGTTTATTATCTGTGATAAAAAATAATAGGAAAACTGTGGTTTGTCCTGTGATTGATATAATTCATGATAATACATTTGCTTATATTAAGAGTTTTGAATTGCACTGGGGCGCTTTCAACTGGAATCTACAGTTTCGGTAATATGCAGATAACACACCGATCTCTTAATCTTATTTTTTAAAAATTTTGTAGATGGTATACGCTAAGTGCTCGTGAAATGAAGAAACGAAAACATGACGCCACCAAACCTTTTCCGTCACCTGCTATGGCTGGTGGACTTTTTGCCATTGATCGAGAATATTTTTTTGAGATTGGATCCTATGATGAAAACATGAATGTGTGGGGAGGAGAAAATCTTGAAATGTCTTTTAGGTAGTGACCTTTTTGCAAGATTTACTGAAAGTCAGTTGAATCTTATTCGAGCTGTGTAGATAAAGTAATAGCGCGGATTTTTATAACTTTTTTATTCAATTGAAATTACAATTCTATATTATATCCTCCAGAGTAGTTGTCTGGGGAACCCGCGCAGCGATGGAGTCTCTTCACAGCAATGTTGAAACTCAAATACTGGAATCGCTTTCAGCTGGTCGGTTACGACCTTTTCCATGTTCTCCATTGGTGTCCGTTGAGGTGAATTTTTAATTTTGGGAAAAGGAGAAAGTCACAAAGATTCAAATCCGGTGAATAAGGGGACTGTGGAGCCGTATTGATGTTTTTACTTGCCAAAAACTCGTTCATTGAAATCGCTGTGTGGTAAGGCGCATTGTCGTAATCCAGTATCCAGATATCTTCAATGTTTGGTCTCACACGAATGCCCCTTTTTCGAAGTCGTTCAAGAACATTTCTTTAAAGATGCTGGTTTATCGTTTGGCATTGAGGCACAAATTCTTTATGGACGATCTTTGATTTGTTCATTCTGGCTTTGTTCGGTGATGGTAAGATTGGAGTGTTCCATTCTTGATTCTGGCGCTTCGTTTCTGGATTGTATGTAAAAATGCAATACCAATAATGACAAATTTCAGAAAATGAGGGTTATTTTCAGACATTTCGATTATTCTTTTGATCCTCCAAAATGTTTTTCGGAAACATTTTCGCACGGATTATTTTCATTACCAATTCAATAGTCAAAATCTGATAAATAGTTGTGTGGGTCAAATTTAACTCTTTCTCAATCATTTTGTCCAGCAATCGACGATCAGAACGCACAAGATCCCGGATAATGTGAACATTTTCATCATCTTGTAGTTGAAGATGTTCCGCGGCGATATTCATCTTCAATCGAATTTCGAAAATGCCTTAAACACCTGAAAACATAGACCCTTCACAAATTTTTGTAGGAATAGGCCTGTTAAAGTTTTGAAAAAGTTGCTGTCCCACTGTACCTAAGTCTAAAATAATATTTAATGGTGCACCGTTGCTTGGAATAGTAGTCACTTTTCAGAACGTTTTAGAAAAATGCGGTTCACGAAAATAATTGCTACGTATCACCAAGAGGCTCTAGGAAGTTCTGAAGATATATCTGATTTTGACCTCCTTACCCCCTAATAAAGACGCCAACAATGTTAATAATCACTTATGCCAGTAGATGTTAGCGTTTCTGTAAAGATTAAATAAATCTGGTATTCGAACCGTCATTAAATTTTTGCATTTGAAAGGTAATACGCCTTAATAGATAACAGAGCCTGTGGGCATCTAGAGGGAACGTCTTTATCATATATTGACTGAGGATTAGTCCATGAAAAAGCTAACCGCTCGTTGGGTGCCGCGATTGCTCACTCAGGACCAAAAAGGACCGAAGCCCTGTTGAAGCAGTTTAAGCGAAACATGTCGGGGTTTTGGCGCCGATTAATAATGGTAGATGAGACTTGGATACATCACTACACTCCTGAATTCAAAGTCTGACTCCATAGACGAAACAAGGCGAAGGGTGAATCGACTCAGTTCCATAGGGCGGGAAAGGCGACTGTTTTTTGGGATAGTCATGGAGTTGTGTTAATCAACTATCTTGAAAATGGAAAAACATTAACCAGGGCATCCTACGCCATTACTTGACAAGTTAAAGAAAAGACAACGCGTCGTCTCACATTTCAATGGTCGCTATGGCATAAATTCATGAATTGGAATTCGAATTGATTGATCACTCACAGTATTCTCCAGATCTGGTCCCCAGCGACTTTTTCTCTCTCCTAGGCTCGACGATTCGCTCGGAGGACAGAGATTTTCATCGAATGAGGAGGTCATCATATTCGAAGACGACTGTTTTGTAGAACAAGATGTCAACTACTATTTGGAGGATTAAAGGGACGGAAACATAGCTGGGAAAAGTGTATAGAATTACAAGGAGACTATGTTGAGAAATAAAACTGAATTTGCAAAAAAATACTTGTTTCTGTTTTCGGCTGAAAACTTTTCAGACCACCCTCGTATTTAAAAGTTGAATAAAAATGCCCGACATCCTGCATGGTACAAGGGTTCTTGATTATTATAATAATAATTTAATGAACTTGCATATTTTCTATTTCATATATTAAAAAAATGAACGATAATATTTGATATTTGTAGAGTTTGGCAGTGCGGTGGAAGGATTGAAATAGCACCATGTTCTCATGTTGGTCATATTTTTAGAAAATCGTCACCATACTCATTTCCAGGAGGTATAGTTTATAAGTTAACTATAATATTTGTCATAGATAATTTATTTTAGGTATTAATGAAACTCTCTTTGCCAACTTAGCTAGAGTGGCTTTGGTTTGGATGGACCAATGGGCCAATTTCTATTTTAAATTTAATGAACAAGCAAGACTGATGAAAGAAAATCAAAATATTACTACTAGGGTAAAACTCAGAGAGAAGTTAAAATGCCAAACCTTCGAGTGGTATTTAGACAATGTATGGCCTCAACATTTCTTTCCAAAAGAAAATCGATTTTTCGGTAGAATAAGAAATATTGGCGAAGATCTTTGTTTACTAAAACCAGAGAGAAAAGGTCTTATGAATCAACCCTTGGGTATTGCAACGATTGACAGGTAAATTAATATATGATACAAATAGTTTTTTTTGGGTAATTATTATGCAAATTAGGTATCACAATCATCATAAAAAGCAATATATTATTTTAGTATTCATTCAAATTTCGTTTTATTAATATTGTTAATACTAATTTTAATAAGACGTGAAAAAATTATAGTATAGGTTTAGAATAATATAGGGCCATCTGCAGTGTCAATTTTAGTTTTGGCAGTAAAAGTTACATTCTTAAAGCTACACTGTCTCCAAGTTAGCTAACGGTTGTTATTTCTAGGACTGATTTCATTATAAAATACCAATGTTTTCCACTTTTTGACGGCTCTAATAGGTTTGGTTTGATTTCATAGATCATATATAACCTAATAGGTTCCATATATCATACACAAGATTATATAAATTGAAGCCATTTAAAGGAGTTAATTGTATTTAGCGAAATTCAGATTAAATTTATTTGTTCCGACAGATGGTAGTGCAATGGCAAAGGTGATCGAATTTTTGAAAAGGTAGCTTCCTTCTTAGTAACTCTCAATGAACCCCAAGCCGAATGATATTTAGTTTTATTTTGCCAGTGTTTGAAAGCACATAAGATTGATATTTTTGGTATCATTGAATAGTGAAATTGAATTTCGTCTGTTGATTAAACTACACTTTTTGTGTAGATAAACCATTGCGTAAACAGGAGGAAACTGAAAAACTACTACGGAGACTTTCCTTCTTTATATTTATTGATTCATAACTGGTTTTCTGATTTTCGATGTAGTCGAATCAGCTCAAGTGACGCTCCGCACTCAGGACGGCCCATTGAAGTTACTACTGAGGAAATAGTCGACAAAATCCATGATGTGTTGGCCGATCTCAGAGTAAAGGTTAGAGATATTATTGAGATGATAAACATCTTGGATAAATGTGGACGGAATATCCTGCACGAATATTTGGACCTGTGTTTGCTCACTGTAGGTGAGTGCCGCGTTTGCTCACTGCGAGTGGGTGCCGCGTTCTCTTACCGCGGGCTAAACCAGAACAGAGTGATCACTTCACAGAAGTGTTTAGAAAAATATAAGCCAATTTGAAAGAGTTTCTGCAGCGATTCATGATAGCTGACGAAACTTGAATTCGTTATTAAATATTAGAAATTAAGGAATAGTCAAAACAGTAGGTTTTATAGTATGTCCACATCTGTTCAACTTTTCCGTTCAACATCTGAATTCCGTATCGTTAGGTGTAATATTGAGAGTTTACATTTAGCATGATGGTATTTCATCAGTTTTTACCCTCCATGACTTCCTGTCCATTGCTAATTTTCTAGAATCATTTCAATGAATTTCTTGTCGTTCTGCCGCTTGTCGAACTTGTTCTTCCCATTCCCAGTGTTGGATGTCCAACTTTATTTTTCCCTCGTGTTTGCGCTTGACAGATGTGCTTTGCTATTATCTCCTTATTCATTCTGTGGATGTGTCCTATCCAGATCACTTGTCTTTCTTCTATAGCTGTTTCTATTGGTTTCGTTTTCAGTTGTTCCATTACTGTCGTATTTCTCACTATACCCCTTCTTGTAATATCCTCTATTTTGCTTAGGAATCTCATTTCTGCAGCTGTAATTCTACTTTTGTTTCTCTTTGTGATGTTCATTGATTGATGCAATTAGGACCATATCAGTAGCAAAAAGTAATTCCCGTGTTGTCACTGTTTTCATTTTTCTGAATCCTATTTTTGCATTCTTGCAATTTGCTTTACTATTTTTTACAACATTGTCAATAACTACTGGAAATAATACTGGACTCAGTACGCAGCACTGTCTTAAGCTTATTCCTGTCTCAAATTCTGTGGATTTATCGTTATGAGTTTTTATTTTATTCTTGTTGTTGTTGTATAAGGCCTTGATAATTTCTGTTACTCCGTCATCAACTCCTCTTCTCTTTAGACTTTTCCAGACATTCCTTCTTTTTACTCTATCAAATGCATTTTTCAGGTTAATGAAACAAATACGGATTTCGGTTTTTTTTTCATAACAGTTTTTCTCTTAGTTGTCTAATAATAAATATCAGATCTTCTTTGCTTCTACCCTTTCTAAAACATTGCTGTGATTCCTCCAATGTTGCTTTTAATTTTTCTCTCAGTCAATACTTTATTATTCTGGTAAATATTTTTTGTTAGTGTGATCCCTCTATAGATTTTTTTTTAGTTTAGTTTTTAGATTTTTTGATATCTCCTTTTTTAAAGTTTGGCAATATTATACCTATATTCAGGTCAGTTGGTACTTTCTTTTCTATTATGATATTGTTTAGTAGTGACAAAAATTTTTCCTTTGCTATTTCTCCCATATATTTCAGCATTTCTGCTGTGATTTCGTCTTGCCCTGGAGTTTATTTATTTTTTGTTTTTAAATATATAATTTAATACATTTATTTAATTTTATAAAATTAAACTACATTACTTTAAGTTAAATTTGTAAACTATTGCAAAAACTTGCAGATTATATCAAAAAGTTGAAAGTGAAAGCGCAAGATACCGTCGGTGGGAGTGGGCACGCTACATTTGCATCTTGTCATACCTCACAATTTTTCCTTGCGTCCTTGCATCCCTCTAGTTCAACACCGCATGCGTCCAATCTTTCAACAGATGCATGCTTCTTGACGACCAAAACG
Source organism: Cosmopolites sordidus (assembly GCA_031761425.1). Lineage (NCBI taxonomy): Eukaryota > Metazoa > Arthropoda > Insecta > Coleoptera > Curculionidae > Cosmopolites > Cosmopolites sordidus. The sequence goes on from JARFXV010001390.1 coordinate 73,606, forward strand.
CGATGAATGTGCCGCGAATTGTGAAGACGGTTCCATCGGCCGGAAAGATAATGGCCACTGTTTTCTGGGATTTGTAGGGCTTTATCCTCTTCGACTATTTGGAAGAAGAAAAGACGATTACAGAAGACTATTATACCACATTATCGATCAAATTTCACGAAGCGTTGAAAGAAAAACGCTTATTTGATGAAGAAAAAGTACTGTTTCACCACGACAATGCGTCCGCCCATTCGTTCGCTCTTGCCACAATGAAATTGGCTAATTTCCACCTCATCTACCCTATTCTTCGGACTTGGCCCTCTCCGATTTTTTTCTCTTTTCAAACATCAATAAATGACTGGAAATTAATTCACATTAAATAAAAAATCCTTGCCGAAACAGAAGACCATTTGGAGACTTGGCAAGTAGTATTTTTTGGAAGGCATAAAAATCTAGAAGGCATAAATATTTGGGTGGGGTGTATGTAACTAAAAGTGGACTACACTGAAAAATAAGTCGATTTTCAATTAAGAACAAAATTTCATTTAAAAAGTGTCTGACTTTTCTCTTTACTCTCGTATATAAGATATAAAAAAACTCATAATTAAGTATATATCCACTGGCAACGGACATTTATTATAATGAATTATGACAGCAAAATGACATGAGTTAAATCGAAATTCTCGGAAGTACTGTTTTTAAAAACTTCATTTAAATTTACAGAGTGGCGTGAACCACACTACAATCTTCAAACTTGACTCTTACTGCGCTACTTGCGTTAGGAGAAAGATGACAATGTGTTGTTTCCTTGTATTTTATACAATTTAAAATGTTGAATATGCACTGAAGGTGCTGATATGCGTTTTAATGGTACCTTTCCATATATAGTCAACTTGAATATAGTTAAGTTTTTCGATATGAATATTTTGTAAATTGAACAATTTTACTTTGTTGTATAAAGGTTTTAGATTTAGGGATGTATTTTTTATTACAATCATAGATAAAGGGATTTTTTGGAATTTTGGAATAATATAATTAGTTATATTATTTTGGTAATTGAGAAGTTGAATCTCACAAGGAACATCTTCATTTATCTTTTGCGTATAGATACCATTGCATAAATACAATTTGTCGTTTATTTCTTTACAATTGTTATTAAAGTAACTAAAATGGTTTCCATTTAGAATTACATAGTTATAAGTAGGAATAATAATTTAGCAGTATGGTCCCTTAAATATAAGTAGGGCAAAAAGTTGATATAGGTCGAATAAATTGTTCTCTACAAGAGGTGTTTCGATAATAATTATGATAATAATTAAAACACTTGGTATTTGTTTCACAATATATTCAAGATATTCTCTAACATGTTTCGGCCTCGCGACCATTCTCAAAGAGAGTTATGTATAAACTAATATATATAATAATTATGATATCATTTTCTTTTATGTAACTCTTGATTTCCAAAATGTTTTCAGAGTCTAAAATATGTATTAAGGTTGGATTAAAAGGGAACTTTTGATTAATTAATTCTTCATTAATTATTTGTATTTCTTTTAATAACATCTCAGGTTTAACAATTGCATTATGATATTTTTTCTCCTTTATTTGGGTTTTTCGCCACTGTCTAAAACTCAAAAAATATCAAAAATACCTGTTCTTATTTAAATTATTATTATTATTTTAATTTATGCATTATGAAATGTTCTTAATTTTGCGAATGATATAGCAACTTCTAATTTTTCGAAAATATCATAGATATTTTGATTGAACAAAGATATTTGGAATAATGTCATATGCATTTTCAAAGCGGCTGTTTGTGAAAGTTGTTTTAATTCCACTTCTTTTATTAATTTCGTACTTTCTTTCAGTCGTAAATTGAGAATATTTTGATTATGTGAAATATTCTGTGAGGTTTTTTTGAAGCTTTGAACTGATTCATTCAGAATTGACATCTGTTGGTCAAGAATGATTTTGATATTGTTTTGGTTTTTTTTAGTATTTTAATACTAGCGTCAATTTGTTATGCATCTTCAGCATCTAAATTGCCTGTAATACTTTTTATAATGGAACCTAAACCATTAATAATTCCTCATTTGTTTCTTGTTTTTGAGGGTAATAATTGATTAATTTGTTCCTTTGTAAAATTCTTTGAGAATTGGGTCTAATTCCAATATTTGTACGAATGACCTATGATTGCTGGTTTTGTATGCTTTCCCTAGATTAATATGAAGTATACCTGGGTTATCGTTTAGGTCAGTTACTGCAGCCATTACGTATCCGAAGAGGATTCCTGAGAATCTGAAATTAAAGGTTTCTTTAATTCTTTAATGTGTATGTATTATTTCAATTTTTTCATTTTTTGGATTTTGGATTCTGACTTTGTGTTCCAAAATTTCTTTAATTATATAAGGTCCTTTAAATTTAGGTTTACCCTTATTTCTTCCTGTCAGTTTTCTGTAAACTTTCTGGTTAATTTTAAATTCTTGAGATTCGTTTCCGTTTGTGTTTGTTTTAGAGATAATTCAATTTTTTTCTAAATCTGTTCTTTCAATTACTTTTGTATATATATATATATATATATATATATATATATATATATATATATATATATATATATATATATATATATATATATATATATATATATATATATGTATACCTTATATCTATGGGTCGTCATATAATCTGAACAGAATGTATATGATATCAAATCTAGTGGATCCCTATAGATGGTGTGTCCTATAATCAATTCGTATGGTGCGAATTTTGTAACTATATGTTTAGTGCTGTTATATGCTATAATAGCAAATATTAACAGGTCTTCTAGCTTTTTTGTTTGATCTATTTTTCCTAGTAGCTTCAAGTGTTCAATTAATGTCGAATGGATTCTTTCTAAGGAGCATTCGATTCATGATGGTCTGGGGTAGTAAAGTGAATGTTAATTTTGCGTGCCTTTAAGAATTGTTTTACCAAGTCGTTTTTAAATTCAGAACCATTGTCTGTTATTGTTGTTTCTGGACAATCGAAGAATGAAAAGAAGTTTGTTAGTTTCTCACAAACTGATTTGGCATTTTTGTCATAAGTGTAGGCTTGTCTATATTTTGAAAATTTATCAAAAATGGTTAGCATATTTTGTTTTTCATAGACAAAGGTATCAAGATGTAGGTAGTATTTCGAATGATTTTGAAGGAGTATCGGATTTTTACCATTGGAATATACGATTTTAAGCGACTGTACTTTTGTGTTTAACAAGTTGCACAATCATTAATATATTTCTCTATTGATTCTTTCTGTTTTAGCCAATCATAATTAATTTTCAGTTTATCATAGGTTTCTGTGATTCCTCTATGATACGTTTTTCCTTTATGTTGATTTTTTATAAGAATCATCTGGTCTTCTTCATCAATAATCATGTTGATCATCTTAGTGCATTGAATTAGGTTGGGTTTATTGATGTTCTTTATATATACTTCATTGAATATATTTATCAGTTCTTTATCTACAAAATGCACGTAACATTTCTTATCCGGTAAATATTCTTTAATGAATTTCTTAATAGTTTCTTTATTACCCGGTAGTTTGATATTATAAACCGTATTGTTAAAAGAGGTTTCCTAGTGTATTTGAATTTTGTCATGGGGTGATTTTGAGATAATGTATTGTAATTTTTTATTAGTAATTATTTCGTCGAGTATAGTAATCTGTGGATTGTCGTTGTCTTCTTGATTCGAATGTGCTGTTTGTTTTGAATCTGGTGGTCTGATCTGTATATCCGATATAATTTTTATCTTTGGCTGGTCAATTTCCTTATTATCTTCAGATTGACCTTCTGATGAGTTTTCTGCGATTTCTGGTAAGTATTCAACTATGTGGAATTTTGAGTCGTCAGGGTTGTTTACAATCGATTCGTTCTCGTAGATGTTTAGTTTTATGTGTGACAGTGCATCTGCATTTGTATTCTTTGTATAATTTTGTAGTCGAATTCTTCCAGTTTTAACCGCCATCTAATTAGTTTAGAGTGAGGTTTTTTTAAATTAAATAACTATGTAAGCGGTCTATGGTCTATGTAAAAATGAAACTTTTTTCCAAATAGGTAGGGTTTGAGATATTTGCATGTCCATACGATAGCTAGTAACTCCTTTTCCATGGCTGAGTATCGAGTTTCTGTTTCGTTTAGTGTTCTTGAGGCAAATGCTATTGATTTTTCGTTTTTGATCTCGTTCGTATTACTGGTGTTCCGAGATAGTGCTGGGCCTAAGTCATAGTTACTTGTATCTGTTGTTAGTATAAATACTTTACCAAAATCTGGGTATTGTAAGATCGGTGAATTTATAGGAAGTGTTTTACAATGTTCGAAGGCATCGATAAATGCTTTATTGTGTATTACTTTAGCATTTTTCTTGAGGCATTTTGTCATTGGTTTGGTAACTTTGGCAAAATCTTTTATACACTTTTTGTAATATCCAACAAGTCCTAAGAATGATTTAATTTCCTTTTGAGTTTTGGAAACAGGAAAATTTTTTACTGCTGATATCTTATCAGGATTTGGCTTGATTCCTTCTTCAGATACTAGGTGTCCTAGGTATTGTACTTCTTTCTTAAGGAATTCAGATTTGTCTAATTGGATTTTAAACCTGTAATATCTCAATCTGTCGAATATCTGTCTTCATTTTTGACGTGTTCCTGTAAATTTGTGCTGAATATTATAATATCATCGAGATAGACAAAACATATCTCATTTTGTAGGCCTCTGAGGATGTTATTCATAACTTTTTGAAATCACTGGAGCGTTTTTCAATCTAAAGGGCATTTTTGTGAATTCATAGTGTCCTATATCAGTGCTAAAGGCTGTTTTCGATATATCATCTTTGTTAATCTCATTTGATGAAATCCGTTAGCAAGGTCTAATGTTGTAAAGTATCGCACTCTACCTAACTTATCTAAGATCTCGTTTCTATTTGGGATTGGAAATTTGTCGTCAATCGTTTGTTCATTCAGTTTTCTATAGACGACAACCATGCGCCATTTTTGTTTATTTGATGCGTCTAATTTCTTTGGTACTATCCAAATTGGTGATGACCAAGGTGAGTTGGATAGTCGTATTATCTTCTGCGATAGCATCTTCGATACTTGTTCTTTTACCTCATTCCTATGAACTTCAGGGTATCTATAAGTCTTAGTGTAGCTAGGAGTTTCATTTTTTAATTTAATGTTATGTTTGATTGCGTTTGTGAATGATAGAGAAAAATATCACGATACTTAAAGCATACGTTTCTGATTGCATCTTTTTCTTCTTTATTGCAATGTTGTAGCCTTAAATTTTTCATATTGACTTTTAATAAATTATCTTGCTTTTTACTAATCGATTTGCGACTATCGGGACTCGCATTTATAAAATTGAGGTCATTGATATCGACTTCTTCAATTTTTTCGTACTCATTAAATTGTATTTTAATTGGAAACTCAGAGTTATTCATTAATGTCGTAGTCGCTAAATGGTTTTCGACTTTTACGAGACATTGTGGTATTTCTGCTGATCCTATTTTTTATATTGCAATATTCCATAGCCTTGTTTCATTTCGACAGGAATTTTAATCGTTTTCAAGGTTCGAGGTCGAACTATATATGTTGTATGAATGGGGTTTCTTTTATTCGTAATAGAATTTTCTTTGTGACGATAATGTATTGGAATTTGCCTATTCGGCGTTAGCAAATGCAAAGATATTAAATTTACGCTGGCATCTAGCTGCATTTAGAGGTCCAAACCTATTAAATTTTTCCGAAAAGTTAAACAAATAAAATTTATGTTTATTATTTGATTTGAAAATTGAAAATAAAGGTAATGTCGCTATTTCATTGTGGAAAGAAACTGCGTGTGGTGTCTGAACTTGAAAAGTGTCTTGTCTGATATATTTTGGAAAATAGTTATAAGCGATCTCTGGGTCATTAAAACCTTTTGTGCTATCGGTGTCAATTAGAAAATTAGTGTTACTGTCAGGTATATAAATATATGGTAGTTCTGTTGAGTAGTTGTTCAAATATGCTATGTCGAAGCTTTAATTCTCGTGGTATGGGTAAAATTCTTATCATTGTCTGTGTGACCTTCCTCATAGCTTTGTTCATAGCTGTTATCTTTTCTATAGTCATTATCATTTTGATGATCGTTTGGGTCTAATGGTTGATCATATTCATTATATTCATTGCATCCATCGTATTCATTGTATTCGTTGTAAATTTCTTGTTCATCTGTGAACATATTTGGTGTAGGACGGCATTTCCTGAGTTTGTGTCCATAGGCTCTATTTTGTCAAGACGACTTCTATCTGAATTTGGTCTTTGCTGCCTAAATCTATTCGAATTAGTTTGTTGTTGCGTGTATTGGGGTTTTAAGACTCTGACTCTTTTGACTCTGATGACTCTTTTGACTCTGATTAGGTCTTTGTGACGTATTTGGTTGATTTGTTTGGTCTTTGTGACGTAGATGGTATATTTTGGTTCATATTTTGTCTTTGCGATGTAGATGGTATATTCTGGTTCTTATGTTGATATTTATTGAATCTTTGAATATTGTTTTTATTATTATTTTGAGAATTATTTTTAAAGTATAAAAAGTTTTCTTCTTCACGAACGTAAGACATCGCTTGCTCTAGTAACTCTGGGTTCTTTAGTCTTACTACCAATTGCATTTTGTATTGTAGTCCATTAATGAATGTCTTTAGGACAAATTCTTCGTAGTGCTTCATTTCAATTATCTTTTCGTTGATTAGATCATTGGATGCATTTTTTGAAAATAACAGGCTTCTAGAGTCTTATTTATCATTCCGAAGGTTAACGGTTGTTCGTTTCTCTATGGCTACAAATTTATTAAATATTTTATCTTCAAAACAGTTGACTAGCGTTAATATAACATCGTTTCGTGGTTTTAGCTCTCTGTGTGGCACAATTAGATCAGCTGCTCTTCCGGTTAATTTTCCGAATATTGTGTCTAATAGACACAATGGGTGATTCTCTGCTGCTTCTCATTGATTCTTCTCTTCTCTTTGACTCTTCTCTTCTCTTTGACTCTTCTCGTGACTCTCGTCGAACCGTGTATTGAAGGGGGTGGGTTTCTTTTTGGATAAATTCTTGAAAGAGACTGCGTTTTTTCTTCGCTTAAGATCGGCACTATTTAAGAGAAACACGTTCCGAAATCCGTACGACTGCGCCAGTTAAATCGAAAGTCTCGGAAGTACTGTTTTTAAAAACTTTATCTACATTTACAGGGTGGCGTGAACCACACTACAATATACAAATTTGGTTGGAAAAATACAGTGGAGCGTACTGCGCTACTTGCTTTTGGAGAAAGATGACAAGGTGTTGTTTCCTTGTGTTTTATACAATTAAAAATGTTGAATAAGCACTAAAGGTGCTGATAGGCATTTTAATGGTACTTTTACATATATAGTCAGCTAAATGATAGATATAACTCATGTAGCTGTTTATTTTGGAAAAAGGTTTAGAACCGCTAACGAGCGGTTAAGAAATATGTTTTTCCTTGTCAATCATCGGTCCAAATACATACTGACATATTTGTCATCTTCAGCTTGGCAGTTATTGATTTCCAAGTTTCTCTAAATGTTTTTTGGGCATACTATGTTTTCTTAACAACTCTGGGTATTGAGGGAATACCAGCAGAATTATTAAAAAAAGGAGGAGAGGAAGCAAACTTTTTACAATGGCCTAGAAAATATTGGTCTATGAGATATTATAATAGACTATAGTTATATGTAGAATATATAATCAGAAAATATGATAACAGTTTATGTAAAGCAAAATCTGCCAATAGACTCGATCATTATAGTTCGTCAAGGCTCGGAAATAACTTATGAATATGACTAGACACTCACCACGTGTTAGTAGATTTTAAAAGTGAGTAGGATTTAACATTCCTCCACACTTGATCAGATTTATTAAAGAAACTGTGTCTAATATTCAGTCAAAGTTAAAGTTCAGAGGAGCACATCACGCTCATTTCTAACCCATTCTGGTTTGCGTTAGGGTGATAATCTATCATGTTTTCTATTCAGTAATGCTCTTGAGAAAACAGTAACTGACTCCGATACCAACATCCTAGGAACAAGCATAAATAAAAGCATTCCAATATTGGGGTATGGTGATGATTTGGATGTTAAGTTTGATCAAAGCGAGACTTCGCACAGGCATACAACGCACTTAAAGAAGCTTCTGAAAAGTTGGTCTACAGATTTAGGGGCTACCAATTTTAGTCAACCTCCGGAAGATCTGGTGATAGGAACAGGTAGAATAGAACGTGTAAAGGAAATAAGGAATACATATATATTGGCTCCCACGTAAATAGTACCAACATGAACTCTGAAATTTGATGCAGAATATTCCTTGCAAACAAAGCCGACTACGAACTAATTAAATGTTTAACATCAGATGTGTCAAGAAATGCAAAATGAACTATTTATAGAACACTTATTAGGCCAGTGTTCATGTTCGACACTGACGAAATAATGTGAGAACCTCATAGAGTGCTTCGACGGGAAGATACAGAGACATATACATAATGAAGTTTTAGAAAACAGTTTGGTGCAAGCGCTATCGTTCTGAACTGTATACCTTATACAATGAGCCTGATATTGTAAAAATTATAATAGCCGATAAAAATAGGGACAGATGAAACCATATAGCAGACTAGATTATGAGATAAAGAAAAACCTAAGAGAACTAAACGTGAGCAACTGGGAGGACAAGGTAAGAGATAGGAACCAATGGTACCAACTCCTTGAACAGGCCAAGATGCATCTAAAGTTATTGAGGCAATGATAATGATGATGCTCTATTAACGTTGATACGCCATGTTTTTAGCCAGAACAGAATTTTATTTACGTTAATTTGAAAGTCTTTTGAGGTGGTGTTAATGTGGGAACTCAATATTACAGTGACATCCGCATATATTGCTATTTGAGAGAGAGACAAATGTAGCGAATAATTGACGCAAATGACGCAAATATGAAAAGTGATGATCAGTGATATCAGATCTGGATAATCTTCCAAATAAGTTCATTAAACTCGAGGAGATTTACCACTAAACACCAACTCACTTTTTTTTAACTTAACCCTGTTAACATCATCAAGTAGATGATGACTTATGAAGTTAATCAAGCGTTACATTACTAGAAAATTAGAATAGGTCCTTTATCCCGGTTTATGGTTCTTTTGAATTCTTTCCTATGTATCCAAAGTCCTATTATTATTTACACTTTTCATCAATCTTAAATTAATAACATCTATATTAAGGTCATACTTGAGTGCATGTTGGGCAACTCAAAAATTTTTCATTTCTGCCATATTTAATGCCGACAATATGTACTTTATATTTGGTTAATATTGATTTTATAATTTTCCAACATACACAGTCTTACAAAGAAATTTTATAAATCGCTGATTCTTCAGGTTGGTCTACATTATTCTTCGGATTGCCTCCTTTCTCTTTGCATTCTTCTCTACAGAACAGTCGTGACCTATGAAAACTCATTCAATTTGCGGCTTTTTCGGACTACTTCTCACCAGCGATCTCTATTTCTCGCTTCCTTGGTTGTATATTGGAAATATGAACCACTTAGGGTTTAAATTTGGTCTGTTCATCTTTTTGGAGGTCTGCCGCGTAATCTAGCACCTTCCATCTGCCCCTGCAGCATCAGTCTTTGCGGGTTACTGCCATCCCTTTGTTTAATATAACCGAAGTATCTTAGTATGCGTTCATGAATAATTTGGGATAGCCTTATGGGTTCAATAATTTCTTGAATAACGGATGCGTTTGTTCGCCTGACAAACGTCGTCATGGAATATGAAGAACCCGTCTCCAGTACCAAATTCAAAAGAATCAATGCAAATGAGGTTTTATCTTTTAATGGTCTATGTTGAGTTTTTTAATGGTCCAGAGGCATATAGCAATACTAAAGGTTTTTACTGTTCCTTTGTGTTTAGTGTTATTTCCATAGCCATTCAGATCTGCAAATTTCGGAATGTATTTTTTGCCATTTCGCATCATCTTCTGATCCCAAAAGTATTATCGTCTTCGTCTGAAATTAAAGTCCCAAGATTACCTTTACTTGCCTACCTCTAATTGATCAATTCTTCTATGGGAACCTTCGATCTGAAACACTAAACCAAAAAGATTTACCACTAAACACCGAATCACTTTTTTTAAAGTTTTCGACGCATGTTTCGCTAACCATGTTAGCATCATAAGGATATGATTTAATCTGATCCAATCAGATTAAATCATTTGCGAAACGTGCGTCGAAAACTTTAAAAAAAGTGATTCAGTGGTAAATCTTTTTGAGTGTACTGATTACTGATTAGATCAGATTAAATTATCTCCTGATGATGCTAACATAGTTAGAGAAACATGCGTTGAGAACATTAAAAAAAGTGATTCGGGGTTTAGTGGTAAATCTCTTTGAATTTACCTTTAATTGCTCTATTTAACTGATGTTGGGTAATATTAACAATATGATGATTTGACAGTCGATAATTATTATTTCCGTTTTCTTCTAGTTTATTTTTAGCCCGTAACGATGGCTTTCATCCGTTATTTTTTTTAATAATTAAGAACAGTGAATTTGGTTTTGATGAGAAATGAGAACGATAAGGCCGCCGTTTTCGCATTTCTCTTTGGATTCTTTTCTTTTGTAGATGTATAAATGCTAAAATCGACCAATCTTCTGACCACAACCGGTATCCCACAATTTTGTGTGGGAAACATTGTGTACATCTTTTTTCGATTAGGTTAAGAGTGGCATTAGTCATCCAATGTTGACGTTTCTGAGATCCTTGGGTTTGTGTTATATTTGTATCATCTTCGAATTCAGTACTAAATGGTTCATGTACTATGTCAAGACTCGGAAGATGTCATATCATTAAACAATTTTTCATTGAACAAGAATGTTTTCTTCACATTCATAAGAAATCTGGACTTTTAAAATTTAAATCGACTTTTTCGGTGACAATTTCACTTTTAAATGAAATCTAGAATAGACTAGCCGATAGTTACTTCCACATTCAGTTCCAGGAAATGTTTTAACCTTTGGCATTGACGTCGTCATCGAGACCTTATCAAAAAATAATTAATTTGATTTCTGTAGTTGCGGGGGAGGGGGGTCTCAAAGCAATCCTCCCCGGAGATTCGATTGGGGGATTTATTGTACCTCTGGAATGTTTAACTCTGAGAGTATTCTATTAGTATTCATTTATTCTATTAGTATTAACTCTATTAGTATTCATGGGAGAATACTGAGGTGAGTCCCAATTATCTTCCTCGTGGAACAGTTATCCCCGTAACCCGATTACCAGAGCCTCGTTTATTATCCAGCAGGGTGCACCGAATTGTTGAAACCACTGCTCGAATAGGTGGGGTTAACGTTTAAGCTAGCTTAAACCTCTTGTCTTTCCTCTTACACTCCTAAGAATCTTCAAAAAATCTTATCTTAAAGAGTCCTAAAGAATCTTAAGCTTTTCAAAACGTACAAAACAAAAACAAATTCCTGGTAATACCTTTTGATGCCCAAATATCACAAAGGTTTGACAAGGTTTTAAAAAAAGTGGACATTAAAGTAGTCTACAAATCATACAATAAGTTAACAGAAGTTGCGGGTAATCCAAAGGATAAAGTAGAACAACATGAAAAAAATCGGGTATTTGCGAAACTAGTTAACAAATTAACAAGATATAAAGAACATATTGCTCACATTAGATTTGGAAGAAATAAGAAATCTTGTGTTGCCTAACATGCACTTGAGTATGATCACAATGTAAATATTCTTAACTTAAGGCTTGTTAAAAATGTACATAATAAAAGAGCTTTGGAAGCATATGAAAGTATTCAAAAGGTAAAATGTAAGAAAAAAGGGCAATCTAAAACATCTAAATTAATGATATATAAAGAACATATTACTCACGTTAGATTTAGGAGAAATAAGAAACCTTGTGTTGTCCAACATTCACTTGAGCCTGATCATAATGTAAATATTCTTAACTTAAGGCTTGTTAAAAATGTAAATAATAAAAGGGTTTTGGAAACATATGAAAACATTCAAATGGTAAAATGTTAGAAAACCTGAACAGGATAAAGCATTCATTTTACTGAGCCAATTTTTTTAATTAAGGGGTTAGGTGGGTTTCAGAGGTTCAAAAAAAAAGGTATTTTTACTATTTTTTTTTAATATATATTAAATTTTATTTATTTAAAAATTCCGAAAACTCAGCCGTTGGTATCTCATCTCCCTTGACATCTCAAAAAAAAAAGCTCTTGCTGTGGACAGCATAACTCATTATTGGTTCATCTAAAATCAAAAAACCAAAAATATTTCGTGAGTACATGGATAAATTTCGTTGTTAGACGAAGGCAAAAAAAAAATTAAAATTTGAATTTTTGTAGACTTTGAAAAAAAAACAAATTTTTTGGTCAAATTTTCGCCATGTATTGGCTCGAAAAAATTAGTTTTAATAAAAAAATAAATCCTTCGTTCGATGACTAGATAATGTTATTTCAAAGATGTGTGCAAAATTTGAACAAAATCGCTTAATAACTTTTCGAGAAATCGTGTCCATCGACTTAAAAAATTGAGTTTTGAGATAAACGCGTTTAAAGTTTTAAATTGAAATAACATGCAAATTTTTTTTTTAACTTACATAGAATCATCGATTTCGACCCCATAAAGCAAAGTACCTACTGCTGTGGCAATATCCAGGGCATCCTTTTGCTCTTGCTTGTGACAAATTCTTGCTTCACGAGTCGCAGCGTCAGCTTTCTTTTCGGCAATGAGTATGCGGTTCTCATCTTCTTTTCGGGCATACTCGTGGCTGTTTCGGCCAAGTTTCAAGTCCATGCCATGCATAAGAAGCAACAAAGCTGATACTCCTTCGTTGAAAGTGCCAGCAGCGACAAATGCAGCAATCTCTACTATTTTTGAACCAGCAGGAAGTATTTTTGGAGTAATTTTTCAAATTAACTGGTGCAAACTTTCATTATTGTTTTGCGCGAAGCCACCAACACACCTCTCCAAGAGCTCTTCTTTGCTGAGTTCTTCATAAATAGGCTTGATAGCTGATGAAACCTCACTTGGTAGTGGATTGTAATCGTGTTTGTATGATGAAAGGGTGTTCATTGCTGAAGCATGCTGCCAAGTGCACCATGAGTTAGGGTCCTTTGGACATTTATCGTGCTGTGGATTTTTGTCTGTGGAGATATAATGAAAATAAGTTGCCCATATTTGTTTGTTGTTGCCCATATAGAGTTGCGTCTCTCATATTTTGCACCGAAAAGCAGTTTCTTCGTATAGCTAGGCCATAATATACTTTTAACTTATCAATAAATTTGCCAGTAAGTTTGCCTTTGCCAGACAGAGTTTTTTTTCTAATTGTTTTACCGGTCTTTTATTGACCAAATCACGTAAGCGATTACGTATCCTCTTCTGCACATGTCCTACGCATTCTTTTTTATTTATAACAAAATCATCGCCATAAGGTTTGGTATTAAGAACTCCGGAATATGTTTTGGAGTCCCCGTCACCAATATAATTTGAGTACCTTGCCCGTATTTTTCAAAAGAGCGTTGAACGATTGATCGTTCCATATTACCAGCTGGTCTTTGGTGATTGACATGACATTCGTTTTTTCCAAAATGACCTTCCTGTCATCCTTCAAATTCTGTTGTGTTCAGTTTTTTTTTCCAAACTTCATATCATAAATTCAAACTTCATTGATATCTTTAATTCATATCATCCGCTATAATACCCAATTAACGTAAACACACCGTATACTGATGATGAACCGCGCTTTTTCCGAGTACCATCAACTGATACAGTTACATCTGTCGTATCATCAATACCACTTTCATCACACGTTAATTGTTTTTCTTCTTTTGCAGCCGATGAAAAAAGTGGTTCATCAACCATCTGAACACATTCATGAATTTTCTGAACATAAAAATCATATGTTGACTTATTCAAACTTATATAACATACAAACATAAAAATAACAACTTATATCCATCCAGCCACATAATTTTTTACATCCGGCAAGTTCTAAGCCTAATATTCGCATCACAAATATAAACCTACGATTTATTTCATATGATTTACCAATTTTTTGACACGATAAAATGTATCTAGGCTGACATTTTTCACAGTCTACGAGAATTTTGAAACCAAGGCCAAATTTCACAAACTGTTTAAAATCCACTTTACCATTACATATTTTGTCCTCTCCATTCTCATTTATTACATTAGAACACTTCACAAAAGTAGATAGTGTTGAAAAAACCAGCACGTGTTTTTCATCTTGGCTTTTGAGTTTTTTCGTCGACGTGCTGGTGAAAGATTCGTTGTCTATCTCAGGAGTTTTTGGATTAAATGACTAGTTGTTCGGTCAGATCTTGTAACTTTACTCATATTTTATAAGTAAAATTTATAAACACTTATAGTAAACATTTTCGAACACTTATAACCTCAAATCAACCTATTGGCTCAAGAAGCAACAATCAACTAAAATATTAAAAACTAATTAGAGTTGCCCTTGAATTGTAAAAGAAAGTGGGAAAGGCCAACCAACAATGGCTATGCAGCTGCTTTTTTTATTATTTTGTTAACTTTTCGGTTCAATAAGGAATCATCAGAACAATTCTAAAATAAACCTTATTTTTATGAAAAACTCAAATTTACATTTAAAAACCTACAAATATATATAAACCTACAGACATATTTAATTAAACAATTAATTTCCCAAATTTTTTAACTAAGATGTGAATTTTTTTTATACCATTACACATAACAAATCCAAAACAATTAGGTTATAATAAAAAACAAAAATTTAAAGGTGGAAAATTTGCTAAATATGTCAGAGTCAGGTCAATTAAAAATTAAAAAGTCCCAATAAATAAGAAAATAATAATATTAAACGGTCACGAATATATATATATATATATATATATATATATATATATATATATATATATATATATATATATATATATATATATATATATATATATATATATATAGGAGTTTTCAGATTTCATGAGAAAGTCACGAATCCGCGACAGTAGGCACCGAAGATGCCAAATGAGATTTTGGCGAAAAGTCTGCTGCAAGCTCCCGACAGGGACCAATGCGACAACCGGATGTACACCCGGAAAAAAACCTAATACATGTTTTTCCATCTTTGAAACAGTACGCACAATATATACAATGATTTTTTTTATAACAATAAAATTATTTGTGTAAATGTCTGCCTTTGTTGTAATATAATAAAGAAAATTGCACAAGTTTCCATGGTTACATCATATTTTAATTCAATTTAGTCTAAGTTGGGAACATTTATTTTGAAGTTTCTCATGATAATCGTTTTTAGATGTGTGGATGAAATTGTAGAGGAAATGTTTGTAATGACTCCTGATGGATTTATCATGACTGATGATTCCATATGTTTGGATGCCCCGGAGAAACCAGGAATTGGTCCATTAAAAGCTAGAATCATTGCTTGCAGTGGTTTTCCGAGACAAAAATGGGAATATGATAAAAATGTAAATTTTAGGCATTTTTTACTTTTTTGATTATAATTTAATTTTTAGACTAAAGAATTAAGACATGCCACAAATCAAAAGTGTTTAGATATTCCTGCATCGAAAAAATTAAAGGATGGTCTGATTATTGCAGATTGTGATGGGAGAAATAGCCAGAAGTGGGAATTTGAAGTGGTTGATTGGAAATAATTATTGCCTCTCTAAAACCTTGTAAAATATATAATTGTAATTATTTATTATGGTATAATAAAATTATTTTCTAATATATTTGTCTTCATAGCATACTGTCCTAAAATAAAATATCTAGTTTTAGAATTGAACTGGCCAAACAAAAATCTTATTCATCAAAATCGAAATAGTAGGGATTATAAATCTAAATATAAGAGGCTTTTTAGGGAACAAGGAAGAAGAGCTATATGAAGACTGAATGGAACATTAATTAAGTTATCGTATAACGGTCACCTATATTGTCCGATGTTCGGAATTAAAGACGACGGAGTCTGGTTCGATTACTTCCATTCCAGTTCGAGACTCTGAAGAGAACGCATCTCTCTGACGTAGTTAGTAAAGTAGTTAAAAAACGGGTGATGGTGGACCCTATAGGGTTCACCATCACGAAGGACGCCTTTGAGGCGCCTCATTGATCTCTGGTAGATAAAGAAAAGCCTGTAAACGATTTGGAAGGCCAAAACTGTATATGTACGAGATGTGCAACCTTTCAAGTGCGGAGTTGAATTAACTAGGTAATGAAAACCAAGAACTAAGTGAAAACATTGGTAAACTTCTCAAAGAAAACCAAAAATTACGGGAAAAACTAAGTCAGGTCTAATCTGATGATTTTGTCAAAGCATCAGGCAGTGAAAAAGAAATGAATCAACTATGGACGAAGATTTCCCGCATTATGGATCAGATATTGAACTAACAGAAGGTGGTTGGATTTCATCCTTTGATTCGGACTGTAGCAGCAGGCCTAAAAATAGAAGAAATCAAGCGAAACAAGTGGCAAAACCGGATAAGGAGGACTTCCCGCCTCTGAAGAAACTATCATCAGAGGCTCTTCGCAAACACCGATGTTCAAAAAACCAACGCCACCAAAATAGACGCCACCCAAGCAAAATGTAGAAAATAAGCAAGAAAAGTCTACGATGACAAAGTTCCCAAAGTACCGCCGATTACCCTTAGTGACAAATCGTCGTATTTACAGATCCTCCGTTTGTGTAATGCGAAGGACATCTAGTTAGGAAAGTTAACCACTAAGCCCAACGGGATCATGATCAGACCATAGACAGCAGATGACTACAGAGCCATCTCCAGACTTTTTGATGCACGTGATTACAAATATCGTAGGTTCTGCTCCCCTGAAGAACGTAATATTATTCTTATTATCTGTGGTGTATTGGAGACAGCATCTGCCGCAACAATAATAAACGAACTCACCGACATGGGTTACCATGCAATTCATGTCGAAAGGTGGAAGACTAAGAAAGGAGTCGTAATGACAATGGTTCAAGTTGTTATCCCGAAAGAGGAGAAGGAGATATACAACATTATATCCCTCTTCAAGCAAGAGGTGAAAGGCCGGGCGCAGAAATTGATTGGTCGAGTAGTGCAGTGTTTTAACTGCGAGCTCTTCGGCCATTCGGCAAAGAAGTGTTATGCTGATCCAGTTTGCGTAAAGTGCGCAGACCTCCACCTCTCCAGGGGGTGTAAGAAGGGTAAAGAAACGCCAGCAACATGCCGCAGTTCCGAAGGCTCGCACACGTCGAGCTTCCAAGGATGCCCTGTAACACCAAATGAAGACATATCTGAGAAGAATTAATCTTCGTCGCAGTTTATAACCAATAGGGCTTTTCAGATTCACAAAGACCCCAAATTCCTCCAACAACCTTCGTGTGGGGGTCCCAGCGAAACTCTTTTTCAGCCAAAACGCCCGCTTCAAAGCAACAAATCCCTTCTTGCTTGTGGATCAACTAACAATTCAGTTGGTGAGTCTGATTCTGGCCTAATCTCTCTAAACCTGCCTTGGGGAGCAGACAATCTAAAACTCCGCTTTGTTCCCTAAATCTCTGGGCAGTAGGCCTATGGGGCCCGAATTTCTTGTGTTTCCGGTCTGCATAAGTTCCTAAAGGAAATGCGCCATCGCTAATCCCTGCATTCTGTCTTCAAATGGCGGACTGCCGGCACACGCTGGCCGCCGGCCCGTCATTTGAATGAGGCCAGTCAGTTTTTCGATGAAGACGAGGTCTGTTATTTTCTATATAACCTTCGTGAAGTTTCTCTGGATTTCGATACAAGCCCAACTTCTGGCATAGTCGAACTCTAACCCACAAAAGAAAAGGAGGAAAGTTCGACTCTTTCAAGGGTAGAAAATACCCCCCAAAAAGGGCAAAGTCAGAACACTTAGGTAGGTTAAGGGCTACGGTTTAACCTAAGGACCAGATTGCAATAGCGAAACTCGATTACTTCGAGAGAGTCGATTCGCAGCAGTCGTACAGTGCAGGCGTGTTTTCGCTGCTCCTGAGACCTGCACATTGGTGATCCGTAACATCATCTCCCGATGGCGTCTATTCTAGAGCAAATGTGAGTTGCCTGTCAGGGCAAATGTCTCCCGAGGAGGTACGGCAACACCGAATTAGGTTGGAAGAAAAATTCAAAAAGGGTCAAGAGATGATCGCCAGCTTTATGTCAAAATTGAGGTATTGGAAAACCAGAATGCTCGTATTCTGACCGAATTGGCAGCTTTTGAGGCTAAAGCTGAAAAGATAATTACAGATCAATTAGACAGAGGCAAATCCGTTTCATCCTCCGACTCCGAAGGGTACCGTCCAGCATCCATCGACAGCAAAAAAGAACTCCGTCGATTCTTGATAAGAGAAATTTTCCTTCTCTTCAAGAAGCGATGCTGAGTTCGTCCTCTACCCGAGCATCGGGATCTTTCTATCCCAAGTGTCGCCCACCAAATAGGCAAAAAAGGCCAACCAGAAACCGACTACCTCCGTCGGAAGCTTTGGCGCATCGGCCGCAAATTATCGGGTCCTTCCGATCGTTTTACGAGACAAGATGGCATTTAGAGAAATTGTTCACATCCTGAAGCAACAAAATGTTGACTTCGGAATAGCAACTAAAAAACCTGGGTTCACTCGACCATAAAACCGACAGCGATGTTCGCGCTATTACTCGACTTTTCGAAGAACGTAAATACCCATACTTTTACTTTAGCTCGCCCGAGGAGCGCCATATCCGCGTTCTCTTCAGAGATATTCTTGAAGCAACTTCTGCCAAAGATATTAAAGATGAGCTTACAAAAATGGGTTTCCATCCTGTCCACGTGGATAGATGGAAGACCAAAAAAAGTCATGCCATCGCCATTGTCTAGGTGATTGTTCCTCGCGAGGAGGGTAGCCTATTGTTAAATATGCTACTCTCCTCGTTGACAGAGAGAAGCAGGTTCTCCCACTTCTCATTTCTGTATTTCAACATCTCCTCTTTGGCTTCTCTGGCCTCCCAATTTGCCCGATGTCTATCCTCCGGATGGGAAGTAGCCCTGGCTCTCTTTACCAGGCGATTTTTCGCCCGGAGAAGATCCTTCAGGTCTGTCGGGAGATCGGAAGTCAGCCGCTGCAGATCTGACGGTCGAGACTTCGTGGCAATCTGAAAGCCTTTCGGATATCCTCTGTCAGTCAATCAGTCTTGGAAAACCCTCCAGTCCGTCACGAAACGTGACGAATTGAACGGCGCATCCAAGAGTCGGGCGTCACCCAGTTCGAAAAGAACAGGGACGTGGTCAGAGTCGAGCTCGTGCAGAACCGATATGGCATTCGCTCTAGTGACTCCCTTCGTTATGAAGGTCTATGACCGACCCGGCGTGACCCGGGTGGTCATAATGGGTGGGTTCGTCAGGAAAACTGATGATACACCCGAGCAAATCGCACAACCTTCCGAGGGTCACGCTACGAGAATTCATGGAGCGACACCCCCATAGTGAGGTGTGCGCATTGAAGTCGCCGCCAGCAATCGTAGCGGCATTACTTCGAAAGAGAGCAGTGTAATCAACGCGAACCTGAGGTTAGGAAAAGCGCTGATACACGGAATGGAGGATAAGAGGTCGGTCTGCGAGCTCGACGCATATGGAGGTTATTTCCAGATTGGCAAGATCTGGAGTAGGAAGTTTGAAATGCCGGAGGTTTTTCTTGACGAGAATCAACGTGTCGCCATCTCGGCACCTGATTCTATCGTCCCGAAATAATTTATAATTCGGGATGCTGAATCTAATGGAGGGTTTTAAGAGGGTCTCCTGAATTAAGGCTACATCAATATTATGCTGGGTCAGTGCGTGAACAAGTCCCTCCTTCTTGTCACGCACTGAACTTATATTCCAGGAGATTATTTTAAGCGATGTTGGTTTAATTGACATCGTTTGGAAGGGATGGCATTAGTTGGAACTCCCAAAAGTCCAACAATTGTTTAGAAAATTCCTCTACAATCTGAGAAAAATTAGATTGTAGAGTGAATTGGGTATTTTCGCGCTTATTGCGCTGAGACCCTCACACGAAGGTGGGTGTGGGGGTTTTCACGGGTTTGGGGTTTTTAGGCTGGGAGTTAGCCTTGGGTATATGCCTCTGATTGGGCGTTTTGGGCACTTCTTGTAACTGGCGGTGTGAGAACCGACGCAGTTACAAGTTGCCGGGGAATTAGGTCTTTTTGCAGTTTTTTGCTTCATGACCTTCGCAATATTTGACGCATTTAGGGGGGGGGGGGGGCTCTGCACTTACGTGCTGTGTGGCCGAATTGTTGGCAGTTGCACTGCCCAACATCGCCACTAGATTTTTGAATATGCACTCTGATGGATTGGTGCAATAGGAATTTAAGATTGATAATGTGACTTTCGGCTTTAGGGACAATTACCGAAACGATGGCCATAGGATCTTTGTCCTTAGTGGCCAATCGCTCGACGCGGGTTGGATAGTAACCCGCGTCGACTAGCTCGGCTCTTACCTCTTTCACGGGCATTGACTCAGCGAGACCGCGAATCAATACCCTCATATTGCGCTCACTAGGATCAAGAAAAGTGTGATGCGCATATTTACGCTCTTCGAACAATTTTGTAATTGCTCGAAAAGCGTTGGATGTTTTTGGGTGAAACACTATGCCCTGAGGTTTGGTGGTGGTGTGCCCAAAGTCAATATTTTGACTTTTAAGCATGCGCACCTCTATATAGGCCGCCTTGTCATGAAGAACGGCAGGCTGGACCCTTGAATTGGGAGCCGAGGAACCAGAATCGGCGGAAGGTATTGGGTTCTGGCTAGCTTTTTTGGGTTGGGCTTTTGGGGGAGTCTGGACGGAAGGTGTCAAGGCGCCCTGAGATTAGGGGCCGCCGCCCTTTTCTCTGATAGAACTGGATAGTTCTCATCATCGATAGGTGGCGGGGTGGATTTACGCTTGCGTTTTGACACAAGCGTAAATTCCTCAGACTCGTAGGCCGAAGATTGCCCTTCGTCGCTCATATCCGTCTCATGGATTGGTGCACACTTACCTGGAGGCACTGGGGCTCTCCAGCGATGTGTCCTCGTCTTCCTTTTCTTTGGCTGCGCCTCCACGGGGATGCCGCCTCCTCGATGGTGGACTTCGGTTCCTCTTCCTTTGTGGCTAGAACTCACCTTTGTCCTTGGAGCTCATTTTTGAGCTTCTCAAAGACCTTTTTGAGTGCCACATTTTTGGCCTTTACCTCAGCCAGCTCCTTCTCAAGCTGGCTTATCTTCGCTTTATCTTCTTTCTTCTCTTCCATAAGTTGAGTGAAGTCCGATACGATGTTGATGCCGGGGCTCAAAGAGTCCTTCGACACCATGCACACGCTAATCGAGTCTTTGAAGCCGGAACTTTCCATAGTTCGTAATTTTGTCACGTCTAGTTGCCCGCAAAAGCCGCGAAACCGCCAAACCGCCACCCACGGATAACGGTTTTTAACGGTCACTAACGGTCGTTAACGGTTTTCTCTACGCCACGATCAAGCCACGTATCACCCCCGGTACTCTATTTTAGCTTATCAGAGAGCTCCAGAATACGTCTGCACTCTCTGAAAGCCAAGTACAGAGTCCGGCGACTTCAACGCACACAACGAAGCTTGGGGTTGACTAACCACCAATCGGCGGGAGACTTCCTGACCGCGTTGTGTGATTTGCGGTACAATATCGATTTTCCCGATGAACCCACCCTCTCTGCCAATGACGGCATCCCGGTTCTGTCATCGAATTCTTTCTCACGAATAATACGTCCAGAGCGACTTCCACTTCGGTTTTGCACGCTCTCGACTTTGACCACCTTCCAGTTCTTCTAGAACTGGATGATGACCGACTTTTGAATGACCCATTCGAATTGACTTTAAAAGTCACAGAGTTAGGATGTATTCCAAGCTCATTTTCGCTCCACAGGTTCAATCCCGAGGATTGCCGATCCGAGGCAGCTCAAGCTTGATGTAATAAAATTATCAGAGGACATCCAGGAAGCATTCCGCCTTGCCACGGAGCTACGGTCGGCCAGGTAATCGATGCTTACGACCAATCTGCTTACGGATCTGGAAACTATTCTGCGGGCGAAAAGTCGCCTCGTGAGAAAAGCTAGATCTACCTTCAATATCGAGGATAAACTCGAGCAAATCAGGTGGTCAAAGAGGAAAAAGAGGCTATGTTGTCTTTCAACGAAAAATGGTCTCTATGTTGTCTTTCAACGAAAAATGGGATTATCTTCTTGTCTTCGTGGACGCGTATCCACGCGGACGCGTTTCATTGCCGTCTCCGATTCGGACAAGGTCGAATTACTGACGGAGCCTTTTAGACTCCACATGACCAGTTCGAGGCTGACCGAGGCGCAGACTACGAGTGAAGCGACGATCAGCAGTGTAATTGTTCGATTAAAACTGATGCAATGATTGCAACTGTCCTTTCTGCAGGATTATCTCATGACTCCAAAATCAGTCTTGGCTATCATCAGAAGCTTTACTCCCAGAAAATCTCCTGGATTCGAAGGCATTACAAACAGGCACCCCAAAAGCTTCAGAGTAAGCAAATCGCAGAAATCACGAACATTGTGAACTCCATTCTGCGTTTGCGACATTTTTTTGCGTTTCTGCGTTTGCGACATTTCAGCTCACTTTCCAAAACACCGTTGGCTTCTTGGATTTTCCAGTTACGGTCAATCTAAGCTTGTGATTGCCAGTAATACTACTGCAGGTGAGAACAGTAACATTCTCTTTTCTTTTCTTGTTACCTGGAGCTGCAGTTTCTTTTTTTGATGCAAAGATTTTTGCTGGCATTATTTTGCTACTTAAACCTCTTTCATCGCAGTTGAATAACTGTTCACGAGAAATCTCTTCTTTCTCAAAGATGCTGGAAAGGTGGGTTTGAAAATCAGGAACAGCATCCTTGTCTGCGGACAATGATTCACCACTGATTGTTATTTGGCGAATTTCAGAACGCTTTTTCCATCGGTCCAGCCAGCTGTTGCTCGCTGTAAAGACTGTGTCTTCTCCTTTGATTGTTTTACTAAAATACAATGCTTTTTCCTGCAGTAAAGGACCAGTAACTAGCAAACCTTTACCTTGCAAAGATTTATACCACAAAAAAAAGCTTTCTCAACTCCCGAATATTTACCCTTTTGCATTATTTTTCTAACTTTAATACCACTACCACTAGCTTGGTGAGCACACCATTTTTCAATTTCTGCGCATTGCTTTTTTCAGTCACCCACAGTGCTTTTACCAACTCTTAACTTGGACACTATTTTTTTAGCCAATTCTCCAAATTCCAATCGTTTTATCGTTCCAAGCTTTTGCTCAATTGTCACTACAACTTTCTTTCGTTTATTGCTCATAATGAGATAATTTAAACAATTTGCGATTAAAAATGACATACGCCCTTTGTTTAACCTGTCTATATAATGAACGAAATTCATACTATTAGATATGTATGGTGTAAACTTTCGTGTTTTAACTTGTAAACTTTATAATGCGCACGCGACGCGCCAGGCCGGATAGTTGAGAGTCTACTATATAACTTTACCGTAGGTATTAATTTCATAAACAGTTCCCGAAATGGCGTGCTATTTGCACGATCTTTCAAGGAGTTTTTGCTTATAACCTTGAATTAATCCAAATGTTTAAATATTTAAATGTGGACTAATTTAGTAAAATTGGCGGTTTCAACTTTTACTTGATGAAAATTCATTACAAAATACTTTAAAATAAAATTGCAGTTTCATTCGATTTTTACTGAGTTATATGAGTTTACAGAGTTATATTTTTACTGAGTTATATGACATGTTTCGTCAACACAGTTGCTTCTTCAGATCTGATTAGTCTGAAGGCCTGAAGGTCTCTTTTTGGAGATCTTCTATGTGTAATATACATAGATCACCGTATGTTACAGGGATTAAACCCTCTCTGTCTGGATCGACGTGATCACTTCAGAAACATTGAGTTCAGTGTAGTACGTTTTAAACCAGTGAGGTTAGAGGAAAATTTTGAAATTTGTCATTTTTCTCTATACATGCACCAACAGAGGAAGGATTGAGGAATTTTATATGCTGCTAGAAAGTGAGGATAGGACCACCAAAAACGATAGTAAGCTAGCTTTAGGAGACTGTAATGTCCAAATTGAAAATAATCGGAATGTGCCCCGATAGTAGACAAGTGCAGTCTATATATGCACAAAAACAGCTGTGGGGAAAGAGTAAAATATGTAAGAACGTTAGAATAATAAGTACAAAGTTTCCACGTAAGAACATCTATAAGATGACATGGGTCTGACGGACATACAAATCAAATGGATCATGTCATGAAAGGGCACAGATCATAGTAAAGTGTGATTGACGTGAAAAACTATAGAGGAGTATCATTATAGTCGGACCACTACCTGGTAGTAACAAGAATATAACAACAGATCTGTGTTATTGAGCAAAGAAATAGGAACCAAGACAAAAAATATGACATTGAAAGATTAAAAACAGACGAAAGAGCTAGAAATGAATATCAACATAGAATGAAGTAGGAATTAGAGAAACTAGAGACTTATAGAGCAATAGGGGAGTCGGTAGATGATGGACCGGCAACAATAAAATCTATAATAGAAAAACTTACAACTGTACCTGAAATGAAGGGAAAAACAAGAGAAGTGCACGGTACAAGGATGAGTGTAAAAATGCAATGGAGAATAGAAACTGCTCTGCTCGAAAATACGAGAGACTAAGAAGGGAGGCCAAAGGTATAGGCAAGAAGAAAAAATGGGACTTCCTAAAGACGCAAATCGAAAAATTCAAAAAACATATAAGACAAACAAGCAAACAAGAGACAATACAATTTTACCAGAACATGAAGACAGCAGAAAGCTTTAGAGATACCTCGATCAAAAACGCAAATGGCGAAATTTTATTAAACCTGAAGAGCATTTTAGAGCGATGGAAGACATATTTTGAAACGCTGTTAACGATAGGTCACACTATGAATGTACCCAAGCCATTGATGGAAGGCAATGACTGGGGGAGGAAGATAGGAGGTGGAGGAAATTTTAATAAAACTGTAAAGTAATAGATACTATATCAAACCATTCATCAATTAGTAGTTAACATCTGTAAAAATGAGCAGGTGTCAGCAAAGTAGCAGCAAGCGGTAATATGCCCTATTTATAAGCTGAAATTCGAGAACTATTGTGGCATATCATTATTTTACACAATGTATTAACAACAATTTAATACTCCTTTAATCCAGATGTTGATATATTTCAGACATGCATACGACCGCTAAAGTGCAGCATTATGCGAGGCCATAGAGGAAATGGGCGAAGCTTATTATATTAACCAGCGAAGCTTGTTAGATCAACCCGAATGACAATGCTCTATTCCAAGGTAGTAGTAAAAATCTAACAAAACACCACGTTGAACTTTGAGATCGGAGAAGGTTCGCGACAGAGGGATAAATAGGTACCAGTTTTGTTTAATATAGTATCGAACAAAGCCTAATGTATGAACGCGATCGAAAAGATTAATAGGGACCTATGATGAAATTAAGTAGGAAGCCAATGGCCGGCCTATAAATAAATATAGACAAAACAAAGATAAACAAGAACTAATCCAAGGAGAGAACAGAACTGGATTATCAGAGATGGCCATATTGAAGTTGTGTTTTAATTTACGCATCTGAGAAGGAAAATTGACGAAAACATCTCAGGAGATATTAAAAATGGTATTATAAATGGTAATAAAGTTCCGTCCTAAAATCTGAACTTTTCAAAGAAACATGGAAGTTTATTTATAAACTTAAACTCAATCAGCCAGTAATCACTAATTGCTGCCAGATATAAACAATTGGAAATAATACAGAAGATATGCATGCAGTATTTGAAAGAAGAGTGCTTTGGTTTGGTTCTGGATGTTGTAGATTATGTGCGAGTTCAGCGACTCAGTTCGAGTGGACATGTGGTGAAAATGCCACCAAACCAAATACTAAGAAAAATAATGGAAGGCCGAACAGGGGATAACAGAAAAACACTAGACCAAAGACACGATGGTAAGACAATGTAAGAGATGCTGTAGAACTACTGGATATTAAAAACTGGCAAGGGCCTGCTGGAGATCGATTCGGTTGGAGGTGAAGGTTGACGGTGGGCAAGATTCACAGAGTGCGCCACATGCAGAAGAAAAAAATGCAAAATTGGTAAATTTGGTTAAATTGTATTTGTTGTTCTGTAATGTAGTGTAAAATATATGCGAATTAGATTACTTTAAAATAAGACTGCGGTTTCATTTGATTTTCACTGAAATATATTAATATATGTTTCGCCAACACAGTTACTGATCAGATCTCAAGAAGCCATTGTGTTGACGAAACATGTCATATTAATATAACTCAGTAAAAATCGAATAAAATTGTAATTTTATTTTAAAATATTTTGTAATGGATTTTCATCAAGTAAAAGTTGAAACCGTCAATTAAACTAGATTAGTAATAAAAAAAAACTCTTTATTACTACTTAAACCCTTTAAGACTACACAACTTATTATATGAGGATCGTTCGAAAAGTTTTCTGCTTTACAGAGATGTCGCAAGTCTGACCAAATCACAACGATATTTATTAATTATGTTTTATTAGATGGTGTGCTATGAAGTTTCATATGGTGATCGAGCAAAGCAAACTGATTTTAACCTTTTCTGAAAAATTGATGCGTTTTAGTTTAAGCTATTATAAGTACTGTGTTTTAAATAAGTTTAACCTCGACGCATATACTTAAAACACGCTGTATTCCACTTTATAGAATTCCTCCTCATGGTATTAAATGGTGAGAAACTGAGCTGCTGAATTTAAGGATAGTGATATATCTGTTGAAGATGATGAACATTTGCAATGCCCAAAATCTGTTACGATCGCCAAAATCGTCACAAAATTCCACAATGTTATATTAAATGATCATTGACTAAAATTTCGTCAGCTGTATGATATTGAAAATATCGCGATAGACGATGTTTATTATAACAACATAACAACATATTCAACATGGTGTTGAATAAAAAATGTATAGCTTGATGGGTACCGCATTTGATAATAATCGAAAAAAGACTAATTGGAATGCAGACTTCCCATGAGTGTTAAGACTTATTAAAAGGTGATTCTGCTTCGTTTGAATTTTACAGTAGATGAAGTATGGATACACTATGATACACCATGAGTCGAAATAGCAGACCAAACAGTAGATGGGATGGCAGGTTAAACGTCTATATCTGGCCAAAAATAAAAAGGTCGTTTCACTACAATAATGCAATGCATCTCTACAGATGTCTCGGATTCTTGCTGCAATTCCATGATCTATGTGCTTTCACATGGATCATGTTACATGAAGCGATTACTTTTTCTTCCCAAAACTTGACGAAATAGCTGGCTGGCTACAAATTGACTTCAAATGACGAGGTCAAAACTGAGACAACCTGTTATTTTGCTGTTAAGTTGAACAAATTGCATTTTACTGAAGGTATTAAAAAGTTGGAACGTTATTGGTCTAATTAAGTTGAATTGCAAGTAGATTATGTTCAAAAAAATTAAATACTTGTAAAATTGGTGTTATTTTTTTGTCATGCTGCGGACTTCTTCAACGATCCTCGTATACGTACGTGAATAATGCAAACACTTGCAAGTCTGTGGTACACATCTCGATTATGTATGCGCTAGTACAACATGTGTATATAGACTATTCAATCATTTTTATGTAGCATATACACACTTATGTATATGTAAACATGCACAAAACATATGTGCATTTAAAGGCTTATTCAATATGGTGGTCAGAACTGTAAAATGCAACAAACAACAACAAATAATGGTGAGATGTTTTGAAAATAATGTCGTTTAAATATCTTCCTCGATTTCGTCTTGTGGAATGCATTCTGGAGACCCAATTTTCGATTACACTTTCACACATATTGCATGATATAGTTTCAATGATGACCTGAAGTTTTGTTTCAAATCAATAATTGTTTCGGAATACATAACCCCGCAAAAAATAAGTAAGGGCGTGAGATCGCATCATCTTGGTAACCAGTTGACCATTACCATTTAGCGAAATAACGAAACTTTGCAAAAAATCGATTGTCTGGCGAAATCTATAGAGAGAAAACATTTTTTATAGTTACGTTTATTAGTTCAGGTCAAAAATATTCTGTTAGCATATTTCTATACCGTTCACTATTAACAATAACACGATTTCCATAAAAAAAAATAAGATCCTACTCCTTCAGCCCAAAAACCGCACCAAATAATGACTTTCTGAGGATGAAGAGGTACCTCTTGAATGACTTGAGGATTTTTATCGCCCCAAATCCTGCAGTTTCTCTGTTCACAAATCCATTAAATCGGAAGCGCGTTTCATCGCAAAAGATTATGTTTCAACAAATGGGGGCCGTCTTTCAACTTGTAATTTCTGCGTACTGTTGAAATATATATTTTTCCAACGCGAATTTACAGAATGTACTGAACACAGCAGTCTAGAGCGATGTCGTTTTTCAAGTTCAAATTTACGCTTTAATGTTCTGATACTCTTGGAAATTGGAAAACTCTATATATTCATTAATTTTGTAAATGTTGCTTTTTGGTTTAATAAATCAACTAAAAATAAACTTTGTAGAATAATAATTTTCAAATTGCTTTGAAAATGTGTTGTATTTTTTCGCCTTGCTTATATTCAGTGTTTTTTACACAATTATTATAGTTTCCTTGGGGGATTTTTAAGTGACAATCATACATTAGTTGCTTGAAAAAACCTATAAGTTGATGAGTTAAGGTTAGTGTTGTTTGTGTATATTTTGATATTCATTGCTGTTATTTCTAACTCTCATTAGTGCTGTTTATAATTTCGTCTACTTCAGTGTTTATATATTGAATGTGGTGTCCAATCAAAGGTTCTATAAAACATCGGTTCAGTTTTAGTACAAAATACGAATTTCGGCGAAAAAATAGCTGAATTTAAAAAGCGTTAAAACTAGCGGCTTCAACTGAAACCACTTGCGTAATCCCTCGCCTTGTATTCGGTAATATACGGCCAATGTGTTCGATCTGATACTGCGACTAGTTCGATCCCAAGGCCTTGTTAATTTAATTAAATAAAGTTAAATTAAATCCAGATACCTCGTTTAGAAGGAAGCAAATATTATTATAAAAGAAATATCAGAATTATTGGAGGCACTTGAAAAAATAAAGTATGCGTTGTAAACAAAAGTGGAAATACATAAAAAAGAGATATTATATGATACTTACGACGAATTGATTGATCAGGAGAGAAAATTGATAATTTTGAAACTAAACCGCAAGCATCAATACTTACATAGGAGGTAGAATAGGAGGTAAAAGTACAGAACATCATAAATTCATGAATATTTTTGCTTTGTAAAACTTGATTTTAACTTTTCGACAAAAAAAATGTTTGATTTAAATCTTTGGAACTACAAAGATGGAATTTTTAATAATATCAAAATTTTAATTAAAACCTCTAAATATTATTTATTTTTGATAACTATTAATGTAAAAATTTTAAGCTTTATAGATGTATCATATGTATGTAAACTTTAAGAAGGTATGTACAAAACAAATATAAAATGCAATAAAATGTTTAAACATTTGACAGAATATTCTTTAATGTCTGAATGATTGTGGCGTGTTCATATATTTTTTTCTTTATTTGGGTGTTTTATTTTAGATATTTTTTTAAGATATTTTTGATATTTTTGGAGTTTTAGATCGTGGCGAAAAACCCAAATAAAGAAGAAAATAGAATATTCTTTACTCAATCTTTAAGCCACGTTGAAAGTTTTAAATAGATAGACTAAGCCGTTTAAAATGTATTGCAATTTAAAATGATCGTAATTGAATACATGATCTTATGAAGATCCACTAATATAATATGTTAAACACGTTACAAATATACAAAGAAAAGTTATCAATCGTTCCAAATTTTCAGATTATGGAACTTAAGCTGATTGGAACCAATTTTGTACAGTTTTATTGATATTCATTTTCAGTACTTTTACCTCCGGTTGTACCTCCGATATAATTTAACACAATCAACTGTTATCTTTAGATTTCAGCAAAATACAGAATACTTATAATGGAATTCCTGCTCATATCTATACTTAAGAATGACTGTATAAAGTAATCTTTGTTCTGCACGCAAGAAAGCAGTTCAATGACGCATGTAAACATTTATTTCAGTCACAGGTCAATTTACTTGGTGAAAATATTGAACATTTGTACATACAGCCGAATGCTATTCAGTTCTAACTATTAAGAGTATATGTGGTTGATGCTATGGAAATGATTTGTACAACTACGGTTAAACGTGTAAAAATTGGTGCTTCAAGTTTCCAGCTGGTGATTTTGAAGTTTCTGATCGAGGAAATTAGGATAAACTATAAACATTCTCTGGTGAATAATTTGTGTAACAATAGTCTGAAAATACTGATCAAACTTAGACTTAACTTGCGCTACCATTAGGTGTTTATTCAGAAGAAGGGTGATTGGTTTCTGTATAATTTAACCTAAAAAGTGAGTAACGAAAATCTGTTATGGCATTTTTTTTGTTTATCCTTTTTTGTTTCTGTTACTTACATTTTGTATACTACTACAATAATCTTGAATGAGGAAATTCATAGCTAAATCTCGGCCTCTGGTCTATGACGATTGATAAGGTTAATATTCTTACGAAATACGTGGTGGGTAAATATGAGACTGGTGGCGTAGCGTTTGATCTGGCTATAACGTTGTATCTCACTTTGGAGGCAAAGCAGGTTAGTATCCCATGTGTTTTCACTACGAGATGAATTCCCTAGAGTTACTTGATAGCCCGTTTTTTCTTGAACCGGTTTTTTATAGAGCGTTCTGAAAATGAATGACAACAATTTCGAGCAACGGTGTGCTATCAAGTTTTGCTTCATACTTTGGTACAGTGCAACGAAACCTTTAAAAAACTTGAACAGATCTATAAAAATACTGTTTTGTCAAGGCTCTAGGTTTTCTGATGGTTTAAGGAATTCTCAGAAGGCCGAAACTCGATTGAAGATGAACCTCGTAGCTGAAGGTCTTCAACTGCAAAAAGTGATAAAAATATCTGCAAAATCTTATATGTGTGTTTTGATCGTCAGTTGGCACTTACGGTGATTGGAGTGGAGTTGAATTTGATTTATACTATCGTTCGTTAGATTTTACTCGATGAATCGGCGATAAAGAAACTCTACCCAAAAATAGTCTCTAAAAACCTTGCGCTGAATCAAGACATAATCAATATCATCAGTAGCCATATAATACTATAGGGTCTCTACCTTTTCTAACTTTGCCATTCGGTTCTATTCCTGGATTGCATTGTCCAATTTGGAGAACCTATTTTTCGCGCATTCTACGTTCTTTTCAATGTAGTGTTGGTCTTCCTCTACTTCTTGAACCCATAAGTTCCGCTGTAAAGATCCTTTTTGCTGTATTGCTGTCATCATGCTTAATGACTTGACATGTCCACCTCAATCTACCAAGTTTCATCAACATCATTCTGTCTATATTACCGGCTTACTGTAGATGTTATATAACTCGAAGTTATCTCCATATACAATTCTGGAATATTTGTTCATATTTTCTTTTTAAGATTTTTCCCTTAAACATTGATAAAAGTGATTTTGTGGCTTCTGGTCCATAGGTCTGGTCTAAGGCAATGATAGTTTCATATAGCGTAATTTTGGTAGTTCTTAGTAGCATTTATTGTTTAGCATAATATGTCGTCTGATTTCTGTACTGCAATCGTTGTTCGCAGTTAATGCCGAACTTAAGTACTGAAGGTCTTTTGCATTTTCAAAATTAAGGTGCCTGCCATTAAGACTGCCATGAATTTGGTTTTGTCTTCATTAATTTTCAAGCACATATGCTTGCTATATCCTAAAAGTTTTTAAATGTTTCGTTTGCCTGTTATATTGATCTTGTAATTATGTCTACATTATTGGCATAGGCCAGAATTTGAATATACTTCTTAAATATAGTGTCTCTGTTATTCCGTTCGGCTTCTCCTACTACTTTTTTCAAAGCTATAATAAACAAGACATACGCCAGCGTATCACCTTACTTCACACTCATTTTTGTTTCAAATGAACTCGATATTTGATTTTGTACCTTAACTGCATATTGTATCTGACAGTGCCATTTGGGTCACATTTACAAGATTTTGTAGTATCTCTAACTCGTTCATAGTTTCATATAACTTTGGTCACAGTACATTATCGTAAGCAGCCATAAAATCAATAAATCCATGAAACGTGTTGATGTTCTATTCGCTTGTCTTTTCCAAAATGGTACTATGAATAGCTATGGTGTACTATAAAAAGCTGATATGTTTCGATCGACCTGATCTAAATCTCCATTGATAGGCTCCCAGTTTAGGTTCTATATATGCTCGAATACGTTCCGAGAGAATGTGTAATAATATTTTGTAAGTAGTATTCAATAGTGTTATAACTCGGGAGTTGCCAAACTCCAGCTGTTCTTCTATTTTATGGCTGGCTGATAAAACTCATGTTCTATTTGCCAGGCATACGTTGTTGGTAACATATTTTCAGAATTATTTTGAACATAACTTTTTCCTATAACTTCTCCACCTTATTTAAGAAGTTCCGACGGAATTGCACCTCGGCTAGGTGCTTTATGCATTTTTAGGTGTCGACATGATGTTTGTTTCGCGCTTCAAATTGTTGTGGTAATATATTTTCATCCGTCTATAAATACTTTGAAAAGTAACCTACCCATCTTTGAAGAATATCGTCTCTGTCATTAAGTATATGTCGTTACACATATTCACCTCAATAGGGTCTAAACGGTTGAAATTCCTTTCTTAGATAATTGATTTTCTGATAAAACTTTCGTGTTTCCGCTTGGCTTCTGATTGGCTTTATATCTTCCAGGACTCTTCTCTTCCATTCTCCATCTCTCTTTTTCTTCCTTCTCATTGTGCACCCTTTTTTCTCCTCTTCCTGATAGTATCCTTAGATTATCTGGTCCACTGCTTTTTTTAAACCTTTTTTGAAATGCCCGGTTCATCTGATTAGTAATATCCCGCCGTTACTCATCATACCTCTCCTATTTCAAAACGAAACACATTCTCAGCTGCTTTATTTCATTTTCACAATTTTCCCAAAGTTCAACTGATTTTTCGAGCTTATTAATTTTTAAGTTCGTGTTCAGGTAGTCCGGGTATGGTCTAGGCTATTGTTTCGTTTTTAAGTGCCGATATGTTGTATCTTAAAGGTTTATCCTCTTTAAGTTTATATCCTCTAGAGTTTATACTCGAACATCTAAAACCCGTAACATCCATCAGATATGATAAATGTCTACTATCTATTATAAGGTGATTAGTCTGATTTTCAGTTTCTCTATCTGATGATATGCATGTAATTTTATGGATACATTTATAGTTTAAGAGGGTGCTTCCAACTGCCATGTTTTTTGATGCAGCTAAGTTGATATTTTGGGTTCCGTTGTTATTGTATTTGTCATGTAAATTAAATTTACCAATCTGTCATTGTTACATATCTTCTTTACCAATCTTAGCATTTAAGTCCCCAATAATTATTTTTATATCATTTATTTATATCATACTTAGACATTCATTAATGATATTTTCCAGATCTTCATGAAAGAGAACTTCATGATTCTCCTGGTTTGTCGTCAATGGGTGCATATGCATTAATAATGTTACTCTTGAAGAATATACCTCTCAGTTTGAGTAGACAGAATCTGTCATTAACCGCTTTAAATCCAACAAAAAACCTGTACCAAATTAATGTATTGTAGGATGGCAGATGTAGTAAACGTTGTGTATTTTCTTCCGGGTTATACACTCCCCAGTCAGTTGCATTTCCTGAATAGTAACCAGATCTGCTTTGTATTTTAGAGCCTGTTATCTCACTAATCGAAAAAAAGCACTTCTGTATAGAGTTCTCAGATTCCATGTAAACAGTTTTAAATTGTTATACTTTTTCCGATTCCTACGTCTTGAACTTCTTATCGATCTGGCTAGTTCAACTTGAGATTTCGTAACAACTGATTTTTTATAGGAGTGGTTAGGTTAGATTAGATTCCCTGTCCAATCACCTGCTTATCGGAGGAGCATTTCTCCCGCTCTCATTAACCCTGACCCTGGTTCTCTCTTAGATTGGTTACCACAGTCTTCTACAAGGTTGCTCAGGTTAGCAGGATACACCAACGTGGAGGTGAGAGTCAGGTAGTTGAGGCTAGGTGACGGCAACGGGATACATCATTATATATTGCTTACCACTACTCCCTTGGTATCCCGGATTAAAAGAACAAAAAGAGGAAAATATGTCTTAACTTTTTGTGACTGATTGAAAATAACCCTCATTTTCTGGAACGTATCATTAATGGTGAGGAGTCTTGGATTTTTGAATACGACTCGGAAACAAAGCGCGAGAGCCAGAAATCAATTGTACCATCACTAAAAAACCTGAATCAACAAATCAAAGATCGAAAGCATGCGGATTTGACTTTTGATAGCTAGGGGATCGTCCATAAGGAATTTGTACACTAAGGCCAAACGGTAAATTAGCATTTTTAAAAAGAGATTTTTAAAAGAATTCGAAAATTGGTCACTCATGTGAGACCAAACATCAAGAAAATCTGGGTACTGCATCACGACAATACGCCTTACCACATAGCGATTTCAGTTAACAATTTTTTGGCAAGTAAAAACATCACTGCCACACAACAGCCCTCTTATTCACTAATTTTGAGCTTTTGTGACTTTTTCTTTTCCTAAGATTGAAAATTCCCCTCAAATGACACCATTTTGGGACATAGGAAAACATTGAAAATGTCGTTAGCGATCAGTTGAAGGTTCTGGCAGCTAAGCTGACGGCCAGTATCGGAGTTCCAGCACTGCTATGAAGAGTAGACAAACCATCTCCAGCGTTGTGAGGCTCTCTAGGAAACTTCTTTGAAGGAAAAAATACAAGAATTAAAAAAACAGTGTGATTATGTTATTTACATATCTCGTAAAGAATACAAAATTTAGGTGCCACGAACAACTATGAAAACACTTTAACTTTAATATTATGTACATATTGTTAAATTAATATTTTTAATACAAAATATGTCTAGTAGCTGTGCCAGTAACTGCATGTTAAAAATGCAATTAAAACACAATCCATATTTGAAAACTAATTTCTTTAAGCTGAGAACTCCAAAATCTAAAATGGGTTTTTAAATTATCGTTGTTGCTCGTATCCACCACGCGGCGAGCTAAACGAATCTAATTTACTGTCGCAGTAGGTAAAATGCACTTTATTTAAAACCTCATAAAGTCGTGGGCAGTCATAACATAAAAGCCGCATTAATAAAGATAACTCAATTAAGATGAGTTTCCTACCTTCCATTAGAAAGCAATATTATTTCGCCTACTGCTTCCTTGGAAATTCGCTTTGAATAATAAAGATGAGGACAAAACAATTAGCTTGACATGACTGGGTCTTCTTACGACGTTAAGAAGATCACGGTGGCCCACGCTTACTTGATCTGAGTTGGTTTAACAGGTCTTTGTGTTCTGTTATACAGTGAGTCTTTAAATAAAGATGGATTTGTTAATGCATATGAATCATGTTTTATTTCTTGAACTGGAAAATATTAGTCTATGAAATAATAATTTGTATGTAAACATCAGTATTTTCGAAAAATCGTTATTTTTATTCAAGTTCAACATCAACTTTTATTGAACTTCAACTTCAACAAGTAGCATATCATTAGCTAGTTGATAGGGGAATAGCGATATTTGCGATCTTTCTTATTCACTGTCAAATATAAAAATATTCTAATGCAATATTTATTAACTTCTTGAAATATTTAAGTTAACTTCTCCGTTTTTAGTCTATTCAGTTTGCCATCTTTTGATGATTGACTGATTGCTTGTTTACTTTTTGTTTGAGGAGGAAATTATATACCTGGTCATTCGTACCTGGCCTGGTTTCTAGTGGCTGTTTTTATAGATATTATCTGAATCATTTGTTAATCGAACCAGAGGCTTTTGTTACCTCTTTTGCTATCGTCCACTGGAAGATTGGCAATATATTGAATTTTTTTAATACAGCAGGTAAAAATAATTTTACGAATTCACATCATGAAATTTGTTAGGCTGGTACTATCTCTGAACAGACCTATAAAAATTAATTTATGAAATTCATCTGGTGAGTTTTAAAGGGTATATGTTATCTTACAAAAGCACTTAAAAACCGAGAGTTTTTGAATAATCGACTAAATAGGATTTTTTCAAAATTCTCTGACTATATCATAGTATGTAGAACTATTTCAGGATAATTCTAATTTTCTCTTCAATACTATTTCCTGTATTTTACCTGTCAGATTTTTTTTGCTCTACCTTTGGGTCTGTTTCTAATCTTTCCTTTTTCTATCACCCTTTTGATTAGTGTGTCAGGTTTATTCAACTAATATGCCATACCAGTTTAGCTGTCTCTTATCTAATTTTAAAGTGAACGGTTCTAGTTTTGCATGTTCCTAAAATCTTCGTTCTTATTATGTCTTATCTGTGCATAGGCTTTTCATTTCGGTTACGATTATTTTACTTTCATATCTCGTTAGTATAATGGAAGACTTAATTTCATATAGTAGTGCTGGCAACACTACTGTGATATATACTCGTAATTTTCTTGCATTTCTATCTTTTTGTCACCAAGAATAGTACAGTTGATGGACTGATATACGTTTATATCTCTATTTTTTGTTCTAATCTTTCCTATTTTACATTTTTGACTAGTATTTTTGACTAGTGTTTGTAGATTCATTCGAATAACATGACATACCAGTTTAGCTTTTCTTTTCAAATTCTAAAGTGAATGGTTATTGTTTTGAATGTTTCTAAATTCTTTATTCCTTATTTTCTCCTACATGTCTATAGACATTTTATTTTGATTAGGTTTATTTTACTTTTATGTGTTCTTAGCTTTGTCCAAGATTCAATTTCATATACTAGTGTTGTTAATACTACTCTGCTATCTCTTTTTTTACTAAGAACTCTGCTGTTAATGGAATAATATACGTTTATAGCTTTTGTTTGCGTTTTGCAATTTCAAGATCTAAACTTCCATTTTTTGATATTATACTGCCTATGTAATCAAATGTGTTTCCTATTTTTAAAATTTGTTTACTATTTCTTTTTTATTTTTGAATCATTGAAAGTTATCACTTTACTTATATTTCTATTAGTTTCCATCGTGATCGTTTCAATTAGTTGTGGTCACATATTTATCATTGTTTACATTTCTTTTTGCTATAAACATCATGTCTGCATGTAAGAAGCTTTGCTTTTTCGTTGGTGTGATATTCATGTATCCTGTTATTAATTGTTTTCCTTTTAGTACTAGCAATTTGTGTATCCATCGCAATAATGAACAATAATGGACTTGAACTGCCCTCTTGTTTTATTCCCGTTTCTAATTCGTATTCTTGTACGGTCACGTTTTTTTAATATACTTTTTATCACTCCTGCTGGCTATTTACTTAGCTTTCATAAACTCTAGATCCAAATCACTCGAAAATGGAAATATTCTATTTAAAATCGAAATTTAGATGGTTATATTTTTCTATTTGAATGCTTTCATATGTATCCAAAGCCCTATTATATTCAAACTTTTAACAAGTTACTAATACAGCATATTACGTTACTAATACAACATATTATGACTATGCTCGAGTATATGTTGGGCAACGCAAGGTTATTCATTTCTCTCATATTACATGTCTGCAATATGTCTTTTATATCTAGTTAACCCTCAATAAACCCTAACGAAAACGTATTCTCGTGGTCGCTGTGCGTCTGAAGTAGAAGCGTTATATGAGGCAGCTGATATTTTCGACGACAAAGAGAGTGAAAGCGAGACCGAATCGGTTTTTGAAGCGCATCATTCTAGTGAACTTTAACTAAATAAATATATTTTTTAAAATAAAGCTAAATTACGTAATAAGTATTTGAAAGTACATTAAGTCCCATTTTAAATGCCGTTGGAGTTTTTATTTAATAATTTCACCTAGATATGATAGTTTGAATAGAACACCTCATTTTAACATTTTTTTTTTATTTTTGCTGATTTTTTCGATGGTATTAGGAAAACTATTATTGTTTGGAACGTTCTCTATAGAACGTTCTCTATAGAAGAATATTTATCTATATAAAGTCTTTTTCTATACTGAGATTTAAATTATAAAAAAATATATATTAAATTGGATAATTTAATATATTTAATAATTAATAATCAAAGACATACGGGTATGGCCCATGTGCTTCTCTTGAGGGTTTTAAAATGGATCTTTCAGTTTTCCAAACCTGCTTTCGATCACAATCTTAACAACTAACTTACAAATATATTAATTAAACAGATTAATTCCGGATTTTGCATGTTGAACCACTTTACTCTTTGGATTACTCAGGACTTACTCTTAACATATTACATGGTTTGTAGCTTACATTAATGTCCATTTTTTTCAATATGTTTTCTAGCCCTTGTATTAATTGGGCATCAAACTGTATCGCCATAAATTTATTTTTGCTTTTTTCCTTTCCAAAGTTTTTTCTGTAATGATTCGTTTTCAATCAGTTCGGCTACCTTCCTAATTCATGTTATTTCTTGGTTATCTGCCATAAAGTCTAAACTAGCTATGTTATTGTGGAAGCTCTAGTCCGAATGTTTTTGTCTGAAAATATTAAACTCTAACTTATTTTTAATATGCATATTCACTAAAACATCCAAAAATGGCAAACTATAATTACTTTCGAGTGCATACATAAATGCTACTGTTTGGAATTTTTCAATTACATTTTTAACGAATTTTATAAATTAGATTTATGAAATTAGTTGTCAAGATTGTGATAGAAGGTATGTTGGGCAAACTAAAAAACTCATATAAACTAGATATAAAGAATATTAGATTACATTAGATCTGTGAAAAATGAGAAATCTTACGTTGCCCAACATACACTCGACCACGATCATAGTATAATTATTAGTGACTGTAGACTTACTAAAAGTATGAATATTAATAGGGCTTTGAATGCATATGACGCCATGAAACGGGGATAGGAACGTATTACATACAGTCAACTTTTTGAATTATTAATGTAACTCTTGGTTAACTTGATGGTCCATACTTAATGAAGCCAATAAAATGGCTTCATTAAGTATGGTTGTCACATACATAGAACATAGATCAATTTTTCTATTGGAAATTTTGGTGTGAAATATTAAACTCACAGATATATAACTATAACTAAACAATAATTCACTTTTTCTAAACTTCTCGACGTGCATTTCACTAACCATGTTGGCATTCTCAGGATTCAATCTAATTGAAATCATCAAGAGATGATTCAATCTAATTAAAGAAGATCAACAGGAGATTGAATCGTCTGATGATGGTTAACGAAACGCGCGTCAAGAAGTTTAGAAAGAGTGATTTGTTGTTTAGTGGTGAATCTCTTTGAGTTTAGTAAATAGAACATCCTTTAGTTTTAGAATTAGATTCAATCACACCTGATGATGCTAACATAGTTAGTGAAAGGTGCATCGGAAAATTAGTAGCAACATTAGTGTGTACTCGTAATAAATGTCTCTATTATCAAAATCAAAATTTAATAATAAAATATATCTATTATCAAAATATATCTTTAACTGCATCATTACAATAATCTTAGAGTAGTCATAACATTTTACATTTTTATTTCAATACTTGGGGCGGACGAAGGTTATAAAATATAACCATTAACAAGTTCTTTTGCCTTATTCAGAATGTGTGCATTCATATAAAGGCGTGAGTATATCGCTAAATATTTCATCTACGTACTTCAATGCAAGGATCATTTATCATTGTTTTATTAAGGCTGTTAAGTATCATCACATGTATTTACTTATTCATACATCCATGCCTTTATTTCTTCTTTATTATCACAGTTGGCCTTGTTTTCCTTAAAGAATCTCGGTCAAGTGTACATCAATCATTTACCTTCTTATCCGCTGAACTATCTTGGCTATTTCTTTGTACAATTTCCTGTTTGTTTAATAATTTTAACACTCGGTATAACATTGAGTTTAAATAACTTCCCTCTTATGAAATTTGTATCGGATGGCTCAAGTGTGCTAAATTTTAGTTTATAAGAATATAAATTATTGGGCTAATGAACTTTCAAGAATAAAAATACCGGGTGGCGCAGAAGAAACGCATGTTTTTTACCTAAGAATAATATTGTTTATATTCAACATGTCAGTCAAATGTCGCCCTTCTTCACGATCACACATCTGCAGTCTCTCTTGAAAGTTGTGCATCACTTTCAAAATCATTTCTTCTGGTACACTTGCGACTTCTTGAGGAATAGCAACTTTCAGTTCCTGTATCGTGTATGGTTTGAGCGTGAGGGCCACGAAACATCGCCGAAACGGAAAATCGCATGTTGAGGAAACATTTGTCGAACACATTCATTAATGCTCTCGCCGGGAGATCTGTGGCACTCTCTTGTTGGAACCATAGTTCGCCAATGTCTCCTTTAAAGTTATAATAGAAAATCTTGTATCCTGTCAATATAACGTGCCGAAGTCACTGTTGCTGTTTTTTCCTCCTCTTAAAAAAGTAAGAACCAACGATCCCTAATTTGGAAATTCCGCACAAGACTCATTTTTTTCACAATGGAGAGGTCTTTAGTGCAGCTTTTGTGGATTCTCTGCCGCCCAGTACCTACAGTTCTGCTTGTTTACATATTCATTTAAATAAAAATGTGCTTCGTCACTCATTATTATAACGGCATCAACGACCTCAGCAAAAATGGTGCGCATTCTCGCCCAATACATTCTGCGCAGTGCAAAATTCCTTTCGGTCAGCTGTTACACAATCATTATTTACAGAATGCAGAATGCAGAATCCGTTATAACGAGCGACGGGATATACCCAGAGCTGAAGCTTGGCACCTAGTGGAACGCTGAAGAAGAGCAATAACCTCCCTTCTCACTGTTTCAACATTGTCTGGTGTCCGAACGGCACGGGGAAGGCCAGGTGGTTTCCTCTTTATGGCAGATCCGGTAATTCTAAATATTTCAACCTATTGGAGTATCGTGTTTCGATTTAGAATTGGCCCTCTGCATTCAACGTCGAACTGTCGACGGAAAAGACGTTGCACGGTAACTACAGAATCACTGTACAACAACACACAATGCTTCAAGGTTTACGGTGCAATGCCTAAAACTGCATTACCTGAACT
>JARFXV010001390.1:120000-328074 GCA_031761425.1 Cosmopolites sordidus
ATCTTTAGGCAATATTTCCGTCGAAACTCAATAACTACGGCCTAAAAATCTACGCCCTGGTGGATGCCAAAAGGTTCTATATTCAAAATGTAGAAGTTTACTATGGGAAATAGCCTGTAGATGCCTATAAACTTGATACCTCTTCAATGATATTGGTTTTGAGCCTCAGTAAAGTTATCAGTTAAGTTAGTAAGATAATTTTTTTGTGAATTAATCTAGAGAAGAGTGTAAAATCTGATAATTAACCATCACTCTTCAATCACGCCAGTTCGTGGGTGGGTAAGGCCGGATGCCTTCTGACAGGTTTTCTGCGTTGATAAATCACTCGCCAGTTGGCGAGATACTTATAGTTAAAAAACAAAACCAGGGGTTGATAGCCCGACGGGGGTGCTGACTGGGGTTTTTGGTAGCCGATGACCCAGGTTTGGAACCCACGTTAAGTTGTAGGTTCAGTCGCTAAATAGCCTCAGTTGCTGATGTGCCTCTAACCCTAAAACTTTACTTTTCTAAATTTGCAAATTACAAAATATTGATAAAAATACTTTAGTTAATGGAAAAAAAGTTTCGATTTGTGAACAGTTTATTTTTTAGAAATAGAGAGACTACTTTGGCATATTGAATGTCGAAATGCAGCATCACTTGGCCAAGAATGTAAAATGTGAAAACAGAACCCTTTTCAGTTAAGGTCGTTTGAAAAATTGTCGATCTGTGACAAAAATAGTGCTAATAAATTACAGTGCAGTGCAGTAGTGTAATACTTAGTGATATACTTACTCCTTTTTCGCTTTCACCGGTAAAAAAAGCGGCTTCCTCAATTAAAATGCCGGTTAGGCATATATTAAGGATGATCAAAGTTTGGGTTCAAATACCGCACAAAAATTAACAACGTTCTATTAAATTAGCATTTATTATATTCAGTTCTTCTTCATATTTTTCTCTGCAGAAAAGCCGTGACCTATGGAAACTATCGAAAACTTGCGACCTTTTCGGACTACTTCTTGCCAACGTTTTCTATTTCTGGATTTCTTGGTTGTATATTAGAGAGATAAACTAGTTAGATCTTTAATTTAGTCTGTCTATCTTTTTGAAGGTCTGCTCCGTAATCTAGAACCCTTCATCCCCCTCTACAGTACCAGTCTTTCTAGATTACTGCCATCCCTGCGTGCATTGTGGTCGAAGAATCTTAGTATTCTTTCGTGAATAATTGGGCTTTTGAACATTTTTTTGTCATACATGGAAAAGTCGTATATCAATTTTATAATAAAACTATTTTTTCCTTTTCCTTATAATTAAAAAGTTATATCAAATTGAAAATAAATTTTTATTTCCGTTACCGAAAAGAATCCGAACGTATGTGACCTCACAATAGTAACGAAGGCCAATATCGCCAATATCGGATCGACTCGGAACAATTCGGAAGTTACATCGGAATTTTCTCTTTCCGAAAAGAGTCGGTGGCTCGGACAAATAAAACAATTTATCGATCTTAGTCATTGTTCTATAGGTTCAACTTATATCTTTGACTGCATTTGTTGGATTGCTAGCGATTTGAAAATATACTTGTTTTAGTTGTTATTTAAGCTTTCGGGGCTGTTTTCGACGTTATACTCATATATCTTTACATAAGATAGGGAGGTTCAAAGGTAAGTTTAGAATGAAATATTGAAATTAGATTGGGGTTCCTTTTGTTTTTTTGCATTCGTTTTTATAACTTTTATTTATATTTTTTAATTCATGTATGTCTGTGTGTCTGCAAAGAATCTACATGTAGCAACGCAACCGAGGGTAATAACAATGCGAAAGCCCTATAGGATCGTCTATGTAATAGGATACGAATAATAATATTCAAGAAAGCGCGAATAGACAAGAAAAACATTCGACTACCAACTTGGAATCTAATCAGCTATGAACAGTCTTATACTTATGCAAGTTTTACAGGATACAGGTACAGAAATTTGTGTGATCAGTTGGATGAACATCAACTAGATAGAGCAGTTTTCCATAGAATCAAAACAGATATCTGAAGAAGTATACAAAAAAAAACAGAAATAGGAAAAGCAAATCTACTATCCAAACAAAAAGTAAAGAAATGGTATATTTCTATTTTAAATAAAAGAAGACAGTTAATATAATTACTGTTTTTCAGGATTTTGGTATATTTCATCTATTAATTGAACATATTCATTCATTTGATAAGGTATGTTTAAACATAGGTTAGAAATTTATTATAGGTATTGAAGATTGATGGTAGGTTGATAGTTGTTCCAGGATATGTGGTTGTACATAGTGGTTTTTTAGTGGATAGATCTTAACAGGAGAGTCCCACACTTAGACTATAAAAAGGTTCCACTTAAAAATAGTTTAAGTGTCTTCTCTTATTTGGAAAATTTGTGATTGGACATGCATTAGAGTCAGTTTAGCAGCCAGATTTATTTATATTTGCAAATATTATTATATCAAGAATTTAATGTGGTGGTTTGTAAATCAT
Organism: Cosmopolites sordidus; assembly: GCA_031761425.1. NCBI lineage: Eukaryota > Metazoa > Arthropoda > Insecta > Coleoptera > Curculionidae > Cosmopolites > Cosmopolites sordidus. The sequence continues at coordinate 122,489 of JARFXV010001390.1, forward strand.
GTAAGGTAAACAATCGCCATCGTTTTAAAAATACTGGAAACCTTAATTAAAGCAATAATGGGTGGATTTTTTAATAAAGTTTAGTGTGGTGGTTTGAAGAATCGGTGTGGATTTAAAAGTATTGCTAACTTCAATTGAAAGCAATCAAACTATTATGCAATCAAGCAAATATGTATATAATTTTGGGTAGTTTTGTTTTTATTCTGAATTGATTATTAATGTAATTTACATATTATAATCCAGTGAGATATATTATCCATATTATCATAGTTGGGGGATGTTTTATTATGTATATTTAACAGTGTATTTTTTATTGAAATAAAATTAGTGATTTAAACACTATGTATGTGTTTGTTTTTTCTAATTATGAATTATATTGTTTTTATAAGCATTATATGTGTATTATAAGCTTTACTCCGAACTTTATGTTCAGGACATACACATCCTATTACCGTGCAAATACCATTTTTGAGGTTAAGTTAAACAAAACCTAAAGCCTTGTCACCGTGACTTCGTGACGTCGTGGCACCCTACAAATAGTTTAATTATATTTAATAGAAAAAATTTGTTTTTTATTTACATTTACATTATTATATTTTTTTAAAAATCCCATTGATGCTTTAGCACCTCGAATTTTAGCTGAATTGAACCGAATGTCATTTTTGAGAAAATCTGTGACCATAAAAATATCTACAGCAGGTATATTATCAGAATTAGCCTTTATGAAGCCTTTGGCACACATTACTGAAATACATTAATAACAAACAATATTTTATTTTGCACTTAACCAACAATAATTTTGCCGGTATATATACAGGTAGAAACCATTAACAGTACTGCCGTGAAAACCCCCTTTACTATTATGACGTCACAAACATGGCAGCCACTCGCAGTGCATTCGTAGTCACGTGATTTTTTAAATTTTATAAATTTTTAATTCATTCAAAATTAATTGTAACACATTTTTAAAAACGCCTCGCATCGATTATCAATATTTTCGCATCGATTATCAATATTATTTATGATTATATGTTTTAAAACAAAGTCGATAATTATTTTTTATTCAAAAACCCAATTTAGAATAACCTTGTGGGTTCATTAATTTCTCGAATAACCGATGCGTTTCTTGAATAACCATCTCCAGCACCAAAGTTCAAAAGTATGAATGCGCTTGGTGTCTTGTTTTTTAATGGTCCGTGTTTCAGCCCGATATAGCAATCCTGGAAAAACTAAGGTTTTTATTATCTGTATTTTGTGTTGTCCCTATCTCTCCAGATCTGCAAATTTCGCATTGTATTTCTTGCCATTTCGCATCTTCTGATCTCGAGTGTTATCGCCTTCGTTCGATATTAAAACCCCAAGATCAACTAATTGGCTTACTACTTTAAATTGCCTTATTTGACTAATGTTGGGCATATTGTTGTTTTGCCTATTATTTCCGTTTTTTCCTCATTTATTTCTAGTCTATAAAGACGGATTTTTTTCTTTAATTTTTCGATAATTAATTAACTTAATATTTTAAGTTAGCCACTTTAATGTCCCCAATACTGACACTTCCCATCAAATCATCGAGAGCTTTACGCATGATATATTCACCATAAATGTTCAACAGAATTAGTAATACGATTCATGTCTGGTTCCTTTATTGATGCAAAAACTTATTGGATATTCGATCTTCAATTTTCACCACTGCTGTGTTTTTTTGGCATATATGACAGGTGATCTGATACGCTCGTTTCCTATAGAATCCATTCCCATAATCAAGGAAACAGTGATATCCAGGATGGATGGCTTTTCGGGCTTTTTCAATTATTTGTCGAATCTTGATTATCTGTTCACGTACACCTTTCCCTGAAATGAATCCAGCCTGCTCTAGGAATATCTGTCATGATAAGTAGGATTTTAAAAGTTCGTTGATAATGTGAAGGAGGATTTTATCGAACGTGGAGGATGTGGAATGAGAGCGATAAGGCGGTAATTTTCGCGTTTCCCTCTAGACCTTTTTTTTGTGTAGAGGTATAAATCATGAGATCAACCAATTTTTTCACCACAATCCAGTATCCTACACTTTCTGGCAGATGTGGTGAAATATGCCTAACCCTATTTCACCCTTTGCTTTAATTACTTTTACGGTGACACCATCCAAATCTGGCGCCTTGTCGTTTTTAAGACTGCGCATAGCATTTCTTATTTCTGTTTTTAAAATATTAGGTTCACCAGTTTCCAAATTAGGCATGCTGGGATCTATACTCCACGTCTAGTTCACGTCTAGTAGAACACGTCTTTGTTCTCATATCTTGCTGCAATATTGTTACCATTCGGTTAAAATGCCATCGATATGTTTTTTTTTCAGCTTATGTATACTGTAATGTCTGAATGATTGTAGTGTGTTCATATATTTTTTCCTTTATTTGGGTTTTTCGCCACTATGTATCGTTGACATACACAAAAAAATATATTTACTTTCACTCGTTACTTTATATATTACAAATTAATATAATTTATTTTTTAGTTTAGTTTTGAAAACGGGAGAAGAGTACCCTCCGAAACGTTAACTTTAAAAGTTTGTAAAATTTTTATAACATTTTCATATCTTTAAAATTTTGTTCGTTAGGCAAATTTATTACAAAAAAGAATCACTGAGAAGTTTTCGCGAATCTTTTCTTTTATTTGAACCACGTTTCGTTATTTATACTTTTACGTTAGCTTTCTTAAGATGTAGGTGGCCAGCATTAGCACTGCCTTTTTGGTGGTCTTTCTCTTGGGTGCGGGTGCTAGGCTTTTCTATTTTATTCCATCTTACTGAACGCTCTGAACACAATCGTTTTACGTGACCCCTTCAGCTTTTCCGCCGTATTCTGATCCATCTAATGACGCCTTCAACTCCAAATTCTTCTCCCCGAGTGTTCTCATTTTCATCAATTCTAATATTCTAATATTCCTTATTATTGAGATATCGGCTCTTGTTTTTGCAGCATATGTGAGTACTGATCTAATGGGTGTTTTATATATTTCTTGTGCTAGTAGATGCCAGCTCTTAGGTAGTCATTATAACACAGGTCGCTTTGTTAGTCACCCTTACATAAAGGGTGATACATCGTGAGGTCCAGAAATTTTTTTTAAATAAAACATAAAATTGAATGTGATGGTGAAAACTTTATGGTGATGGCGGTCCATTCTCAAGCTCCAATTGTGGATCACTTGTTCGATTATAATGACCAGAATGTGACCAATAACACGCGTAATGTTTGCTTCTAAGGCCTCAATCGAAGCTGGCTTATCCGCGTAGACTTGAGGGTTCACGTAACCCCAAAGGAAATGTTTGAGTGATATGGAGTGATATCACACGATCTAGACGTCCAATTCACCAGTCCAAAACGTGAAATCAGTGGCTCACCGAAGTGATTTCTCAATTAGTCCATCTTTTCACGTGCTGTATGCCAAGTACCATCATCTTGTTGGAGCCAGTTTTCACCTATATCACGGGCTTGAATTTCAGGTGACAAACAGTTCGTTATTATGGTGCGATAGCCATTGACAGTTATGTTCCGGCCATCCTCATCTTTAACAAAATGTGTCCCGATACCAGCCCACAAACTGCACCAAACAGTGCATTTTGCTGGATACATCGGCCGTTCTTGAGAAATGTTCCTGAGAACTGTTCCTGAGCTCATTCACTGAAAATTCGAGATAAACGCAGGTGTTGCAGTTTTAGTTCTTAGACAAGTTGGATTTTGTATACTTTTAAATCAAGATCCTCACGCAAGTTGTTGTATACGACAAACCATGCTATTGAGAACGACGTCGAATCGATTGTTCACGGTCATCACCCACACTCTCAGCTACCGCCGCTACATTCTCTTCATTATGTACTGGATGTGGTCTTTTCGGTCGCCGGTCATCCAATAATGAAAATTTGGTTTGCAATTTTCTGATGATATTAGCAACAGTGCGTTCGGTTGGTCGATTATTTCGACCATAAGTAGCTCTAAGAGCATGAAAAACTTACTTCACAAAAAACGTCGACTGAACTTCGCAGAGAAATCACTGTAATACTGAAGAAGGAATATATATTTGTCGGGGTAAAGACTGGAAATTGGATTAAACCTCTGAATAGTGAAGAACAATCCTTTGTTTATAAACAAAGGAATAAACACATCCTAGTAAATGACTGGAAACAAGTTATAGGAAGCTTTTAGAGAAACTAGAAATGTATAATTATAGAGGGGCTTTAATGTTTGAAATTTTAAAAACTATTTATTTGAGGCTCATCACCCGTTGTTTTAATTACAACACTGTATAAAATAATCTAACATATCATTCTCTAGTATCAATGTAGATTTTTTCCTTTCATCTGATCAGTTAAATAATAGACAGTAAATGTATTATGGTAATAATGCATTAGCGCGCTCATTTAAAGAATTTTGTTCGGTTGCTCAAGAGCTCTCGGAAATCTGACATAAACGAAAATCAAATGGGAAAATAGGCGGGAGCTGCCGCCTCATTTATTCAAAAGCATGCCACATGCGCTACATTTATCTTGTTCCTAATTCGATATTACAGGCATGCATTATGCATTCGTATAGGACATCCATATGTAACAATACAAATTCAAATGAATGGGTACGTGTGGAAACCGCTGCTCTAGGAAGAGCGCCGTTCCGTGGAATGTCAGTAGGATGAACCAGCTTAAAAGTGTATTTCAATTGTTTGTATTAATTATTTGTAAATACATTATTTCTTTTATGTACAATTGATTTAATGTTACATATATGAATAGTCCCCTTCTAAACATCTATAAATATCCAAGCACTATTTATATTTTTTAACAGAGGAATACAAACAACGATCATAAGGTAACCTGAGAAAAACCGATATAAAACATTAACGATATAAACATTAAGAATATTAACAACATTAACATAAATTACGGGCATGTAACTTTCTGTATTGTTTTGATTCATAATTACCTGGCATTTATTTTTGCGCGTTTTTTGATTATGAGAATTGGTACTTTGTTTTCTTTTATTTTTTTCATAAAAATGATGTTCAATAGTTAGTTGATAAAAATGCATGTCAAAAATTATATTCACGTTCGTCTATTATGCTTTATACTTCGAGAAAGGATGGATAGCGGCACAGTCATTTCGCGATATAAACGAATTTTTTGGTAAGGGAACAATCAGGGAAAGTCAGCGTTAAAAATAGTTCGCCCTTTTTGAATCCGGCAATACCAGCTTGTAGGAGAAATCAGAAAGTAATCGGTCTTTGGATTTCTACAATCAGGCACGTTTGGCAGCGGTGGAAGAGGACTTGAGAATCCGATTGTTGGCCGAAGATTTCAATATCGACGAATCCACGATAGTGCCCCGCTTCAAGAATCTTGGTAAGTTATGAAAATTGGCTAGATGGGTCTCACACGAGCTCTCCAACTAAAATAAAACCGATCGTGTCCGAATTTTCAATAGCTTACTGCAGAGAAATGAGCAAACGCCATTACTGAAAATTCTCGTCATTGGAGATGAGCCTTCGTAACTATTTAAAAAAGTTAAAAGAATAAATTCAAAGGATGTTCACTATAAGAAGGTGCGTTTGGTAAGATACGAGCGATATCACCCTCTGTGAAATCCTTACAAAGGATATCTGTTATTGATGGAACGGCAATGGTTTGTGATTTCCCGAACTTTTTTCTAAATATTTATAACATTTTCTCCCAGATGGTAAGCATCTGCTGGGGGGGATGGGATCGGCTTCGTCATTTTTCGTAGTCTCCTTTTTTTGATGAATTGGTGGCCGATGTCAAAGCGTTGGTTGCCTCCAAGAGCCAGCGCTTCTTGACTTGTAAAATTGATAGTCTGCCAAGCAAATTGGGAACTGTTGTTGAAATAGAGTTTAGTTTTTCTTAACAATAATAATCTTAATATAAAAGAGTAGCTTTGTTTCTTTTAATAAATATTGTCCAAAAAACGGCGGATAATTATATATCAGCCCATTAATATTTAGCATGTTCTCTTAGTTTTGTGAGTATATTATATATTTTTTAATTGTACATACCATATAATTATTTCGTAATCTCCACTTTAGTACTTCTGACTAAGTTAAAGATTCATTGACGAAATGTAGTGTTATTAACGGAATGTGTGTTTCTATTATATCAAACAGCATATTCACGTCCCTATGTCATTCCGGATGTCGGTGTTCCTAAGTTATATCGGGTGTGAAAGGTCACGACGTTTCGTTAAAATCTCATTTGGCATTCTCAAGTGTTGTTCGCTTGGTTGGGCACTTCATTTAAAGCGTACAGCACTTGACAATATTTGACGTAATCTAAATATATTAAAACAACAGAAATCTTCCATCCGTACTCCACGTGTCCGATCGTTTCAAATCAACCGCCGCCATCGCATCAAGACAAGTACCTCCCAGGACCGGTATCTGGCCTAATAACCATCGTCAGCGGGCTCGAGTTTAACGTAAGGAGGCATCCGATGAGAAAAAATCAGAGCCAGGACAATTCAACTGGCCATGTTGTCTAGACGTGATGGCGGCGGCCGATTTGAAAGGATCGGATACGTGGACTATACGGATGGAAGATTTCTGTTGTTTTAATATCTCTCTCCACGGCCCCGCTAAGCTATCTTTTGAGCATAAATATATATATATATATATATATATATATATATATATATATATATATATATATATATATATATATATATATATATATATATATATATATATATATATATATATATATATATATATATATATATATATATATATATATATATATATATATATATATATATATATATATATATGATGGAGCTACAACCACAATTCACCTTAATGATCTTGAAGTGGGAATTAATGTAGAACGAGGTATATGGCAGCGTGACGCAATATCGCCTATTCTTTTCTCGGCTTTTCTCTGGCCTTGAAGAAGTATTCCGTAAACTAGATTGCGAACAGGATGGTGTAAAGATCAATGGTGCAAGCTTAATCCATCTTAGATTTGCAGATGATATCGTTCTTTTTTCACAAGACCCAGAGGAGCTGCAAAGACGCATACAAGAGCTGCAAAGTGCTGGCGAACCATTTGGCTTGAAAATAAACGTGAAAAAGACAGAAAGACAGACTTCGCTCAGGACAGAAGAATTTCAGTTTTAGGAAGGGATTTGGAGATTGTGGACAGCTTGATATATCTTGGGCAGAGGATTTTAATGGTGGAGAATACTGCCCGGAAGGCGGAACGGCGTGTTAAATGTGGCATTTGGCAGGCTCAACATGGTGTTTAAGAGCAGATTCAAACTCTGTCTGAAAAGAAAAGTCTTCGGTCAGTGCGTTCTACCGGTTATGACATACGGAAGTAAAACCTGGACACTCACATTGCAATCAATTCAAAAACTTCGGGTAGCACAGAAGGGAATTAAAAGATGTATGCTTGGCATTACAAGACGAGACAGAAAGTCCTGCGCATGGATCAGGGAACAAAGGAAAGTCTGTGAAATTATTGGAAGAGTAAAGCAATTGAAATGGAGATGGGGTGGCCATATAGCGAGGCGATGGGAGTACAGATGGACCAAGGCAATCCTGGAGTGGATACCGCTTGATCGCAAACGTCCGCGAAGAAGACCAAAATCACGATGAATTGATGACATCGTTAAGTATATTGGACCCGAGGGAAGAGGAAAACCCAGGACCGTGAAAGTTCGAAGCATGCTGAAGAGGCCTTCATCCTGCAGTGAATCGACACGGGCTGATGATGATGATGATGATTATATAATATATATATATATATATATATATATATATATATATATATATATATATATATATATATATATATATATATATATATATATATATATATATATATATATATATATATATATATATATATATATATATATATATATATATATATATATATGTAAGAAAGCACCTAACAATAGCAGTAAAGTATACAACCAAATACAAAATCAGAGCCCAAGTACCAGATTGTGATATAGAACATACAATGATATAGAAACAATGTGCACACATAACCAGTGATTACACATCACTGGTCAGGATGATCATATTTCGGAAGCCCAGAATTCTGCACACTCAAAGGCTGGACGGGAAGCCAGGGCAAGGTCCCTGGTGGTGTACGGGGCTGGTATGTCTGGGCAAACCAACAGATGTCTCGTGGTCTTGGTCCGCCCGCAAGAGCACAAGTCGGGGTCATTTTGATATCCCCAACTCAGCAGGTTTGCTTTATGTCTACCAGTGTGGGTCCGGAGTCTATTAAGGGTTTTCCAGGTACCAGATACACAGCTAATCAGTAAGCTAGAGCAAAGACAGTTGTTCTTAATGTATCAGCATTCGTTCCCCGCCTACTGCATGTTAGTTTCTGAACCACGTTACTCCTTGTAGATATTTTAGCTCTGGTATTTATTATTTCTTGTTTGTAGGAAATTCTTCATAAAGCGTTATCCCCGTATATTTGGAATACCTACTGAACTCAATAGGTTGTTCACTCTAGGAAATTGACAGATCATATCCCGCTGTTTTATAATTCAAATGAAAAATGCTTGAGTTGGTCTTTGCGGTATTGGATCTTAAACTATTATTTTCGTAATAATAGTAAATATTAGGATTGATGTATGATGAGACTACAACGACAGTTCGTCTTGTCGATCTTAAAGCTAAAATTAATGCAGAAGGGGTGTACGGCGGGGTGATACAATATTGCCAGTTTTTTTCTCATCCTGCTTTAAAGATGTATTCCTTAATTTGGGAATGACTAAAGGACTGTAGAACCATTTGACATTTGACCTAAAAAGAGTCAGGTCATGTTCAATAAATTTGCTGACAGAAAATTTTTATTTTGAGGACAGAATAATTTCTATTTTAGGAACGGATTTGCATATTTTCGATCACCACATATATCTAAGGCTAAAAAGAAGAAAAATATGAATATTTATAAATGTTGATGTTTTTTAGTAACTTTAGCAACTTCATATTGTTCAATTTTTCTTCACTTTTTTATGAATATCAACTTGCAGTTTATCTTTAGTTTTATGAAATTTTACAAATAGTATGCCTAGCATTCCACGAAATATATGTGCAAGATAACCTTTAGTTAGGGCTAACTAATTGCAACATATAACTTTCCTCTAAGATTCACTCATTTGCTATGTGTAAACTTTTGTGAAAATTCTGAACTCTTTTTCTCCAAAATTTATTAATCACTTCTTCTAGCATTTATTTTACCTCGTTCAAAGTCTTTATCTTTCCTCTTCAATTTGCACGCGAAATTTTCGTAATAAGCTCTAATTTTAAATTAATCAAAGACCAAGAGGGGCACCACTTGCCCCCTTATGGGAGCTCCAACTTCTTCTTTTTCTTTTTCTTCTTCTTCTAACCACTTCTATTGAGGTTTTGTTTAACTACGTCTTTTATGGATTTTCTGGGTGCAATCTCAACTATCTCTCTTTTTTTCCAGGATCTCTCTTTACCTCCTCAACTCCATCCGTGCATGTCACATTCCGAACTGCAGTATTGTCCTGTGAGTATTGTCTTTGCATAATTGTGGTCACTTTCCTATTTTACTTTTCGGATTTTTCCCATAATTAATTTCCCTTTATCTCCATTTGTTGGTCTATATTTTTTCCCCGGTAAGGGTTTAGTGGCGTCTTTATACGTTTTTGGGTAGTAATCCATTCTAATTGAATAGAATTCCTTTTTTCAATGTTCAATTGGGTCAAAAATATTGATTTATTATGTACACTTCTTTAAGTGGAAATTCTTATTCAGTTATCTATTCAAAGTTTCTAAACAAAGAAATTCTCTCTATGGATTTAAAAAAAAAATCCTTCAAAATTTATATGAAATTTATTTATAAAAGTATTAGGGACCACAGAAAGTTATGAATTATAAAATATATAAATTAGATAAAATAATATATATTTATAAATATATAAATTATCATGTTTATTGAATTAAAAGTACATCAGTAAAAAATATTAATTATGTGGTGATGAAAATAGAATAAGAAATATCAGTATAGGAAGTTCAATAAAAAAAATGCGAGAATCTAAAAAATACAGCTTAATACTGCATTCTTTTATTTCAACTATAAATCTATTATTTATGAACCGAGCTCATGAATTTTAAAATTATCAGGTTTGCCACTGGTTGGTGCATTTATAAACCGATATTAAATAAACTTTCATTGTAAAACTAATCTTTGTAATTATTAAACTACTGCGAAATATTTTTCACATGGAATATTTGTAGGAATTAAAATTGTTTTGTAAAATTAAAGGTGTTCAGATAAGTTAGTAAACAATAATCAATTGTGTTTAACAAATACTCTAAAAAATGATATAATAACATGATCTAATTGATCCTACATATAGTGGGTCAAAAAAAGAATTTGATCAAAAAGCTTTTTGTCAATAACTTATTTATTAATGAAGAGCGATAGACCGTTTTTTTAATTAATTAACAGTAAAGTAAGTATTTTTACATAAACAACACTTTTAAATATTTTAATTTTCAACGAACAATATATTTTTTAAGCAAACAATTAACCCAAATAAGTATTTGAACAAAAAATTATAAAATGGTTTTAAATGTTCTTGCTTATTATTAGCCTAATCTCCTCATCCTTACAGTTGAAATAAGCATTACAGATAATTATTATTAACTTTATTTATTATTACTATTGACTTATACTATCGGTGAAAAAAAAACAATTTGTGAACTTCGGGAATATGGTTTAGTTTATAGGAAAATTGCTACTACGTTAAAGTTGTATGTTTTTACTGCGCACTACGTTGTCAAAAGAAAAGAAGAAAGGTATACTCTGGAAAATGAAAGACGTTCTGAACGATGGAAAAAGTTAACGAGAACTGCGTCAATGAAGTAAAAAGAGCACCGTTTATAAGTGCAGAAATTTTAGCTACGGACCAGGCAACAACTTTGGATAAGATGTTCACTATTATTTATAAAAATGCAATAAAAGAGAGATTAGCAAGAATTAAAACCATTTATAATTAAAAGAAATATGATAAAATGCACCAAACCTATATATAAACAACTTTTGTAAAACTACACAGATCAACAAATTTAAACATTTTTGAGGTAACATTGATGAAAATAGGTGTATATGAAATATTTTGTAGTCTTAAATCGGAAAATTATAAGCTAATTACTGTAACACGTATAGTTTTTTTATTACAGGGGGGTCGGTGGTGGGGAAAAAAAGGAGACAAGAAATTTTTACAATCTAATATTTATTTAATATAAACATGTAAAACGCGTTAAATCTATGCAAAGACATCACTTAGGATCATTCAGCGACAAAAACTTTCACTTTTTCCTATTGTGTTCTGTAACATCATCTCTTTTTAAAAATCAGCAATAGTCGCCCCACATAGATGGGTTCCAACGTCCTTGCTATCTTGCTTCCATCGTCCTGATGTCCTGGTGAAATTTCTCTTCTTGTTCGTCACTTTCTGCACCCAAATTTTCAAGAAAAAAATCCAAATGGAAGGGTAAAAAAAGCATTTTTAAAGACATGCGACACTTTAGTATTTCATAGACTTTCAAGAGTTCATCTATGAGGTTTTTTTAGTTTTCATCTTTCTTGTTGCCCAGAAATCCTTCCGTTATACTTACAAAACACTTCCAAGCTGCCAGTTCCTTTTCATTTAATTTTTCTTGAAAACGGAAATCACCTAGAAACTTATTTGAGGTCCAATAAATATGCTTTCTTTTAGTTTTGCATCACTTAATTAACGAAATATTTTTTTAGGTATATGAAACTATTACTTTCGTTGTCCATGGCTTTGACAAAGTTTTTCATTATTCTAAACTTAATATGGAGAGGCGAAAGAAGCACCTTTTTCGGGGAAACAAGGTGGGCATATTTTAGGTTTAAAGTATCAAGTTCAAAAGAAGTTCTATGAGGCCAATCTTTCTTACTGTAATGTTCTTTTGTTGCCCTACTGTCCCATTGATACAAAAAATAGCAATACTTTGTAAAACTACCTTGAAGTCCTAGCGATATATCCTTCACTTTTAAATCCCCACACATCCCAATGATAATGTTCATATTTAATGTGATTTAGTATGGTTGCTATGTTGTCATAGGATTTTTCATTGTCACTGAATGGGTTAAAGAAATAGATGAATTTTAGCATTATGAAGTAAGACTGCTTTTAAGCTGTATTTCGACGAATCTATGAAAATACGTCAGTATGAAGGTTCTATATTAAGCTTATTCTTTAAACCATCAATGTCACAGCAGACACATAGTGATCCTTCCATTTTATAAAAACTTGAAAATGTTACATTTTTATTTAACAGGTTCTACTGTTGAAGATTCTACTGGTATTCAGGTTCACTGGTATTCTCAGGAAGTTGTGGATAAGACCCTGAAGAATTAGAATCACTGGGAAACATGTTGTCCAGGTTTACAGGCGCAATCGGTACCGGTACTTCCCGGCATGAGGAACTGTCCTAAGTGCAGAAGGTAAATTTAGATACTGAATTTTGTCTATTTGCTTTTTTGAAATCCCTTCTGTTTTAGTGATACAAAAGTAGCAATCACATGGTCAGTAAATTCTCTCTTCACACCACAGGAACAGCAAACGATATACAATTTTTCTTGTGGTGCACCCACTGCACTAAATTTACGTGACAACTCACCCAGCAAACATGAGGAGCCCAACTTTTATCTTAATCTCCAATTTGGCGTTTTAAATATAAAAGATAGTCTTTTTTGACATCCTCGGATATAGGTCCAGCTTGTGACTAATAAATCGTCAGCATATATAACAAAACTTATCAGTTGGATTTTTGCAAAGTCGATAACTAGAACTTGATATTTTATATAAAATCGATTTAAACATTTCGGTGTACTGTAAATAAGAGAGAAACAAATTAAACAATAGAAAAAAATAAAACCGCCCCTAAAGGTTCGTAGAATACTGTGAAAATACCCCTATACGGTCTTGCGGTAATTCCTATATTGTCCACTCTAAAGTCAGATACAAATTCATGCTCTGCCATTTATGTGAAAAGGTGTTTCAATAACTACCTAAATTAAACGCAAAAAGAGCATTCTCATCAATGTTACAAAAATCATGTCGACCTGTGCTATTATTTTCAGTGATGAAAGTAATTCAATTTATTCGGATCAAATGGAAAGAGTTGCGTTTGATGGAAGAAGAAGAAGAAGAAAAAGAAGAAGGGGAAACCCACCATATTCCTTTCCACCACCTACCCCTGAAGAGGATAGATGGTGCCCTTCCTTATTATTATTATTCTTGTGTAAAATCAACTAAGTATATTTTTCATTCTCTTTCAATTTCTTTCTTACGTATATTTATTGCCATTACAAAACATGAAGTATATTTAACATAAAGTATATTAAGGACAAAACAACATTTAACTACTCGTCAACAGCCTTTCGCATTTAACACGAGTAAGACTCCACCGTGAAGCAGTGAGAGGTGGGCACACCGTATGGACCATAGTCCAAGAGGTACCTACAACCCCCTGAAACTAAATAGCTACAAATGATGTACGCTTATCCTTGAAGCTTTGCACAATGCCATAACCTATTGTTGCCTATTACTACGACAATAATCGCCAACAGACGTCAAAGCCATAGTCTCTAATCTAAAATTTCTTACAATTAACATTAAACTATGATCTGAACAAAAAATACAGTTCTTCACAAACCACAAAAACAAAACAACAACTTTAAAACAGCTAGGGTAAATCCAGTCCCGCCAGCATCAGATGTAATTTGCAGCATGAGATGTAATTTGCTCTCTCGAGTCAGTTTCAAAAATAGTGATTCCGGATCAACAGACCATTCGGGTTCCACGAATCTTTCCAATTCTTGTCTTGCCTATTGGAAATTCACACAAATAAAAAGTCTGTGCATCGGATTGTCCTCTTCATTACAATTCCGGCATCTAGAACCTTCTATTTTCCCAATTCTCTTATACTGAACCCTAAACTGGCCATGGCCAGTCAGGACTTGCACGATTTTTCTGTTGAATGACAGTGAATTGTTCTGCGTGATGTTAATCTTAGGAATAAACCAAAGTCGTCTTTCCAATGGTCACGGACTCCCAGGCTGTCTGCCATCTGCTAATGGTTCTGTTCCGCAAGCTGTCCCGTATCTTTTTTCAGCTCATCCTTGGTTCTTCTGGAATGAAATGTTCGAATTTGTTAATCGACAAACGTCTTCAGGGGACTTTTGCATCACAATTCTCGAAAATGATATCTTCAATTGGTGGTACATCAGCCAGAGTTGATGCTGCTCCTGTGAATGTAGTTGTATATGCAGCGATAATTTTACGAGAAATGGCCCCCCGCAGAGACTCAAGTTTATTAATACTCCTAACCTGAGTCAGCTTTTCTGCAAAAATCTCTGATCTATACGCGAGAATCGGTAAAAAAGCTCCGAAAAAGATGGTCCGTAGAGACTCAGCGGGCATTGAAAAAAACTCTACATAAAGCCTTTTAGAGAACTTCTAGAGAACAGCATTTTGCATTTTTTGCATGCAAGTTTAATATACATGATAAACGACAGCTTGTCATCCACCAGGATGCCCAGATATTTTGTCTGTTTAGATCTCTTAATACGATTAACCCCAATCTTCACCGTGGGATTCCTAGTTAGCTTCCTATCAAATACCAGGTACGAAGTTGCCCAGTTATGAACAACCTTTAAGGCCCGGTTCATATTTATCTCCAGGGCTGATCGACTGTTGACCCCCACTATGATCACAAGGTCGTCCACGTAAGCAATAATATAAATATCTTGAAGAGGATCAATCTCAGTTAATAAACAATCAACAATCAAGTACCATACCGTTGGGCCCAGCTTTGTGCCCTGAGGACATCCCCTCTGAAGCGTCTTCCTAATTGCATCTGGCCCGATGTCTAGTCTAACGGGTCTGTCAGCGAAGTATGAGACCATCATTCGAAATAGGTATCCTGGAGAGTTCATGTTCTTTAATTAATGCATGCAGCACAACCAGCCACCAAACATTGTTGAATGCGCTTTTGATATTCAAGAAAATACAGGCAGTATATCTATGAGTGCTGTTACTTATTTTGTTGCTGAATTTTAGAAGTGCTTAATTTGTGTTTTTGCCCCTGATGAAACCATATGGATTCAGATAATGGATCGCATGCTTCTCCGTAAAGTGAAACAGCTGCTCCCTAATGAAATGTTCCAAAATTTTCTTCACTATCGGCAGCAAAGTAATGGGTCTTATTGATTTTAAATATTCCGGATTCTTTCCCTGTTTAGGAATCGTCACGAGCAGGCCCTCCTTTCATTTTTTGGGGAAATATGAAAGAAGAAGACAGTCACTGTAGATTCTGCATATCAGATCCGCAACGTTTTAAGCACAATCCCTGGTATCCCGTCCAGCGCAGGCGCGTGTTTGACATTAATAATTAGCGAGCATCCTTTTACCTCTTCTCTGGATGCAATAAATATCCGCGTAAAACTTCTTAATCTTCTGCCATCATTCTCCTCAGCACCTGCTCAGGAGAGTCCTCCATGAAATTATCGTCAAGTACAAATCGTCAAGTAATCCATAGTTCTGTTATCGTCGTTTAGCCCCATTCCACCACCTTAGATAGATTCCACCACCTTCCTACGTACCTTTCATTGGTACGGGAGTGTTCCAGGAATCGTTCTTAGCTTTCCTGATCATACTGCGAAGTCTATTCGCCATATTCAAGTATCTGTTTCTTTTCCTCTCCCGGTCTTTTTCTTTCGTCTCACCTTGATAGGCCCTTCTGAGTGCCTTTTGACAGCATCTATATTTTCATTCCACCATACTGGCTTGGATGGAAAAATTCTTCTTTTGGGCACAGTTCCTTCCGTGATGTCTTCTGTGATGTCTTTCAACAACAGTTCCAACCCTGCTACCCACTTGTTAATGTGGAATATTGTCGGTTCCCATAACATTATACCGATTCTCGCCAAGCCAACGATGGCCATGTCAAAGGCTTGATCCGAGTCGATTCTGGTCATGCATGTCTTATAAATTATAGGATCTAGCTCATAATTGAGCTTCCAATGAAATGTGATCAATCTGTGGTCACTTAAAGAGTCTTCCAAAATGGACCATTCCTCTAGTCTGTCTAGGTTTCTCTGGTTGGTTTATCAAAAGTGATAAAAGTGAAGTTGCTGTCTCCCAACGGGCTACTGAAGTCGTTAACGTCTTATTAATGTCATGGAAGTGCAGGTTTTCTGTTGTTAAAAATTTGGATATGGTCTCTCCCCTGTTGTTAATATCGCGAGAGTGCCACATGGGATAATGGGCTTAGGAATCAATTCCAATAATTACAGGGGGGTAATTGAATCGGTTGATAATGACTCTGATTTTATTTAACTGATCTTCCATATCAAAATTCACGGACGGTGGCCAATAAGAGCTGTACTCCACTAACTTACTGGCCCGCAGAGATATATTAGCTGCTGCATTATGTTCGTCAAAAAATAGAGCAAGCTTTAAGCCATGAAATGAAGGGTTGATGATAACAATGTATGCCTTGAATCGAACTTGACTTGCTCGGCAACCAAGTCAAGCTTTCCCAGATCAGGAATTGATCCTCACCATTCCTCCTTTGATCCTCACCATTCTTCCATTGATCCTCACCATTCCTCACCCATACATGCGGCTCTTGAAGCAAGAGTAAATCTAAGTTCCTATCCAACGCAGTCGTTAAACAATGCAACGTCGCGGCGTAATTGTGGTGGAGACTTTGCTGGTCTTTTGCGGACAAACGCTTCCATCCTGCGCTTGAACACCATGCATTTTGAATCTCTTGGTCTATGTCTTACGACTGTCAATTTTGCCTGCGTGCAGAGTATGCATTTCTGTCCTTCAAACATATTTTTGTTAGGACAATTGCGAGTGTCATGCTTCTGGGCACATGTCTGCAAACCATCTCGGTATTACACCTGGTGAAACTATGTGCAAATCCCTGGTACTTGAAGCAACTAGTAATCTGAACTCTGTCTTCTACTTTCCAAGAATGCCACCCCAAGTAAAGCATCCCCTCCTGGAGTAACCTCTTCCTCGCGTCCGCATTCACCTCAACAACCCAATGCACATAATGCTTGTACTTTGGACCGAACTTAAAAACAGGGTTAATTTCAAACTCTTCCACCGACAAAGATGCTCCATAAGTCTTCTCTTAAACTTCCTTTTTGAATGTCTGTCTGGACGTTAAAAATGGTCAATCTCGGCTTCACTTTACCTATTTGGGCCACCTTACTATCTAGCTTCTCGATGATAGCAGAATTTTCAATCTTGCTAATATCATTCGTAGTAGTTTCTACTATGACTTTGTTGTTTCTTGTGGCATAGATTTTTGTCGGCTTAAAGCCAATGGTGCTCGGGGAAATTTTCTACTTGGAAAATTAAATTTTGGAACACTTGGGCACATGTAAAGGTTTCTTAATTCCATTGACTTTTATCGCGTTGCTAAAAGCAACATTGGCATACGGCATGGACTTTCTGCTTTGCTTGCAATCACTTCTTCGATCTTTTTGTTCTGCTCGGATATTCTGGCATTCCGTTCCATAATCCTGTTTTCAATTTCTGACAGGTCATCTCTGTCGACATTCTGGCTAGTACTCATAAACACGCTTATCTGTTGTTTAATTTCCACCATCTTACTCTCGATATTCTTGGTATGCAGTTTCATCCTTTTTCTTTTATTCTTATCCTCGATTTAGTGAAAACACACATCCAGTTTGCCCAGGTACTCGCCAATCTGGTCCCACAGGTTACTGATCCCGCTACTCATCTTAGCAATTGTCTTAGATGCTACGTCCTTTACTCTTACCATGCGCCACAACTTCTTTGTCACCTGATTCTTGTTGCCGTAGGTTGGAGCTTATGGCGCTCGACAGGTCACACCGAACGACTAATTGCCAACCTTTGGTTTCCGTTATGAGACCACGTGGAGCTGTGTGTCGCCTTTAATCAAAAGTAAATTCTTAGAATAAATAACTTTAACATCTCCCAGCAATAATAGCACATCGAATAAACGATGCCATCGGTTACGATAATGTCATTGCGCAAAGCTTTTCGTTTGGTGGAAATGTAAAACGACTCTTCAGATTCAAAACATTATCTCAATTGTAAAGCACGGTAGAGGGAGCGCAATAGTTTGGGAATGTATGACAGCAACTAGGATGGAAAATTTAGAAATTATTGAGGGGAGCACGAATGAATCCCCATGCTTATGTGGATAGGTTGTGCCATTATTTCTTCACAGTTCCAAAAATGAATCTGAGAGAGTGTTTTTTATTTCCAACAGGACAATGTCCCAAAGCATACGGCCAAGAAGACGAAGGAATGGTTGTTACATAATGTTAAAAAAAGGTTTGAATTTTTGGTATTTGTTGGACTATGGACTATACTTATTTGGATTAATTTCTTATATTGTAAATGTACTTAATAATATACTTAATTACTCTATATTGATCATTAGTACGAGCAAGTAGATAGAACTCTGCTTCTCTTTTATTAATTTTTTAATTAAAAAATTACGTTGTTCTTTGAAAGTAGAAATATTTAAAAATGTTGCTCTGGAAATTTATGTAAAAATACTTTTACTTTACTTTTTTACTTTTAATTAATTAAAAAAGACTAGTTCACTGAATTCACAAGTTATTCACAAAAAACTTCTTTTTTAAATATTTTTACCGCCTTACATAATTATGTATATTATTAGTATTTTTTAAATAATATTTATTTGAAATACAAATTCATTAATAATTAATCAAACTTAATATGAAATGTGTTTTCAAACTAAAATTAGTAATAATTATATAACATTGTATCAGAAAAGAACAAATATTTTGTTATGTAAATATCTACAGTATGTGTAGCAATTTACGATAATGATTTTGATTTAAGAAATTTATAAAATAAACGAGTGAAAATATATTTTGAGTTAGAAACAAAAGCATTTCATAGTCTGGACACAATTAACCAAAAAAGCAAAGTTTTCATGAAGTTTTGGAGTGGAAATGCTACTAAGAAGACAGCTACTCCAAGCGAAAATGATAAATGTGAATATGTTTTATTTCGCATGAATTATTTTTATATTGAATAAGAAACCAAATACTTATTGGTCCCATTCTCTATTAGGATTCAATAATTTTTATTTTGACTTTATTACCCATTATACAACTTTCTTATTATGGTTGTCTTCGTTCAAATACAGGATAAATTAATGTTCCTATATTACAAATAAAAATCAAAATGCGTTTATCGTCTAGACTGTAAAACCACTGGAGCTGCTATTGCTATAATAAAAGATATTCAGTTCACAATACTTAGTCAACTGGCATTTCTCTTTATATGTAATGGATAATAAAACAAGTGTAATATCCAGTACACATACTGGTAATATAATGACAGTATAGAATATATAGAGCATAAACACTGATACACATATTGTTTGTTTAGCTTAATGCTTCAATATTTCAAATTCAAATATCGGATTGTCCGGGAACTTCGTATGGATTTTTTAAGAGATAGAAAGTATTAAAATTAACAATTTGGAGTGAGCGGAATAGATGGTAGTCCGAGACTGCAATCTCTGATGAGTAAGGTGGACTGGACAAAACATCCCAATTGAAGCTGAATAAGGTTTGCCTGATATAAATGGAAATGAGTGGTTATGCATTGTCATGATGAAACATGACGCATTTCCTTTTTGCTAACTCTGGCCGGCTTTTTTCAATTGCTGCCTTTAACCGATCTAATTGTGGACAGTAGAGGTCGGTGTTTACGGTTTGGTTGCGTGGAAGAAGTTCAGTATATCTTCCAATTCCAATCCCACAAAATGCAAAGTTGTACGTTTATTTTTCGCGGTACATAAAACTGCTAACCTTGGCAACCCCTATATTTTTTTTGTTGCACGTTGTTGCTTGCATCCACTTTTCATCACCAGTTACCACCTGCTTTAGAAATGGTGCATGGATCTTCGGCTATTACAGCTTTTATTTCCTCGCCATTAGTCCTTCGATGACGGCCAGAGCCATGCGGGTCTTTCAGGTTAAAATCTCCGTCCCTGAATCGACCACACCACTTTTGCACCATGGTTTCCTCAACAGAACTCTCTCCGTAAACGGCAGAAAGCTTTTTTTTAAATTTGAACAGCGTTCTTGTCCTTTTTGAAATAAAAAGTATAATGCGGCGTAAATGTAAGTTATCGACCGACATTTTCAATTTGAATAACTTGACTAATTGAAGGAAAATCCGAAGCTAATTTAAACGTAAATCTTGCAAATATCACATATATTAATAATATGTAAATAAACATTACTAGTCCTGCATATATTTATTACCCCCTGGATACCCTCAATATTTGTTGTTATCATTTTGTGAGATTATTTTCGTATGTTGTTAAGCTAAACAGTGTTCTTGTGGTTCAGTTAAAGTAGTAATATGCTACGAATTTGTGAATCGCGTCGTTTCAGGTAATTATCCACATTTGAAAAGTATGGAAGAAGCAGGTTGGAAGCTTGTGCAGGAGAGGATGCTCGTGAAATAGAGAGATGATTAAACATTATTAACTGTTTCTATTGTTATTAAATACATTAGTAACATAATGAAGATATGAGTTATGCACGAATACGAGGTTCCGCTTATTTCAGAAGAACTCAAGAATCTGACGAAAGGGTGCTCAGATTCCCTGTAGCATGACATAGACATACATTTTACATATCCGGGTAATTTTGACTAATATAATTGAATGGAACTGATTGCTTTAATAATGAGTTAAATTGCTATTATAGGCATTGTTTTAGGATCAAAAGTTTTCGGGGTGAAAGGCGAAATTTAACTTTTGTATTAAAGCATTTTGCATTACAGCAACTAGCACCTCCTAACTCCTGCAAGTCACTTTTAGTAACAATTAGAAAATGTCTAAATGCAACTTGCAGCATGCAGTGAAATATGTAATAGTATATAACGGAAATATTGCAGCCCGTAGTTACGCCGGATTTATAATTTCCTCCAAATCTCATCTTTCAGCAAGATAACGCTAGATCGCATATAACTCATAAAACAGTACATTTCCAAGAATTCCAAGAATTGCTCTTCCTTAAATTCGGCCTATCTCGACAAGTATTCTCTTTCAAATGTCTGATTATACCCATAAAATACCGTTTACACACCGTTTGCCTCTCCGGAATAATTTTTAATATCACGATAATTAAAAAAATAGTCAACATTACTTTGGTTATTAGCGATTTGTGGTCAATCATCTCTGTTAAGTTAAAAATAATTATTTTCGATCATCATTTTCTTCATTTTATTGAGGTTTTTGTTAATAGTCAAAAACGTTAAAACCCGACCGAAACGACTTGTGTTTTCTATATCACTGATTTGCTGTAGGTTTTCTCTAACATTTTCAACGATTGAGCATTTCATAAAACTTGCAGTTTGCGAATTCTTTTTAAAATGTTAGTTAATAAAATAGTAGTTCAAAAAGTGATTCTTTAAATCGAAGAGCACAGTTTGGTCAAATTGCCAAAAACACAAAAGTTGTACCAATAACGCAGAAGCTTTCACAAATTTTACTATACTAACATTTCTCAAGAAACACTTCTTAACTGATGAGACCCACTGAAATCTAAACGAGGACCAAATAACAGTTTTTTGTGGACCGAAAATTTCGAGAATTTCGAGTGAAACGCATTGCTGAACGTAGCGATGGTAAAGATGTCCCGATTCTGGTGCTTTTGAGCTTATAGGTCCCTTCGGTTAGACGAAGAAGTCTAAGAGCTTGTATATCATTCTATCTGATGTAGGAAAATGCGCTTCGAAGTCTGCGGAAGACAGAGACTAATTTGTCACGCAGATTGCGAATTTTCTCCAAAATATTTACTATATATACTATTCCCTCAGTGACTTTTTTTAGCCTTTTAATTTGTCATAAATTAAACTATTGACGTGTTAAAGATGCACCTATTATATCAGTAAATTACCGGTGATTGAAAGTTAATTGTATTAACCGTATTCATACTATCAGGTTTTAGCATTAATTGTTATTATTATTACACAGAAAAATTCCTCCATTTACTTATTTGTTTCTAGTAAAACATTCATGGTTCGTTGAAGTATTTATTTCCATCGGAAAAAAAGCAGAAAACTTTTTCTTCACGTCACTTCAAGTAAAAAATTCGCATCGGCATCTTTGAGCAAGTAATGAGCCTAAGTGGTCTGATGGTGCTTGAAAAAGTCGCAAATATGACGCATGGCATACCGAATAGCAGACGATCTTGTTAAGGATAGTACAAGGATACTGGTTCGAGTTTGTACTGAAAAAATGTGGTAAAATCTCATTTTGTTAACAAGCCTTATTTAATAATTTATATTTTATCGCTTGAGGAGGTTGCAAGCTCTCCAGTTGCACATGACCTTCTTAAGAGTTACAATTAACATTTGCTTTTGGCAAATAATATTTATGTTTAACATTGCCGTTGTTTAATTTGTATTTTCATGCACACTTATTGAAGTATTTTTCTCTAATATACAATTCAGTTAGAAAACAACGTTAAATTAACTTTAAATGTAATATTGTGATAATATTTAGAAAATAAAAATAACTTATTTTTTTGATAAAAAACCAGATTGAGACGTTCATTCACAATAACAATGTAATTCTTTAACTAACTGCAAAATACAAGATTTTATTCAGGGAATCCAGAGGTTATATGTATAAAAAAGCCAGCAAAGTACTTTATTCTTTTAATTTAATTTATGAGTAGTATAAATAAAGTAATGAGACTGGTGGTGTAGCGTTTAATCTGTCAACACCGTTGACTATCCCCTCAAAGGAAAGGCAGGCCATTATCTGGTGCATCTTCACTACGAGTATGAACTCCCTAGATCCACTTGGTGCTTCTTTTTGTAAACAGGATTTTTTCCAGTTCGTTCTAAAAATAAGTGACAACAATTTCGAGCAATTTAGTGCGCTATCAAGTTTTGTCTCAGATTTGAGCACGGTGCGACTTTGCAAAACTTTTTTAATATGGTACCAACATCACCACCATTGTGTGCCATTCTTGCCTCTGGCGATTCGTTCCCGGGTCGTATTCAAAAATCCAAGATACCAGTAGTGACACGTTCCAGAAAAGAGGGTTACTTTCAATCCGCCCCAAATAGTATGTATGCATGTTTCTCTCCTGTTATCTTTTTGATCAGGCGAAAGGTTTTTCGAAACCATTTTCGATACATTATGTTTCATTCCCAATTCATCGATCAAAATCTGAACGGTTTTGTGAGTCAAATTCAATTCTTGCCCAATCATTCTGACCGTCAACCGGTTATCAGAGCGCACAAGATCCCGGATTCCGTAGACATTTTCACCACTTCTTTCAGTTGATGACCATCCGCTGCGAGGTTCATCTTCAATCGAGTCTCGGCCTTTTGAGAATACCTTAAACTATCTGAAACATCTAGGTAGGCCATTGATAAAACACTGTTTCCATAGGCCGTTTGAGATGTTGCAAAAGTTTCCATCACACTGTGCCCAAGTTTAAAGTCCAACACTTCTTAGAAATAATAGCTAATACCTGGTGGGATGAGGCCTGATTTTGTAAAGCCAGTTTTTCTGTAGCCCGATATTTTATCGCTGTAAATGATATTTGTGTATGTACTGAGGTGTTCAACTGGAAGGGGTTTATAAGAAGTTTGGCAATGAGTAGTGTCTTTATTAATAGATCACATACCGTAATTGGCAATAAAATAACAGTGATAGACAAACGCTTTTAAAATCAAGTTTTCTTTTCTAATCTTTTTACAATAATAAATAATATAATATCCTAACATTAACTGACCTTTAAACATTTTGTTTACAATATAACCAGCTCATTTTATTGTTGCTTAACTTCTTAAAGAATTTTCATAATGGTTCGTACTTTAGTGGTGAAAAAAATAAGACTGTACTAATTTTATATAAGTTATTGCGCACCAGTTTTAATGAAATATGTATTTATTTAGTCGAAACTTAAAAGTGATTCCAATTTCCACTATATTAAAGTAAATATGGGTCGCATTAAATACTGTACTGGTGAAGAAAGACCTTAAATTTTGTAATTAAGAAGCCAAAGCAAATCTTATGTATTCATTACCAATATAATCAAAACCTAAACATTACCAAATAAAGAAATCGAATAATCTCATTTTAAAGTCTATCAAGAACTTTTCGATAAAAATGTTAGTTTACCGTTTCATGTTTTTGATTTCTGATTTGCTCATTCTGGCTTTTTTTGGCTGTGGTGAGTTTGGAATATATTATTGCTACCTCTGGCGCTCCGCTTCCGAGTAGTATTCAAAAATCCAAGACTCGTCACTAGTATGACACGTTCTAATCCGCCCGAGAAAGTTAAGACTGTTTCCCTCGTATTGTCCTTTGAATCCTGCGAAAGGTTTTTGAAACCACTTTCGCGCAAATTTTTTCATACCTAGTTTACTGATAAAAATCAGGTCAACAGTTTTCTGATACAAATTCAACTTTTTCCCGATTATTTTGACCGTCAGCCGAAGATCAGGACGCTCAAGATCCTGGATTATGTGGGCCTTGACCTTTTAACCATAAACAATGAAAACCTGAAAACCTGGACCCTTGATAAAACACTGCTTTTATAGGCCTGTTGAAGTTTTTCAAAAATTTCCATCGAACTCTGAAATCTGAAACAAAACTTGATAGTACACCGTTGCTCGAAATTCTTGTCACTCATTTTCAGAACGCAAGAAATATCCCTTTTAAAAAACAAATTGCTATGGACCGCTAAGTGACTCTAGGGAGTTCAAACTCATAGTGAAGAGGCACTAGATGGTGGTTTACCACATCTCTAAAAGGGAAGAGTATTACCATATTGAACGTTTGGTCACGGTTTATTTGTTTTCACGGCTGTAGCACAACAGGACGAAGAAGAAATCCAGCAGTAAGTAATAGGCATTCGGCGTTGGCCCATTGAAAATTATTTTATACCACCGAAATGTGAGATCGTACTTTAAAATTACATCTTATTGAATACAGAAAGATTCCGAAATATAAAAGACGATAAAAATTGATTTAATTTTTTTTATAGAAAGCAACCTTCGTTCTAGAGATTCGATATTGAAAATCTACACAGTGAATGGCAATAATTTATTGATAAGGTTGATGTTTATACTATTGATTAAGAGTACGAAAACAGAGAAATATGTTTCGATAAAAAGAAGTTATACTCGAAAAGATATATTTTATTGCATTCATTTTGTAATTTTTTTTCTAATTTATCTATGCCAAGCATTATAATTTAAGGTCTATAAAAGTCGAATAAGATTAGTTGTAGCTACGACTACAAAAATTAAACCTCACTTAAAAAATATGAGGCAGAGATATAGCAATCATTCGTTCAACGATCTTGAGGAAAATATTTGGTCCAATAAAAAAACGTAGCCTATAGAATATGAATGATTTTCTAACTTGATGTCCCGATTCATATCGAAAACAAAGTAATGTTCGTGAAATGAGAGCAAAATGATTTGGAAATACACAGAATGGAAGGGAATAGAAAGGTAAAAAAATAATGGAGCGGAAACCCATGCAAGGCCAGATAAAGAGGAAGAACCCAAGAAAAACATGGTTGATGTGAGTGTATCAAGACCTTAAAGTAAATGGAGTTAGAAACTGGAAATGATAAGCCGAAAATACAAGGGAATGGTATCAAATCGTGGATTATGCTAAAATCCATGAAGGGTTATAGCCAGAGGGAGAACTGTTATTGGAATTTAACTCTACGCACTGATTGAGTGTTATATCTTTCCTTATATATTTTGTCTAGTTCTTTTTAAATTTCACATAATACTGTCCAAATTCATTGACTGCAAATACTATATACTGCAAATAAATAGGTATCTTGGTCTGGAATCCGTGGCTGGCATTTCCAGTTGTCGAACTTGAAAAGCAAGACACAGTGTTTCCAGATTTTTTTGTCCAAGAAGATAACTTAAAGATAACCAATTATTTAAGCCTGCATTAAGTTGGTATATAGAAATAGTAGATATAGTTGATGTATTAAAAAATAGTTAAAATAATTTAAAAAATACTGCGTTAAAATAAGTCGCAAAAATATCTTAATAATTATAGCGACATGGATCATAAGAAGCGATATTTTTTGCATATGCATATAATTTCCCTATTATTATATCATCGGCAGAAGGCGATTATTTCAAAAAAATTTAGAAACCTTTTCGGTCACTTTGGCCTTTTGTAGAAAATGGTTCGCAGTTTCGGAATGAAGAAATCTGCCTGACGATATCACAGAACTATTTCGCGTTACGTAAGGCTGCGCGCAATCAGGGAAACGATTCGAACTTGATATAAAACGACCACGCCCAATAAATCTGTACCAGAAAGCAGTGAAAACCTTATATGCCGATAGGCGAGAATTTATCTAAATGGACTACGGTACTGAAATCAAACAGTGGATTTCTCTGCACTGAGCTATATATTTTAACCAGACAAAGAATGTTTTATGGTTCAATGTTTCGAAATAAGAATCAACTTGCATACAGGGATTAAAAATATTGGAGTAACAAATAAATTATTGAATTTAAATTTATTATTATTAGTAATTATATGTTTTTAATTATATTTATAATTAGTTATTTAAATATTTTTCAGGTGTTTAGGCATATAACTATTGAATAATTACGTTCAGTATTATTTACCAGATGTGGCGGTTAATAATTCTTAACTTTTTTAAAAGATGACGCTGAAAACAAAGGTCGATTCACAGTTTCATATTTTATGTCATTTTGTGGTTATGGCAGTTTCAAAATATAGTACCTTTCATATGTTTCATGTAGTAAACATGTAGAGTTTCGAACCAAATAAAGAGCGTTTGCTACACATACTGCTTTTCTTGTTCAATCAAAAAAAGTTCGAGAGAAAGTGAGTCGTACGCTTGTGGAAACTTACGATGACAATGTCCCCACGCAAGACGCTTGTAGGCGTTGGTTTAAAATCAAACACAAACGGTGTTCGAAGTTTTGCTTTCTCGGTATGAAAGAAAGACTTTTTTGCATCGGATCGTAACTGGAGACGAAAAATGGATATATTTCGAAAACCCAAAACGCAGAAAATCGTGAGTTCACCCAGGACAACCATCAACATCGACCGCAAGACCGAATCGCTTTGATAATAAGACAGTGATGTGCATTTGGTGGGATTCTGAAGCCAGGTGAAACCGTTTACCGCTCGCAACGTTAACAAATGATCAATTTGAACCATGCATTGATAATTTGACCATACAAGACACAGGAAAGTGATTTTGCAGTACGAAAAAGCCACACAGCAAAAGCGGTCAGAGACACCTTTTCTGCACTTGGCTGGGAACTCTTGCCGTACCCGCCTTTCTCATCAGACTTGGCCCCTTCCGACTACTACTTGCTTTCATCGATGTCTCACACACTTTCCATGAAACACTTCAACAATTACGGAGATGTCGAAAAATGGCTTGGCGACTCGACCTTAAAAGAGCATGGTTTTTCTGGTAGGGCATCCACGAATTGCCAGAGAGATGGGAATAATGTGCAGCTAGCGATGGTGCCTACTTTGAATAAACCATTTTTTTATCTTTCTCTCAAATGAATTAATTCTTCTCTCTAATTTTGTTAATATCTTTATTATCGTCCTTGAAAATTCATATACAAGAAATAGCGTAACAAAAGATTACGTCACTATAAAATATTCTTACCCCCTTCACTATCTTGATAACCCAACGGAATTTTGAAAAATGGTTAAATGTTCGGATGAGATCCCGTTTAAAATTATTGACAGTAGTGGCAAGAAAACAATGTGGAAAAACATAGTATGACACTGGCTAAGTAAAACATAGCACAACCGAAAAGCATGGTGGCGTTCAGGTTATGGATTGGGGTTTCATAGAATATAATGGAATGAACATATTTTACTTTATTAAAGTGGTAATGGATACCAAATTTACCAAAAATTATTGTAATATCATTTATTTGGATCTGCTAGAATGCTTGGGATTGAAAATCGACCTCAATCATCTAGTTAAGATCATTTAGGAGTGGCTTCATAAACAACTTATGGTCATGCCTGGATAAAAAAAATATATGATCCAGTATAAATAACACAGGTCAACAAATTTAAACTTTTTTGAGGTAACGTTGATGAACAAAGGTGTATATGAAGTATTCTGTGATCCTAAATTCGAAAACGATAAGCTAATTACTGTAACATGTACAGTTTTTTTTGTTACAGGGGATTGGTAGTGGGGAAAAAAAGGATACGATACATTTTTATCAGTAACATTTAACAAGTAAAAGGCCAAATCACTTTTTTAAACATTTCGACACGTTTTGTTAACCATGTTAGCATGAAGCATCATCAGGAGACGATTTAATATAACATAAAATCATCTCCTGATGATGCTAACATGGTTAGCGAAACGTGCATCGAGAAGTTTACAAAAGTGATTTGGTGTTTAGTGGTAAATCTCTTCGAGTTTAGTTTTTCACACCAAAGGTTCCAATAGAAGAATTGATATAAAACGTGTTAAATTTATGCAAATAGATTACTGATGATTATGTGAATAAAAAATATATTATATGAGATGTCACACAGCGACAAAAACTTTGACTTTTTCATCTTGTAGTGTATCATGCTTGTAGTGTAGCATCATCTCTTTTTAAAAACCAGAAGTAAACATTTAAAAACCACCCAACATAGACAGATTCCAGCATCCCTGGTATCTTGCTTCCATCGTCTTGATATCCTGGTGAAACCTCTCTCCTTATCTGTCGCTTACTGCATTATCGTTTATTATATTAGAAATATAAAACATTGCTGAAAATTATATTGTGCGTAATACTTACGTTAATATTTGAATTTTTCTAATATCTTTACCACCATTCTTGAAAATTGATATACATGAAATAGAGTGAAATTTTCTCGAAAAAAACCAAATAAAGTGAAAAATACATTTTTAAGGACATACGATAATCTAGTATTTCATAGGCTTTCAAGAGTTCATAAATGAGGTTTTTATAGTTTTTTTTCTTGTTGCCTAGAAATATTTTCACTCTACTTACATAACACTTCCACGCCTCCAATTCCTTTTCATTTAATTTTTCTTGAAAACGAAAATCACCTAGAAGCTACGTTATTTGAAGTCCAATTAATGTGCCCTCTTTTAGTTTTGCATCATTTAAAGTAGCAATTAGTCACATGGTCAGTAGGTTCTCTCCATACCATAAGAACAGCAAAATCGACTTAAACACCTGACTGTACTGTAAACGAGACAGAAACAAACTAATATATAGAAAACAATAAAACTGCCCTTAAAGGTCCGTAGAATAGTGTGGACGTGCCCCCTCTACGCTCTTGTGGTAATTCCTACATTGTCTAGTCCAAAGTCATGTAGAAATAATTTCAATTACTCCATGATATAAAGGAGAACCAGGTACTTGAAAATTAGACGTGCTAGACCATTTCTGTGAAAATGTGTTTTAATAACTACCTAAATGAAACGCAAAAAGAGCATTCTCATCAATGTTACAAAAATCATGTCGAATGTCAAATCTGTGTAATCTGACGTGGCATTTGGAGCAGCAGTGATATACAGTATATACTAATTATACGAGGATAGATTGAAAAGTCAGATACTTTTGCTATAAATGGCATTGTGATCGCGAAGGTAATTGCATTTTTCAAAAGTGGTTTCCTTTCTAATAATGCTCTATTAATCTTGTGTTGACAAACTTCAAGAGTAGATAAGTTCGATACTTTTGAATCAAGGAAAAAGCGAATTTCTTCGTGTTGAGAAGAAAAGTTGTTAAAGTATTATAGGGACACTGCTCATTTATGGTTCAAAAGTGATTTACTAAGTTTCGATGTGGTTGAAATAGCATCAGTGACGCTCTGTGTTCAGGGCGACGCGCTGTGATCATATATCAACAAAATCGTCAACAAAATCCATTATATCCAGTTGGCCAATTACAGAGTGAATGTCTGTTAATGCGATGTTAAACATTTCGCATGAATGTGTAAGGAATATTCAATACGAACATTTTGGCATGTGAAAGCTTTCAGCGCGAAGGGTGCCGCGCTTGCTACCTGCAGACCAAAAACTGAATCCAGTTGTAATGATTCATGACTGTTGATGCAATTTGGATTCATTGCTAAACATCAGAAATGAAGGAAGAATCTATACAGTGTGTCCCGAAGAAGGCGATAATGCTTCCATCCATAATGGATTGACTACGAAGTATTAGTATTATTTTTAGTGTTACGTTATTTATTCATATATAACGATAAAAATATTGAATGCTGATATCATTTTTATTCTATTATGATCGTAAAATAAAAATAAATAACTTAATATTTTATTGTATAACCTACTATATAACCATTGCTTTTAACAACTATATACGAGTACTACATAGCGTTGGATCCGACAACAATTTTGGCTTCATATTTGGAGGTAAGACATCTGATGCGTCTTCAGTGCGAGTTTGGTTTTTTTAGTCACTTGAATAGTTAATAGGATTTTTTTTATAAACTAGGCATTTACAAGCATTTTACAAACTTGGGCAAAATGCGACATAAATTGTTTCAAAACTTTAACATGCCTATGAAAACAGCGTTTTGTCAATGGCTCAAGTTTTCTGGTGATTTAAAGCATTCTAAGAAGGTCAAGACTCGAATGAAAATGAATCTGGCAGTAGAAGGCCTTCATCTGTAAGAAATGATAAAAATGTCGGTCGATGGTCAGTATGATGGAGGAAGAAATTTGACTTACATAACCATTCACCAGAGGATCATTCAGGATCAAAAGAACAGCAAGGAAACCTGGTTTGACTTTTTGGGGTGCATTGAAAGTGACTTTCTTTTTCCGCAATTTCTCATTACTAGTGATGAGTCTCGGATTTTTGAATACGACCTGGAAACGCAAGGCCTGAGCCAGGAATGGCACACTTTAACCTCATCATCATCTTTTTGCATGCTTGAATGGGCAAATCAAAGATCAAAAGCATGGCTGTTGGTTTCTTTGATATTCATGGCATCGTCTATATGGAATTTGTGCCTCAAGGCTAAACGGTAATCGGCATTTTTACCGAGACGTTCTTAAAAAACGTTGAAAAATGAATATTCCTGTGAAAAGTTGAAAAGGCATTAACCGACTAACCCACCAGCTGAAACTGATTGCATTATGTGAGTTTCAGCACTTCTATGAAGAGTGGACAAATCGTCTACAGCGCTATGTAGTTTCCCAAGGTAATTACTTTGAAAGAGATAATGTAGAATTGTATTTTCAATTAAATATAAAAATTATAAAAACATCAGTCTCATTACTTAATTTACCGACCTCCTATGCAACTTTTTACATACAGTTTTTGTACTCTAGTATATACGTTTGATAAATGACATCAGGAGCGGTACTTAGGTGGGTGAACGTTCAGAAACCTGTCAAGAGCTACAGTCCTAAAACGGCCTATATATGGCTGGCATGCATATTGATTACTCTAGTTGCTGAAGTATTCTTAATGTTGCTGGCGTTTGAAACTGAGGCTAACAAAATGTTGGAATTTTTTAAAGAAACATGGATGTCAAAAGCAAATTATAAAACAACTGCCCTTTACGCGCCCGTCAGAAGATATTTGTAAAGTGTCAGTTAGGAAATTTCACTATCAATTTAATTTGTGAATGAAAATGAAAGATAGTTTTTATGACATTTGTTAATCAGTACTTCAAGTCTAGTCTTCATGTTGATAAAAACACAATTAAAATTTAAAATTGTGCCAGAAATATTTTCATTAATTAAAATGGTAATTGCTAGCAATTGAGTTTATTAGATATGTTAGCATATCACATAAATAATTTGCAATAGTTTTGTGCAAGTTACTAGCAGGTTTAGTTAGTTGGTAAATAAAGGTTAGGTTTATTTTAATCTAAAGGCGCATTAACCACTAAGATTATTTATTAATTAGACCTACATTTTAATGTGGGCTCCGAATCACGATACTCAGTTGACGATTAAGATCTGTAAGTCTACCTGCAATCAACCCTTAGATTGTGCTTAACTTTCTGACTCTTGAGACGTCTAACGATAGGCGGGTGATTAATGTAGAAGATTTCTTGAAAAGCATCCGGCCTAATCTAACCTGATTACTTGTGCGATTGGATGTAATTTATTTACCAGATTTTTACATTGTTGCCTGAACAACAAATATAAATACCCAAACATCTATACCGACAGTGGCAATACAGCCATTGTACGATCGTACCAGTATCTCAGTGTGTTGCTAAGTCGTCAGCGAAGTAAATAAAGTAAATCATATAACTGCAAATGAAATATTAGAGTATTAACAGAAATGAAAAAAAATACGGAGTATTGATGATACAAATCACGGAATCTAAATACAAAGGAGAAAGTACAGAGAAAATTCCTTGTAATAATCTATGGTGAAAAAGATAAAGGGGCATATGGATAAGCCGATATATCTCACTAATCTGCGGAAAACAAAAGAAATACTTAATAAGTAATATAATTATATAGTAGTCAAAGGAAAGAGGTTAGGGAATTAGAAAAATATTATTAGGAAATAACTTGAGTAAAATTGATTAAGAAAACAGACGATAATAAAGCAATTGCGACGCACTTCGTTAGAATGTTGGGGAAAAATAGGAGAAAGAAAAAAAATATTGTAATTTAAAAGTGGTTGAGACTTATTGTGACGTTTACATTATAATTAGCCGTGAGCGGGTGCTAGCCAGAGCGGACTCTTAAGTGCACATGCTACTAATTTTGCCCCCTATTAGCCTCAATTAACCAGAAACTGAAGGGTGGGTTACATGCGCCACTGGGCTTCCCACGGAATAGGCCAGAAAATCCTTACAATCTTCCAGGAGTTCGATCTAGTTCACGCCGCTCACCGCTATAGGCGAAATTTATTATAAATATACTATGTATAATAATACGTGAGTTATTAATACCAACTATATAAATAATATATCAATAATAATATTGATATACTAATAACTTCCCTCTTCCAAAAAAAAAGTAGTAGAAAGCTCGACCTCTTTATCCCCCTCCGTGGATGAAAAGAGAGATAAGACAAAAAAGAAAAGCGTGAATATTGGAGTCAGACTGTTACAAGAGTGGTGGTGGGAAGTGGGGTGGTGCGACCCAACTAAATTCGTTTCAGTTCAAGGACTCTAAATAAAAAAAAATAAGAAAAATAAAACAATTTTGTGACTTGTCCTTTTAACTAAGAGAAGACGGCGCAAATTGGTTGAAGGTCCTAGTTTTAAATTTAAGTGATCAGCGAAAAAAAAAGAATGCATATATTTTTTATCACCCAGTTATCAAACAACAAAATAAAAGAAAACAATGAAATTACCTGTAAAGTTGAACGGGAATCTTTATGGGGTGACAGTGATCTTCCTGTGAGTTGGGGGTTTCAAATCCCAAAAGGAGTATCCATAAGACTGCTAATTAAACCAACACATAAATACATCACTTGGTCTTATGGCTGGGACCTCGAGGTTCTAAATCGTAGAAATACGTTAAACTAAATTATTACCACCCTTCACCATGAAGTTCAACGGGAAAAATAACATCTCACTTTTGTTGTACCACGTTGCGTACAACAAAACTCTGGTAATATGGTAGAAATTAATGTCCATTACAATCTATTTCTATTTTCCCCGCTCGGCAGTAATTAAAAAAAAATTAAATCTTGCCGAATATCAGTCAGTAAAGCCATGATCTGACGCAAATGCGATGAAACTCCATTGCATTGGAAGGGAACAACTGACCAGGCAGTTCACAACAACGATAAATATCTATGCAGATACTAAACCTCCACGGATAAGTTGATTCTCGTGTTTATCAATCAAGTACATAAACCGTGGGATTTTATCGAGCAATTTTTTAATAACAGCCGCCACGCCATAGAAATTGGTTAACAAATATAGAATCAACAGGATCCGACAAATTATTATAAAAACTATAAGGAATAGGATAGTCAATCATCGGCTAGGAAAGTTATTAAATAGAAGAAGTAAATATAAGGTTACTAGGAACAATTCCGATATTTAAATTCAACCAGATGATTAAAGGATTTAGGATACAGTGGTTGTTGCAGGGGTGAAAGAAAGCAGGATATATGTGCTAAATGCTAGAGGTAATTCCGAAGTTATTAAACGAAATAATTATCAATAGCAATTATATGGTAGGTTAAATAGTATTTACAATCGTCAAAATGTTTGACTAAAAGGATAAGTCTATTTATGACAGAAGGCGGTGCTAGACGTTTAAAGTAATAAAATGTTCTCTGACTGCTGAAATCATTTTCTTTTCCTCTTGTTTTTAGAACAAAATGGATGTTGTTTTAGAACAAATAGAAATACGAGAAAAGTACGGACATATATAGAATACTGGTCTCCTCTCTTCATTGTCCACCGCAAATTTCGGCATACTCTTATGGCACACACATTATGGCTCTACATTTCGGCATACACAAATACATATGTACAAACAGCTAAAATTGCTGTATGTATCTTCTATTTAAAGATTGAAGAGTCTGGTTGATATAATGTAGCTTTCTCCCCTAATGATTAAAACAAAATAAAATTAAAGCCTATTTCAAATTTAGGGTTGCTTTGTTACCAGTTTCATGATGTCCAATAAGAGCGTCAGAACCTTAAAATGAGGCACATTGATAACTACAAGAGATAATCAGGTTATTTTTATTTTATCTTAAAGAACTTAAAATGGCATTATAGTTTTGAAAATATTGTCGTCCAAATGTCCCATTTGATGAATTTCTGGTGGAATGCATTCTGAAGACTAAATTTTCGATTACTCTTTTACACATATTGCGTGGTCTATTTTCAATTGTGTCTTGAATGTTTTATTTAAGTTCAAAGATTGCTCGGGATTAAAAATAATCCAAGGGAGACCGTATGCGCTTGGTGGCCAGTTGACATAACCTTTTTGCGATATATCACGTTCAGGAAATTTTGCTTGCTATAAATCGATTATGTAGCGAGATGAGTGACAAGTCTTCTTAAAAGAAAACAATATTTATTCTTATAGCTAACTCTACCATAGTGAGCATATTCTTATAACTATTGATGGTTCAATCCCGTCACAGCATACGATCTCCAACATTGTTTTCAAAAAAACAAAGTCCTATCACATCTTCAGTCCAAAAACAGCACCAAACTTTCTGAGCAAGAAAAGGTAACTCCTGAAGTACTTGAGAATTTCGTAGGCCCAAATCTTGCAGTTATGTTTGTTCACAAATACATCCGAAAAGATTATTTTTTTCTGAATGTGGTGGTCACCTTCTAACTACTCAAGAGCCCAATTCGTGTATCATGTATCTTTGGATGGTGTTTTGACAGAATGTACTGAACACAGCGGCCTAAGACTAACGTTTATATTTCAAACAGTGTTGTCACTATTACGTTTCAAAATTCTGGCACTCTTATTGGAAATCTTTTTAATATTGGGCGATTTAAAGAAAAGGCAAACTATAATGAAAACATTCATTACTATAAAATACTCCAAACTGAACGAGGAAAGTATTTCAAAAAATTGCACAGGTATAAGAAAAAATATTTCAAGAAACTGAATTTTACTAAATAAGAGAATTCAAGAATGATATAAGAATATTGATAAACTATAAGTACACAAGTCAAATGAAAATTGCCGTACATGATGATTACAATATTACCAAATATTCTTCACATCATTTTAAAGAAAAAAGTTCTTTACAATAAGGCTCAAAAACCTAAGGGTTTCCGAAAAAAATAGCAAAGATATTAAATTATCAATCGAAAAGATATGATAAGAATTGCCATTTTAAGGAAATATGTGTAAAGCATATTTGGCAAATATTACTTGTTTATTACTTAACGAATAAACTACTATTTATAATTAACATTACTAATCAACACTAAACTTGAAGAGATTTACCACTAAACACCAAAACACCTTTGTGAACTGCTCGACACACGTTTCGCTAACCATGTTAGCATCATCAGGAGATGATTTAATTTTTAATCTTTAATTACTAATCAACATTGTTAAAAAAAGTAATATTAAAAATCATTTTTCCTGATTTCAATAACAATCACTCCTTTGGGTTCTTTTATAGACATTATGTTAAATCCATTGATGGCAAAAGTTCCAAATTGTGGTACACTATTAATTCCATTTTCTAAAGTTTATAGTGATATAACAAATTTGTTAAATTAAAAATCATTCTCTACATCAGACAATAATGATGTGGTAATGTCGTAATAATACTAGGACGATGATATTTTAAAATAGCGACAAAAATTATTTCAATGTATATCAGTTGGTGTATTTAAGTTTGATTTAAAATCAAAAATAAATTATTACGCAAATATCACGATATGCTATTTGTTTACGGAGAAGCTTTCGAAAATTCCGAGGGGGCCAAGCATATTTATGGGCAATGATATTCAGAAAGAACAATTATTCTACCCTTATGATGAATACAGGGTACAAGCACTTTTAGACGTCGATTTTTCATACAAGCAAAAATATTGTGAAAGGTTTATTGACCAATACCAAAAGGATCCATTTTTTAAAATTTATATCGAACTCTGCGAGCAGTGAAACAGTGCGGACGTATTCCTTCGCTCCGTTATCGGTTTTACAGCGGCAAAAAGAGTGCGATAAAATTCTATGAATAAAAATTGAAACTAACGTTGAACGGGACAATATTTAAAATCACAAGTGCGGTACAAATTAACATTTTAATATTGCCTGCCCGTCGGGGCTGGCAAATGGAACAATGACATCTCAAAAACGTAACAGTGACCACTTATCTCCACCGATAAACGATGTACAAAAACGATACCAGTGGGATCCTAAAAATATGTTAACCCAAAATAGATATTATTTACCACCAGAGCTAGAACCATCAGATGATAGCAGCCAGCCAGGAACTTCTTATACTAAAGTAAAAATACCGAAAATCCCTCCAATTTTTCTACACGGTCAACACAATCACAAAGAAGTTGTAAGCGATATAAAAAAAATAACCAGCAGTGAATTTACCACAGTAACCACAAGTAAGTCGTTAAAGATCAATTTAACCACTGACAATGATTATCGTGCTTTAGCTAAACATTATTTAGACAATAAAATTCAATTTCACACATATCAGGATCCAAAAACTAAACCACTAGCAGTAGCATTAAATGTTCCTCTCTCTCTAACTACATAGGATATTAAAGCACTTTTAAAACAATATGATCTGCCTATATTAAAAATTAATAGACTCTACTACAAAGACAGAACTCCAATGCCGGTAGTTATTGTCGAATTAACAGCAAATGAGAAAGCTGAAGAGATTTATAAAGTAAACAGACTGGAAAACTCTGTAATCACAGTTGAATCAAGAAGACTAGCCAAAAACATTCCTCAATGCCACCGGTGTCAACAGACAGGGCATACTAAAAATTACTGTAAGCGTGATCCAAAATGTGTTAAATGTGCAGGTGATCACTATTATACCGACTGTGCTAAAAAAATAGCAGACCCGCCAACTTGTGTAAACTGTAACGGTGAACACCCCGCAAACTATAAGGGATGCAGCTATTACCTCGAAAGTACTGGATTCAGAAGAACCCCAAGAATAAATCAACACTATACATC
Source organism: Cosmopolites sordidus (assembly GCA_031761425.1). Taxonomy (NCBI): domain Eukaryota; kingdom Metazoa; phylum Arthropoda; class Insecta; order Coleoptera; family Curculionidae; genus Cosmopolites; species Cosmopolites sordidus. The sequence continues at coordinate 160,275 of JARFXV010001390.1, forward strand.
AACCCACAATACTTACACCACTCAGACAGCAAGTTCAAGTCAAAAGAAAACCTATGCAGAAACCCTAACACGCCCTTCACAAGAAAATCTCTCTCCATCATTCCTCAACAATATTCTCTCGACTCTCCTTGACCTTCTGAAACCGTATATCACACAAATTAAACATTTCCTTTTAACAAACCTTTTCCCAATACAGTTAAATGGCCCATAATCAAAAACTAATTAACAATTATCAACAAACCTTCAACGGTCCTAAAATACTCAATTGGAATGCCAATGGAATTCAGGCTCAACGATCCATCTTTATAGCCTTCTTAGCCCGTCACAACATTGACATAGCCTGCATCAGCGAAACCCATCTTGCTAATAAAGAGAAATTGAAAATACCAGGTTATAAAATCTATCGAACCGATAGAGAAGCTAGGGTAGCCTCGGTCGGAGTCGCCATTTTAATCAAAAACAAAATATCTCACACACCAGTCGATATGCCAAAAGTTACAAGCTTAGAAATTGTATCAATCAAAGTAAACTTTCTCAATAGCACCAGCATCCAGTTATACACTGTCTACAAACAACCCAACAAAAAATTAATGGACAACGACTTACAGGCAATTTTTAATACCACAGAGGCAACATTGTTAATTGGAGATCTTAACTCCAAAAACACTGTGTGGGGCTGTCGCCAAACCAACCCAAATGGGGTAAAGCTAAATGAAATTGCAGCAAAGTACAACCTACAGGTACTCGCACCGGATGATCACACATATTACCCATACAGGAAAGATCACAAACTTGATATTTTGGACATAATCGTGCAAAAAAATGTAAGAAAAGAACTACATCAAACAGTGCATATAGAGCTCGATTCAGATCATCTGCCAGTTATAATTACATTTCAAGAGGAACCTGTTAAAAATTCTCCTAAGGCAAAACTCATCAATGGCAAGGTAAACTGGGAACTCTTCAAGAACAGAATGGACTCCAAACTGGTACAAATACCTCTCACAACGAAAACAAATATCGATAAACAAGTTACACATATTACAACAACAATTCAAGAAAGCATACGCCTCTCAACAACGCCACCAAAAACAAGAAAAACATTTAAAAACAATACCCGTCCTACCTCTACAAATCAACTAATTAAGCAAAAGAATCGGGCCAAACGAGAATGGCAGAGAACAAGGGATCCTGCAACCAAAAATCTAGTTAATAACTTGTCGCATCGCATTAAGCGAGAACTAGATACTCTTAGAATAATTGAATACCAAAAACGTATAAGTGATCTAGAGCCGCAAGATCCAGGATTGTGGAGATCTAGTAAGAAAATCCTACGAAAATCGGAAGAAATCCCATCTCTTCTGGTTAATAATACATTACTACATAGCGATGAAGAGAAATGTACTGCTTTTGGTGACCACTTGGAAACACTGTTTGATCAACAGCATACACAACAGGCCTTTGCAAATTTGGTACAAAATGAAGTGAAAACCCACAGACCACTAGCTGGTGTAGACATCAAACCTACATCGCCACAGGAGATAATGTCAGTAATTAAAACCCTATCGATTAAAAAAGCACCGGGCCATGACCAAATACCGAATTTAATACTCAAAAATGCAAGCAAAAAGCTGATTGCCTACCTAAGTTCACTTTTTAACTCTTGTCTAAAATTGGGATATTTTCCACAAACATGGAAGCACTCATACATTTTGCTTTTCCCAAAGCCAGGAAAAGATCACAAACTTATTTCAAGTTATAGGCCAATAAGCCTCCTATCTACAATGGCTAAACTCTTTGAAAAAATTATATACGACAGATTAAACCAAGCGATTGTCAACGAGAACATAATTCCAGCCTTCCAATTTGGTTTCAAACAAGGGCATTCTACGTGTCATCAACTTCAACGCTTAACAGAAACTATAGAAGAGGGGTTTGAGAACAAGGAGTACACTCTAACCATATTCTTAGATTTGGCCCAAGCCTTTGATAGTGTATGGCATGACGGACTAAAACATAAAATAACATCAGCTAAGATTCCAGAATATTTAAAAGCCATCCTTTTTTCATATATAAATGACAGATCCTTCCAAACATCCATACACAACGCAACATCAACTATTAGAAAAATTAAAACCGGCGTGCCACAGGGGAGTATACTTGGCCCAATTCTTTTTAACCTATATACACACGACATACCAGAAACAGAAGCCTCTCTTCTAATGTTTGCAGATGATACAGCTATTCTAATCAAGGAACAGAATCTTGAACTTGGGGTAACCAAACTTCAAGAAGCTACAAATACCATTGTAAAATGGCTCAATAAATGGAATTTAAAAATCAATACAGAAAAGTGCGCAGCAAAAATTTTTACTTTAAGGAGAATCAATAACCCTCCAATAACCCCGAAGGGTATGCCAGACTCTCTCAACTCTACCCACTTATCAATAGGAGATCCTCATTAAAAACAGAATGTACCTTATTGCTACAGAAATCACTAATTCGGCCTTTAATCCTTTATGCATGCGTTATCTGGGGCAACGCATCGCCTACCAATGTACATAAAATGCAGGTTCTTCAAAACAAAATATTACGAATAGCTGTGAATGCCGAATGGTACGTAACTAATCGACAACTGCACCAAGAACTCGGTCTACTAACAGTGTCAGTTAAAGTCAGTTAAAGTCAGTCAGTCAGTCAGTTAAAGAGTATATTAAAAAGCGAACGATCATCTTTCATCAGAGGCTAGAGCAATCTTCCAGCACTGAACATTATCTACTAGGACGCAGAAACATACATACAAGACTGAAGAGGAAACTACCTCAAGATATGTATTTAGAATAGATTTGTGATGTTAATGTTAAAACTTTCATTACAACACTGTCTTGTAGAACAATTGTAATTGTTGAGCAGACATTTCCATAAATAAAAAAAAAAAAAAAAAATTATATCAACCGATGAAGCTGCTTTCACCAGAAATGAGATGGTGGACATGAACAGTTAATTAATATGAGCTGTTTAATGTTATGCTGTGAAAAATTAATGCTAATAAATTAAACTTGGATATTAAACGACAATAATTTATAAGTTTTCTTTTTTGTTGTAACAAAACACACCAAATATGCTGCTATAAAAATATTTCATTATATTTTCAAATAATACCTTAAGAGTTCAATGTAACAAAAAACTGAATTCCGCTGGATAGAAACAAACATGACGATGAGACTTTGTCATTGTTAAGAAAGTTAAAATAAAGTTCTCACCTGTTTTCATCGGAAATGCGACAATATTGACATGTTGCATTTTGATTTATAAAATGTTAAACAAAATATATTTTTTATATTTTATATACATTAAATAAAGGACAATACAGAACTATGTTAACAGAAATGAATGAACATTAAAGTACATGATAAAAAAATATTTTAGCTTACTTTAGTTAATATAACAGATGTATGAGATATTTGAGAGTAGTTTATAATAACTAATTTACTTTCTGTTTCAATAACTTGATGCCCATTGAGGTAATACATTACATGTACTCTACGACCACTTTATTTTTAGTTTCTGTTGTTTTAACTTGCCAACAGCAAATTTTAATGCAAAATTTATTTATTTTACTTTCATTAACTATAATTAACCCTCTATCGTATAGTAAATCGGCTATGTGTCAATCAAAAACGTGTAAAAATCCTTTTTATAATAGTTCAACAAGACAAAAACAAATTATAGAGCGTTGAACGTTTTACCTATTGATTAGGTTTTAAAATCGATAATATTCTTCATTTAATCAATTAAGAAAGGGTAATTAACTTTTAATAGGAATAAGAAAACCAACAAAACAAAACGATAATAATCCTAAAGACCGAAAAGCCTATAAAAGAGATAGTTGGAAATTCATTTTAAAATAAAAAACAACAAAATTCCAGGAAAAAGTGGAATACATAAAAAGTGGAGAAAGTATATTGATAGAGGAAGTGATAAAACTGATACAAGAAACATGAACGGCAGATAATATATCAATAGGCTGGAATAGAGGAACTATCTTACGGGTTTACAAACAAGAGGACTACTCACACTACACAAATGATTAAAGTATTGCCTTGTTAGAGATAGGATAAAAAATGTTAGAAAAATATACGGAGGAAATTATTGGACAGTGTGTATTGGACAGATTTACCACTGACCAAATATTTTTGTTGAAACAGGTATATTCTATATATCAACGCATGTAGGATTCATTAATTTTAAAGCAGCATACGACACAATAGAAGAGGACCCCTCTGACTACACAAATTATAGAAGTATTGCGTTGTTCCAGGAAATAATTTTACAGTGCCAATGTGGTTTCCGCAAATCAAGATTTACCACTGACCAAATATATTTGTTGAAACAGGTATTTTCTTTATACCAGTGCATATAGTATTCATTGATTATAAAGCAGCATACGACACAATAGACCAGAAAAACCTGCTGCATATATTAAGGAATGTCATGATTCCGAATAAATTAGTATGATAGCAGCTAATCAAACTAATAAATTAGTATGGAATTAAAACAAACTTAAAATTTTCTAATAAAGAATGGTTTAATAAAAAGCGATTATCAACTTTGTTATTTAATCCATGTTTACAAGACGATATAGCGGAATAAATAGACACGGTATAAACATCACCAATGCCTTGCACATGTTGACGACATGTTTCTATTGGTGAGAAGTAAGAATGAACTGATAGCACACAAGCACAACATTAAAAACCTAAGATGTACAAACAGCAATGAATAAAGGATGAGCTTCAGAGGAACGGAGAGTTATATACATTTCCGATCTCTGATGAACAATATTATGTGAAGAAGAAGCCTAAATAAATTTAAGGCTGGCGAGAAAAAAATAGATGTGCTGGTTCACCCTACAGAGTTTTAAAGCCGGGTATGTGTCAAGAAAGGATTTTCTTGACAATGTGATATTAAATAGTGATTTTACCGATAATGCTGTACGCCTGCTAGAAAATTACAAAATAAGATAACAACATAAGCCAAAACGATAAATGTTACGAATAACATATGAAGACGAAGAAATTAATTAACGATATACAAACCGAGAGTTATATATAAACTCTGAAAGGAATCAACGATAGAGTAGGTAAAAAAATCGAGATGAATTAAGCAGCTGGGACAGTTTGAGCGCATAGACAATTCAATGTCAATGTCGTTGATAGGCAACTGGCTAGGCCATCTGACATATAAAGCGTAAATATTGACATTGTTGACTGTTCAACGTTCGAGTACACAACTCAAAACGTTTTGTCATACGGACTCTATTTCTGTTTTTTAGTACTAAAATTAAATTAACTCCTGAAATTTTTTTTATTAATTCGTGAGAATTTTCATGCGATGATTTACTACGACTTTCGACGTGGGTTATCTCAACAACAGTGCATCGATGAACTCACTTCGACTTTTGGTGATAAAGCACTGTCTAAAACTAATGTGTATCACTGGTTTAGTGAATTCAATCGTGGGCATCGTTCGGTAACAGAAGAATTTAAAGAAGGTTGTCCAAAATTGGTTGTTGTCCTAGAAAATAACGATGCGGTGCACGAACTGATAAAGCACGATCGTCATGTGACATACCATGAGATTGAGGCAGTCTTAGAAATTTGTATGATAAGCATAGACAAGATTTACAATCGTGGTGCATCAAAAACCGTGTATAACATCTACACAGGTGACGAATCTTGGATCCATGCATATGAGCCCGAAAGTAAACAGTAGTCAACTATATGGGTCTTTTAAAATGAGCCAAATCCGACAACAGGTGTTCGCGCAAGAAGCAGTTTGAAGCAAATGGTCGTCTGTTCTGTTGGGATAAATAGGCATGTGGCTATGATGCCACTAGAGAATCATAGAATGGTCAATTCTGAAAGGTACACAATCATCATGCACGAGGATTGTGCTGGATTGTCCAGGAAAAACTTTTATCGCACGTGAAGGAAAATCCTTTCTAGGTTTTAAGGCCAAAGATCGATATACAGTGATGGTTGATGGAAATGCAGTTGGTGATTGCAAGTTAAGCCTCACTTAGTTTAACGCTGGGAAAATCTAAGAGTTTTAAAAATAAATATAAAGCTGGTTTGCCCGTGATTTGGAAGTCAGATCCTAAAGTTGCGTGACAACTTTTTAGGGATTGGTTTGGTCATCACTTCATACATGAAGTCGAACGTTATTGCCAATCAAAACAAATTCCATTTAAAGTGATGCCAATAATCGACAATGAACGAGGCGATTCTCCTGCTACTATCACTAATTTTGACAATAATTAATTGAAAGTTGAATTTTTGCTACCAAATACAATCAACTTGCTGCAACCAATGGATCAGGTTGGCATCAAAACATTTAAAGTTTATTACACCAGAAGATCATTTGCACATCTCCATGAAGCTATGAGGAAAAGCATTGAGCTCTGTTATAGACTTTTGGAAACAATTTAAGACAGACAGACTGTTTGGTAGTGTTCAGTCGAGTGTGGCTGAATCACTGTTGCGATTGGGAGTACTTTTAATATATTTTATAATATATAATGTATATAATAAAATGTTGTAAAATATACAATAAAACAATGTTGCCATTACTATTCGTCGGCAATCCCGAATCGCTGTCTTAACTGGACGACTTCTTAACGTCGACTCCTTGTTTTCGTTATTTTTTTTGGTTAAGTTGCCCTTCCTTTCGTACCGCGTCAGACACCGATGCGAGGTTGCCGTCTTTACTTTATTTTCTGATATATACAACATTGAAATAACTATAATATATAAATACAAATCTTAACACAGACAACAGAAGTTAATGTATAATTAAGAAGCTATCCAAAACGTTTTATAATTAATGATTAATATAGATGGTAAATATGTGGTTGAGGCGGTAGTAAATCAATTATATATTTAGGCTGTAAGTTCGATCAAATAAGTGTTGTTAAAAGATTCACAATTGAAGAAAAATACATTTTCAGTGAATAATTTTTTAAACTTTTTAAAAAATTATGTACACTAAATACATATTTTAGACACAGACTCCACATTGCAAAAAGGTACCCTATTCAAGTACTATTATTATTAGTACGCAATTTAGTAGTAGAGAAAATATCCACTTCAAGAGAAATTAATCATTGATTTACCCTAAATGGAGAAGATGATGCTCATGGAACAAAATCCGAAAAGCAAAAACACAGTACATGTTGATGGTAGATAGATGATGATAGAGTTGAGAGGTCACATCGGCAGTTCAAGTTGAGAGTGTAATGGGGGCAGTCTGAGTTGCAAATGTGACGGGGAGTAGAGAGTGTGACATGGAAAAATATAGTTCAGAAAGGTTACGAAACGACTCGGCGTAGAGTCGTTATTGGGATTGCCCAGAAAGAACACTTATGGGCGTAGTTGAGACTGTCACGAGATGCATGAAGAAGTTAGGAAAGTTGCATATTGCAGTTAATTCCCGCAAGTAGAGGAAAGTAGTATTTGGTAAAATATTAACACGGAAATTAAAAATAGGTTTCGAAAAGCTAAAGATAAACACTAAGTTGATATTGCTCATAAAGAAAGTAAAATGAAGTGAAATGGAATCATAAAGTTACCAAAGAACAGTGGCATTTGTAAATATGCATTTAAATAAATTGATATATATATATATATATATATATATATATATATATATATATATATATATATATATATATATAACTTCTGGTTCTTAATTGAAAATCAAGATCATTTTCCTGAATCAGCGAATTCTATGGGAAATAATAGAACTCTAAATCTCTAAATGTTTAAACAATATTGAATCTAATTGAGTAACGGTAATTTTATTTTGTCTCAAATCAGAACACAACTTTGTGTTTTTTTCGATGAACATGTTGATGCCACTTCATGTCAGTTTTACAAATTACTTGTTGGATCTCTGGCTTATATTAAAAAAATTCACAAAACAAATTGCAATGTACTAAATCGCACTATCGGGTTGGTTAATCTTGTCACTAAAATTTTCTTCCTAATATGGTTACCCTATTTATTATTCGTATATACGTTTATCTACCATTGGTACCCCACCCACTATCATGGATTTTTAAAGTGGGAGGGCGTAGAAGAAAAATAGTGCTGCAAAAGATTTTTTGCTTTACCCTTCTTTTTACTTTTCGTACTATTGAAGCCCTATACAGGAGATAAAATATAGTGTTTTGCTCTGATAAATTGTTTACTGTGATAAATGCTGGAGAGGCGGCGCCCCAACGCCCTCCCTCACGAGCCGCCACTGTTATCTACATATTATTAATTAATGTTGTATTTATAACGTTTACGTTCAGATTAGCGTTGATTTGCCTTCAGTTTGTAAAGTGGATTCGAATTGAAAATGTCGGTCGATGTCTTGTATTTACGCCACATTCTGCTTTTTACTTCAAAAAGGGCAAGAACGGTATCCCAACGAAAACCAAGATAAGTGATATGTTTTCGGAGAATATTCGATTGGTGGATTTGCGGCTTATTAGACGGTAGTTCATTAAATCTTCCTGTGCTCCTTTTTTATGTAAAATGATCACTTCTGCATTTTTCCATAAATCAGGTACTTTTTGTTCTCCGAAGCATTATAAGTATAATTTTGCCAGTGTTTTATTTAAAGTCCGACCATCAGCTTTTAGCATCTTCTTTTTGTTCTTCCGTGGATATTGTTATCTTTGATCGGTTTTGATCTTCATATAAGTGGGAATAAGATTATCTGACCACCTCTAACATTTCTATACGCGCGCTGCACATTGCGCCGTCATCACGCATTAAGGCATAAATTTGCGTTCTTTTCGTTCCCAGCTTCTGTTTAGCCTTATCAATTCGCCTGTTTTCTTCCAGATTTTTTTTTGCGCTATCTGCATGTTGAACCGTCTTTTATCTGATACGTTTTCGTATAGTTTTACAGAGCTCAGCATACTCGACCCTGCCAAAATGATTCACTGTATTTTTCATTGTCCGCCGTTTTTTCATTAAATCAATGATCTCAGTGGAGATTTTTGCCTGTTTAAAACATTTTTGTTTTGGTGTTATTGAGGCAACCGTTTCAAGCACATTGTTGGTAATTTCTTCATATTAGCATTTTTGTCTCCTCCGAGTACCACCTTGTAACACAGCAAAGTTGTTCGGCAAAGCAATCTCAAAATCGCTGCCTCTCTCCAGCAATTTCCCAGAATCCACTTTGCCCTTCTTTGACCTTACCTTTCTTTTGCGCTCTTTTCGACAGTTAATCCTAACATTTGTTCGTGCAATTCGGTGGTCACTTCCAACAATAAAATGTTAAGGAAAGTACAAATACAAATATTGTTTTATCGTTGGTCATGATGTAATCAGTTTCACTTGCGAGTCCAGATGGACTCTTGTATGTCCATTTTCTGCTGATATTTTTCTTATACAGCTAATTCAGAATATAAAGTTCTTGTCTATTGACAAAATCAACCAATTTGTCATCTCTGTTGTCCCGTTAAGTTAGTATTTTCAACAGTTCATGCTGTTCCAATTCTGGCATTAAAATTAGCCATCAGGATTTTGTACCGACAATTCTCCTTGTATACAAGCTGGGCCACATAATCATAAACTTCCTTAATTTCCTCATCCCTATAGCTTATAGTTGGTGCATATACTTAGAGGGGTAGGTTTGAAGCTTAAACTTTTTATTCAGCTGAACTGGGCAGTCGGTCAGGCTTGTCGGTTGGGCTAGTCGGTCAGATATACTTTCAAATTTTACTACGCTGCCCTTCAGCTTTCGATTGATGAGAAATCCAATTCCGCCACATGGTCCATTCTCCGTACCTCGAGTGTAGGCTTCTTTCAAGTTGGCTATTTACTACAGAAATATTACACTGATATAACGAATAAATGTCGATGATGGCAGAGAAAAATGTAACAGAGAAAAATATTTAGAACAGTTTTTTAAACTAGATTATTTTACTATAATATAAAAAAACTTAAGGGAAATATTCGAAATTGATGCCGCTATCAGAATGTTGATAATTGGATTTAGAAGAAAAACTATTTCAGTGCTGAAAACATTTGGAGATCTAACATTTAATTTTTTTTGATAGTTTTTCTTCCAAAGTCTATTATCTGCATTGTAACAGCGGCATCAATTTTGAACATTTCCCTTAAACTTTTTTATAATATAGTTAAATAAACTAGTTTAAAAAATGTTTCTAAATATTTTCCTCTGTTACATAATCATCAGCATTTATCGTTATGTCAGTGCAATATTTCTGTAGTAAATAGCCAGCTTGGAAGAAGCCATAATTTATGGTATGTAACGATATTCAGCAAGAATGCACGCTAAGAGTATGAATTTAGTATGTAACATATGTCGTTTCGGCTAAAAATTAAATGTAATCGATGTTATTATCCTCATACTATCCATTACGATATTTATGTTTGGTATTTATTTATTACTTAGAGATATTTACCGCACCGGTATGGAAATAACATAATTTCAGTAGGGAAGGAGTGAACGGACCAAAGACAAATCACTGTTTATGGTATATTAACAGTTAGTTCGGTCTTTATCGGATCCTTTGATCTTGAATATTTTTTGTAAAATACTTGTGTCACTTGTAGAAACTGATATGTTTAATCTTAACAGAAAACCTATATGAAACATATTTTTAAATAATTTATTTCAGTATCAGATCATTAAATAAGGGAAAGAAAAGAAATAGAGAATTTTGTAAAAGTGTAATATCACTTAAATATTAGGTGGAAAAATTTTACCTGCGCATGCAGGAAAACATATGAAAAAGCCATTTATTGATTCTTCATCTTTCTAGCAAAAGACACATTTTATGGTGAATAACTTAACTTTAAATACAATCATGTACCCATCTCTTTTCAAATTTATTTGTGATTAGAAAAATGTGTGTCAAGAGCTAAGTTTGAAGATAGAGATTAAGTTTAGAGAAACTCCCTTTTTGGGTTTCAGCAGTCCGATTTCACAGGTCTTTAAAATACGCTTAGGTATTATCACGTGGAAGATTTTTCTGTGATATTTTCATTTCCTCAAGGTATGGAAATGTTTAGAAACAGCTATAGGAGTGACATTTAACGGTTTTCAGAATGATTCGAGTTTTTCAGCTAAATTTTCATTTAAGAGGGCAGTTCGTTATAATCAAATTTTTGAGATCAAGTCTGGAGAATAGACGAGATGTGAAAAAACTTCTCATTATATTATGTTTCAACATGTAATGGCATTTATGATATTTTTTAGCATAATTTTGCAAAAATAACTACATGATTAATATTTATCGTTTTCGACAATTATTCGAGAGTTCGAACTAAATTTTATTCCTAATGCTTGAGGTTCGGCGTCTTCGAACTTTTTCGATGTCCAAGCCAGTTTGTGTTCCACACTCAAATCACCATATTAAAGTCTTGTAAGTCTCCCAAAAAATAATGTAACATCATATATATGTATACTCAGAAAAATAACGGAATGTTATAAATTTTAAGAAAACTATTCGCGCCATTTATTAAAACAATATATAACCTGAAAGCTGCATATCTCTTCTATAAAATGAGACTACCATTATTCGAATCAATCAACGGATCGTGAAGTTGTAGCGCTTAAAGTGACACTATCTTTTGTCACCACGTCGCAAAAATACGATGGACCAAAGAGCCAATTTTAACTTTTGTTTCAAGCTCGGTAAAATTTTTACAAAAACATTTGAATTGATGAAAAATGAAAAAGTTTATGATGCTTGCTTATACCGTACACGTGTATTCGAGTGGTATAAGCGATTTCAATATGGTGGTGATGCTTAGGAAGACAAACCAAAATAAGGTCACTCAAAAAACAAAAATCGCGATGAATTGGTGGAAAAAGTGCGTATATGTATATATACGTGCGAAAATGTATATATATATATATATATATATATATATATATATATATATATATATATATATATATATATATATATATATATATATATTTGAAAAACGGAAATTTTTCATCCGTACTACCACGTACCTCTGCTCGTCTCAAATCAGTCGCCGTCACTATGCCGAGACAAGCACCTCCCAGGACCGGTTTCTGGCCTCACAGCCGTCATCAGCTGGGCTCGAGCTCAACGCAGGGAGACAGCTGAAACGAAACGAACAGAGCAAGACCAAGTCAACTGGTCATATCCATCATCGATATATATATATATATATATATATATATATATATATATATATATATATATATATATATATATATAATATATATATATATATATATATATATATATATATATATATATATATATATATATATATATATATATATATATATATATATTTATATATATATATATATATTTATATAATGTAAAAATATTAAAATGTAATTCAGCTAGTATAAGCATTTTTGCCTAAAGTTGGGTAAAGTAAATAAAATATATATATATATATATATATATATATATATATATATATATATATATATATATATATATATAAATATTTTTGTTGGTTGCTTGACCGGGAAGGAGCCCCACCTATCCCTTCAACTGGATGACATATGTTTCGTCTCTAGAGGTTCAGACTCATCAGGGCGCTGACATATACCATACCATCAGCAATAATAATAGCAGTCCGCAGTCCAAGAAAATCTAACACTCATATATACGCCATCCGACGGGAAGTCGGCGACAACATGGGTTGTTGGCTGTGGATAGGGTCTCCCTATTCTTGTATATTGGAACACCAAGAAATAAAGATACAATTTTAAAAATTATTCTATAGATTTATTTTTATTGTTAAAAACTATAACTGATTAAAATTTGAAGACCTAATTACTACGAGTTAGGGAGCTACAATCAGTAATGGGTTGATCGACATCCACTTTGTATACATTCATGGAGGCGCCTAGAGTTTGATCTAATCAGGTGGTCAATTTCTTCTTAAGGTATAGTGTCCCATGCTACTTGAATTTCACCCCGTAGTACCTCTAACGTCTGTGGATGGTGTGGCAATCTGAACAATCTTTGACACACGATCCCACACATGCTCTACAGCGGAAAGGTCCGGGGACCTCGATGGCCAAGGCAGTAAATTGATTTGAGCTCCTTTAAAATGACATGAAGTAACACCTGCAACATGTGGGTGTACATTATCCTGCTGTAATAGTGGATTTGGATGTGTTCGAACGTAGGGTAACAAATGGGACCCTACAATTTCTTCGACATACCGCTGAGCTGTCACACTACCTTGGACATAAAATGGAGGTGATCTACTACCATGTGCGATGACACCCATAACTATAACATTCGCTGGGCGATGTATGTGCCTCTCCATGAAGAACTCTGGATTTCGTCGTTCTCCGCGATATTTTCTTACACGAACATGGTCGTCATGACTACCTATGTAAAAACGGGACTTGTCCCTAAAAATAACAGTATTCCATTCCGCATCTCATGTCTTTCTCTGCACCACTCCAGCCGTTGACGCCGATGTTCCGCCGTTAAAGGTAAAGCCATATATGGTCTGTAAGAAACGAGCCCAAAAGATCTGATTCTGCGGTAGATTGCTCGCATTCCAATTAACCTTTCATGCTCTTCGTACCACTGGTTTACAATTGACCTTGCAGTTTAAAAACGGTCTCTTATTGCCAAAAACCGAAGATGGCGGTCCTGGAGTTCTGTCGTGGTTGGACGGCGTCCTATGCCTCTAGCTCGTTGTTATCGACTTTCTTCGCCCTACGTTCGCCAAGTTCTCAACACTGCGTGAACAGTCCTATTAATTCTTCTTCCAATTTCCCTTAGAAGCATCTCTTAGACCTACAGTGCGGCCTCTCTCAAATTGTGTCAACTGGCCAAAATTTACAAGTCTTCGCACTCTATTCTCATAAGTTGTAGTAAAATTGCAGTAAAACAAATCACTGCCAAATCGTAAAATTTTCTCAAATGATGTATCTTTAAGGAATAAGTTACAGTGCCATTAACTTAATTATACGAACAAATGCTTTGTTTCTGGGGTTAAAATTTTGATCATTTACTCTAAGGCCAATAGAAACTTGATTGATACTTGAACATAATTACAATACAAAAACTTTTACTGGGTGTTCCTTTTTCTGTATATATATATATATATATATATATATATATATATATATATATATATATATATATATATATATATATATCTATATATATATATATATATATATATATATATATATATATATATATATATATATATATATATATATATATATATATATATATACATATCTATATATATATCTATATATATATATATATATATATATATATATATATATATATATATATATATATATATATATATTATATATTATATATATATATATATATATATATATATATATATATATATATATATATATATATATATATATATATATATATATATATTTTATTTACTTTACCCAACTTTAGGCAAAAATACTTATACTAGCTGAATTACATTTTAATCAATAAAGACCAATTACATTTAGCGGTATAAATATTTATCTACCAGTTTTACTAATACAAATCGGTTGCTGATGGTATAGGTCAGCAGTGAGTATTTGGTTAGTTAGATTGAAGTAACTGATAATGTACGATACTCAGCTGATTCCACCATATCCACAACAATACCGTTTTGGAGTAGATATTTCATTTTGTGGTACTGTTTTATGGCTCACCAGAATTGACACACGAATTTTGCCTTTCTGAGTTATCGTGGATAATCCACTTTCTATGATAGGTCCCAATCTTAGGTAAGAAGTTCTTTTTCTATAATTTGGAGATCAATAACACAGTAGCATCAAAGTGTCTGCTCTTATCATCAGCTGTAAGTTTATACGGGACCCAACGACTTTCCTTTTGATTTTTCGAATTTCGATTCGATTTTCCCTTGCGGTGTAAACGTTTACATATGCTTGCAGTGTTATTTCAAGTTCTTGACCAAACTTAAGGAGTATACACAAGAATTTTCTACCAGTAGTGATTCAAATACTCCTATTTATTGTCATTTAAGTCAATATTTCAAGCTTGGAATTGCTGGAACCTCTTCTTACAAGTACTGTACGAAACAGCATTATCTCCAAAAGTCGCACAAATCATGTCCTGAGCTTCTGTAGTATTTTTGTTCACTTGAAAGACGAAAAGGAGGCAATGCCTCAAATATTACTTTTCGAACGACATCTCGTCTACTATTGACTTTTCTGGTTATATTCACAGTGGATTAATATATTATCCCTCGTTTTGAAGCTGAAAGATGATGCTTTAAAATCAGTAAACGGCAGGAAAAAAATCTGATTGGAATAGATTCTGCGGTCGAAATTCACATTATTGCTGAAACAAAAGCCTATTTTGTAAAGTTCGACAATTGTACTTTTGGAAGGCATAACAAGTTAGATAACACAGGTCAACAATATTTTGTAGTCCGAAAATGTAAATCCGAAAATGGTAAGCTAATTACTATAACACATACAGTTCTTTTTTTATAAGGGGTCGGTGTTGTGGAACAAAAAGGAGAACGACTTATTTTTACAATCTAATATTCATTTAATATAAACCTGTAAAACGTGTTAAATGTATGCAAAGACATCATTATCTAAGGATTATGTGAATAAAAAATATATTACATGCGATGTTATAGAGCGACAAAAACTGTCACTTTTTCTTCTTATGTTCAGTAGAATCATCTCTTCTTAAAAACCAGCTGGCGTACGCCCAATATAGATGGGTTCCAGCATCGCTGGTATTTTGCTTCTATTGCCCTGATGTCCTGGTAAAACCTCTCTCCTTGTTTGTTGCTTATTGCATCTAAATTTTTCGGAAAAAATGCAAATAGAAGTGTAAAAAATGCATTTTCAAAAACATGCGACACCCTAGTATTTCATAGGCTTTCAAAAGTTCATCTATAAGGTTTTTATAGTTTTCATTTTTCTCTTTTTCATCTTTGTTTTGATCTATAAAACACTTCCAAGCTACCAATTCCTTTTCAATTAATTTTCCTTTAATTTAATAAAAACAAATAAATATGCCTTCTTTTATTTTTGTATCACTTAACTGAGAAAATATTTCTTTTAGGTACTTGAAACCATTACCTTCTTTGTCCATGGCTTTGACAAATTTTTTCATTAGTCCAAGCTTAATATGGAGAGGCGGAAGAAGCAACTTTTTTGGGTTAACAAGGGGGCATATTTTATTTTTAAAGTAGCAGGTTCAAAAGAAGTTTTATGACTGCAATTTTCTTTTGTTGTACTACTGTGCTACAAAAAAAATCGTCCGCATAGATAACATAACTTATCCGCTGGATTTTTGCAAAATCGACAACTAGAACTTGCCATTTTATATGAAATCGGCTAAAACACTTGACTATACCGTAAACGAGACAGAAACAAACTAAACTATAGAAAACAACAAAACTGCCCTTAAAGGTTGGGAGAATACTGTGGAAATACCCCCTTTACAATTTTGTGGTAATTCCTACATTGTCCTGTCCAAAGTCAGGTACAAATAATTTCAATGAGCTCATGATGTAAAGGAGAAGTTACTTGAAAATTTGCATGCGAGGCCATTTCTGTGAAAAGGTGTTTTAATAACTACCTAAATGAAACGCAAAAAGAGTATTCTCATCAATGACACAAAAATCATGTCGACTTGTGTAATCGTTAGGCGTCCTAAAAGGAGGCCAAGACCAAAAATAATCGATTATCAATTAAAAAAACAATATTTCATATAAGAAGTATTTGATTTGTCACTCTATCTTCGTTGTATTTAATATACCAGTCAGCAAAATGTTTTTACGTATATAGGATCTATTAAAACTGCTCAAAAAGTCAATGTCCTATTTAATATATATATATATATATATATATATATATATATATATATATATATATATATATATATATATATATATATATATATATATATATATATATATATATATATATATATATATATATATATATATATATATATATATATATATATATATATATATATATATATATATATATATATATATATATATATATATATATATATATGTATATTATTTCTTTGGGCGGCGTCCAACGAGATAACAGTAGTCAGGAGTTATGTTATGGTTAGTTCCTTGACCGGGAGGAAGCCCCACCCATCCTTTACATTGGAGGGCATATGTTTCATTTGTTGGTGGTTAGACTCTTCAGGGTACCAACATATGCTCTCTCGCCAAGAATAGGGAGCCCTCTGCACAATCAAACAACCCATATTTTCGCCGACTTCTCGTCGGATGGCTTATAAATGGAGTTTTTTTACTTCTTTGGACTAAACATGTGCCCTCCAATGTAAAGGATGGGTAGGGCTTCCTCCCGGTCAAGCAACTAACCATTGCTCATTATGGCGGAGACACAGGTTGTTGTGCGTTCCACATGAGATTGTGGAACCCAACGGTAGCGGGTTTATAACTCCTGACTACTGTTGTCTCGTTGGACGCAGTCCAAAAAAGTCAAAAAACTCCATTTATAAGCCATCCCACGAGAAGTCGGCGAAAATATGGGTTGTTTGATTGTGGAGAAGGACTCCCTATTCTTGGCGAGAGAGCATATGTCGGTGCCCTGAAGAGTCTAACCACCAACAGACAAAACATGTGCCCTCCAATGTAAACGATGGGTGTTGCTTATATTAAGTTACCTTAAACATTTAATATAATGTGCTAATGTGTAATATAATGTGCTAATATTAAGTTACCTTAAACATTTAATTTGCAATATATCCAGCGCATTTTATTGCCACTTATGCCAGCCGTGTCTGAATATTATATTTTCTCCTAATGGTTCATACTTAAACGATTCAAAAAATGACAGTGTATCAATTTTCTGATAAAATATGTATTTACTTTGTTGATTCGGCAAACGTTATTCCATATCCTATTATGGTAAATTAAAAACTAAACGACGCTTACAACAGAAGAACCTTTACAGTAGAGTAGTCAGGAAAGTTCAGATATAAAGTAAACGGAGCAGTGGTTAAAATTTAAAGAAAGACACTCTAGCAAAGATTTCCAATGTAACTGGAAAACATTCCTTTCAGCAATGATTCCAAAATTAAATTATTTGGTTCTCACAAATTTTGCTTTTGTGCATTTTTTTATTTTGGTGTATGTGAGGAAAGAAGAAGAAGAGGGTATTAATGAAGAATTCAACCCACGTAACACCACAATACACTACAGCCACCGGACTATGGTGCTGGTAAAATCAGAATGTGGGGAGCTTTTCAAGTAATGGAGTAGATCCAATGTTGGATAAAAGAAAATATGGTAAAATAAATTAACTTACAAATCTTAGAGAAAATTATGCTACCCTACGTCGAATAGAACATAACAGAGGGTCTCTACCAACAATAATCCCAAACACACGGCTCATGTGGTAAAGCAGTGGTTCGAGAGGAAACATTAAAGTTATAGAGTGGCCTTCGCAGTCCCCGGATAATAATAATAATAATAAGGCTCCACCATCCTTATTTTATTGGCCATCACTGCACCACTCCTATATATATATATATATATATATATATGTATATATATATAGGGTGTTTTCAAAGTTGAGTCATTTATTTTAACAGGTTGTAGAACTCGTAAAAAGAAATAATTTTAATAAAAATCATTTAAATTAAGAAGTTATTAACAGTTACAAAATTTGAAAACACACCTGACTTTTTAATATTCTCGACCACTGCGTTATAGAACTTGCAGAGAAGTTAATTTAGCAAAAATCATTTATATAAAAGTTGCAGAATAACAAAAACAAAAATGTTATATGTTATAAAAAATGTTCAAAATTGTCACCATTTGTTCGGTTAGCACAAAATCTTGCTCGACGTACCCATGCGTCACTACACGCGTCAAAAATAAAATCCCGGTGTCCACGAATAACATCACAAGCGTTTTCGATGCGATGTTGTAGTTCTTCCACAGTATTTACTTTTCTATTGTGATAAACTAACTTTTTTAAATAGCCCCACAGAAAAATCGCAGGACGTTAAATCCGGGAAACCTGCCGGATGATTTCTTAAAGGAAACCTTTCGGGGTAGAAATGACATGCTGCGACGGTATTTTGTTGGCACTCCCCGTAAGTTAATATTATGTCCACTAGTTTATTGTTTTCATAAACGTGTGGCATTTTAATCGCAGAAAGTACCCAAAAATTAAACACGGACTATTAAGGAATTATTACCACTGGCAATCAACTCGAATATCACACTCAAAAGAAATATCGTACAAGAATACAAAAAACTAGTTATATCAGCAGTAAACAAATACTGTGTGATTTCAATATCAAAAAGTCAGGTCTGTTTTCAAATTTTCTAACTCTTATTTTTTATTTTGCAACTTTTATTTTTATTTTGCAATTTTTATATAAATAATTTTTAGCAAAATTACTTATTTTTACAAGTTTTACAACCTGTTAACATAAATGACTCAACTTTGAAAACGTCCTGTATACAGGGTGTGAGGAAATAACGGCGAAATATTTTTGGAGGTTACTCTAGAGATTAAAGCATAAAAAAAGTTCTTATAAAATTAAAAAATTGCTTCTTAAAGGGGACCCCTTAAAAGGGGAACTCTGAAAATGTTTTTTTCGCAACATTTTCGAAACAATTTATGCTAAAGTCATGACATTCCGGTCGAATCCAAAAATTCCCAAGTATCCCTGTCCATATATTGATAGAAAACTTGTTCTGATGCCCCGATTCGAAAAATTAATATGGATTTTCTTTGGCCCACATATGAGTATTGTGAAAATTAAAAATTCCATTGCGTGTGAATATAGCTTCGTCTGTAAAGAGAATATTCGGAACAACATTTTCATTTAAACGCAATTAATCCCTTAGCCATTGGCGAAACTAAATTCTTTGTGGCAGGTCATCAGGTTTTGAGTCTTGAACTTTCTGCAAATGATATGGATAGAGCGTTTGCTCTCTAACAATTTTCCACGCGGTCCATTTGGAATGCCTTTTTAAATAGCAATTCGTCTGATACTTATTCCTGGGTTTTCTGCTACATTTTCTGAAACTCTTTTTTCATATCTCTTGCTCCAGCTTTTTCCACAGTCATATTTGGAAGGTATGAAAGATTCCTTTTCGCATCATCTTCTATGCAGGTTTGTAAATGTTTCTGTACAAGGAAGTACTCTTCCGGGGAAAAGCCTCTGCATACAATTTTCTAGCTTCACACGCGTTCCCATACGCCTTCCCATACACAAAATGCATGTTCGCCATTTCTTCGAAGGGATAATGCTCCATTCAGTTTAAAAATTATAAATCTAGACTTAATTGTGTAAATGTTCCGGTTTTACGAAACGTCAAAGACAAAGATTAACAGTGACAGTCGCCTACCTAATTATTTAGATGCATTTCGATATCCATGTAATCGTGCATTGATTTATAAAAAATAGTCTGTTTCTGGAACTCCGATGGTTTCTCTCTTCTGAAACTTCGATCTATCCTAATGACATAAAATAAGACACTTTTTAACTTAAAAAACCTACGCTTTCATAATTTCATAATAATTTCCTTACACCATGTATATATATATATATATATATATATATATATATATATATATATATATATATATATATATATTTATATATATATTATCAATTTGTTCCTACATCGTAGAATTATTAATAGTTTCCAAAAGGTTGTTAGGTAAAAACCTAACAAACACCCAGCTGGGCTTCGGAAATACCCTAATTATTGAAAGTGTTATAAAGTTAGAAAGATAGTTTAAGAAAAAACCGACCTCCATTAGGCAGAACTTTCGAAACATTAGTTTATACATAACTCTCTTTGAGAATGGTCACGAGACTGAAACATGTCAGAGAATATATTAAATATATTGTGAAACAAATACGAAATGTTTTAATCACCATTAAAATTATTAGCTGCTCTAAAAGAAAATTGATAAAATAATCACGTGTACTAAAAGTCTTCCGCACTAGAATTTCACGCTATAATGTTACCCATGTCGAAGTCAATTATGTGCTAGCCAGATTCTCCGGCCACCCTAAATAATGGGTTAGTGATATCTGCAGGTTATAAGATGTACGGATTCAGTAAAATATGTGAGTTGGTTGGGATATTTAGTTCATAAACTAGATAATGAACTTACCACCCATATTTTTGTAACTTAACCTGAGTGTCGTATGGCAGTTTAATCAGCTCCAATCATTTGATTTTTTTTTATATTGGGACCAGCATAAATAATATTCCTTTTACAGAATTTGTATACAATTTATTATATTTTAATATGATGTACTAATATTGTATGCAGTGCTCTTCGAATATTATTTCATTTATAGATCTGCTTCAAATTTAGTTTATCAACCTCTTTATACGTAGGTTAACAAGTTAATATTATAAAGTGTTCAAACCTACATATGTTTGGGTTATCATTTATTACCTTACTTAATTTAGTATGTTATATAATAGTATCAACTCGATGAGAATCGATAAATAACATTTGATATATTACATTATACAGTACATTGTGTTGAAGTGATTTATATGTGGTGGTATATTCCTAATTAAACAATTTGTATAGGAATATTCTTTATCACTAACATACATTATAAAAACCATAGCTTAAAAAAGATATACAAAATCTATTGAAGCATCTTCTTAATTTTGTTAGTTACGTTCACATTTATTAATTATATTTGAAACATACATTACAGAGAATGAAATATATTTTTACAAAGGTCTATAGCTTAGAACATTCTTATTTGTAGCCAGTTTAGTTTCAGTTTAACACTATTCCTCTGAGATTTTTTCTGATAAGATATATAATTTTAATATATTGGTTATATTGTTGTTGTTGTTGTAAGTTGGTTATATTGTTGGTGGAATTTCTGGTATTTAATTAGAATTATGTATTTCTTTGTATGTTGTATATCTGTAATAAGTTTTTTTATCTGTTACAAAAATCCTGTAAATTCGAAAAATATATTTGAATGATACTTTTGAAGATTCAACATTTTCATTTTGAGTGTATTAGAGATAAATGATGCAAAACCAATTGTATTTGCTGAATGTGGTAATAGTTCTTTGATAAAACATTACGATACTTTGAATATTTGTTGATGTAGTTTAATAATGGACAATAACCAAGCTGATAAAGTGAAGTTCATCGCAAGAATATACTAATAAAATTTTAATGGAAACTTCTGTCATAGTTTTGGTGCCAGGTTCAGAATCTTTTCTAATAAATCCAACACGCTCTTATTAACATACATTTTTCAAATATCGAAGGAGTTATACCAACTAATTTTCTTGATAATTTTCTTTTGTATCTCGATTATGTCAGTGGTAATAAATTTTATTGAGGCAGCCCATACTTGATTATTTATCTTAATAATAAATTAAGAAAATTAATTTTAAATAATAATTTAAAATTTATTTTAAATAAATAAACAAAGATTAATATCTAGAATTTCCACTATATTTAAAATTGTAAGTATAACTCTTTCGACATACAGTGCCTTTTTCAAATACGAACTATATTAAACTAATAGTGGTAATGTCATCGTAGCAAGTTCCTTAGAAAGAATTTCCTTAGAAAATTAAGTCTTGGAAATATAAAGTAGTCCTAGGGAAGCCGACTGGACAAACAGGATGGATAGTTCTCTAAATAGCTGGTTGTCTAACAGTTTTGTGACTAAATAGATCAAACCAGTTGTAAACGTTTGTACGGGATATGCAATAATCTGCATATTTTTGTTTAACTTAAATACTTTTGCAACTATTTTCTTCTTAGAAAACTAAATCATTTTCGTTGCAATTTTCGGACGAAAGCTTCAGAACAACTAGTATATATCACGTCAAAAGTGATTGTTTTGAATTAATTCAAATATTATTCGTATAACGATATATGTATGATATATGTAACGATATATGATATATGATTACATGTGTATGACAGTCGATTAAGTGATCAAAAATGATGCTATTCACATCTTTATTTTACTTATATTTTATTTCTTCTGGATAGATTATTTAATAGAGAATCTGGACAGATAATAAAAAATAAGCCACAAGTTTGGAAATATGATTTGGTTTGGTTTGGTTTGCCAAAAATTCGAATCTAATAAAATAATGACTGTTTCAACAATTTGTAATTAATTAATAAGTCATTTGGGAAGTAAAATAGGCGTTGTATAGATAAAACGAAAAGAACGAACTCTCGCCCAATGGTGTATAGTTTAGTTTGGTTTGAATGTTAGAAGTAGTAATCTCTCAATTACGATGAGTTTTAGAATTTTACCCTCGTGTTCTATGGTAATATACACATTAGCGTTACACTATTGTAGAAGATCCTACTCTAGTTTTATTAATATTGAATAACGTAGGATATTTTTTGTACATAATACATTAGATCGAGTTTGTGTATAACTGTATACCATATATTAGTGTTTCACACCGAAGGTTGAATAGAATAATTCATCATGACTATATAGTTGCATCGAATATTCATACTTTCATTCATGAAAGTAGATTCTGGTTTTAAAATTAAATCTTTAACTGTTGTACGATTCGGATTGTCCTGAAAACTGTCTAAACAGTATTCCCTAATACAGTACAATTTTATTTATTTACATGTCCATTAAGGTGGAAGTTTAACCAAAAAAAAAATGTTTCCAAAAAGAAATCACTGGACTTCAAGCTTTAGAGATTAATTTTCCGTCAATAATTTCGTCGTAAATTCATTCCCGATATTGCTAGGATAGTCGAGTGTTTAGATTTATATAATTATAAAAAAGTATCAACTTGCTCACCAAGTTCTTAGCTTCTGATACTCTGCAATCTTCCTATTAGTTTTCTTTCTTTAAGTTGGAATTAGTTTCTTTGATATTTTTTAAAATCATATTTTCATTAAACTGACAATGAAACACTGCCTGACGTATTCTAGGCAAACTTATTAAACAATAATAATCGTAAACTTATTTTAGAGGAGTTTAGTTTCGTGAAGCGATTTATTGATATATTATGATATGATAAGTTTTCTCAGCTTCGGTTTGTGCAGTCGATGAGTTTATTAAGTGCACTAATTATTGACTTTATAGATAATCATATGAACTTATGGCTTAAGCTATTACTTTAAACTGTTTCTTCCGAATGCAAAGGATTTTCCATTTGACATACATTTGAACTTTCATGTTTATTTTACTATTCTTCATTGTAGGTATTTGTTGTTTTATTTAGGTTTTTCATTCAAAATGTTGAAGTAGAGCAAGCAGCTTTGAACACTTATCGTAGCTCGCTGATTGAGCTAGATTTAGCTTTAGATGATGCCTAAAGTTGTTTGACATATATATTGTCGAATGGTTTCTGAAATCATGGGATGGAATCTTTCTAGTGCTGAAAATCATTCAAGCGCATGATCCACATATAAACATTCCGGCAAATAATCATATTAAGATAAGATCTACCTTTCTTTTAGATTTATGCCCTATTGGGTAGCCCTGTACTATTCTCACGGAGTTTTGACATTTTTTTTAAGTTTAAACAATTTATGTACCCATTACGTATTTATCAAACTAAAGGGTTGTCAAACTAATACTATATATTGTTGTAAAACGTAGCAGCTATTTTTTTTCGTATTTCTGTCAAAATTGAGATTTGTGTTTAATATTGTTGGGTAAATCATAATGAAGAGATATATAATTGCACAGCGTAAAACATTGTTGTTAAAAAATAATGAATCTATTCAGGCTACGTTTCGCACCTTACGTGAAATTTATGGTCAATATAATCGATACTACTACAATTCGTAATTTAATTCAAGAATTCGTAATTTAATTCAACTCAAATGGTAGTATTTGTGATGTTAAGAATTCAACTGTCAAAAACTTAAATGTATTGCTGAAAATGTCGATGCTATGAACTAAAGTATGAATGAAAATCCAGAACAATCACACGGTGTTCTTAAGAACTTGGACTTTCTTATGTTGGAACATAGAATATTCTTCATAAAGATTTGTATTTCAAAGCATATAAAATTCAATCGACCCAAGAACTCAAACCAAATGATCATTTATTGCGTAGAAATTTTGTAGATTGGGCTTCAGAGCAACTTGAAGCGGGTCCATTATTTCATGAAAAATCATTTTCTGCGATTAAGCTCATTTTTGTATAAATGGCTTCTTAAATAAACAAAATTGTCACATTTGGAGTGAAGGAAACCCACATGCTGTTCTTGTAATACCTTTACATCCACAAAAATTAACAATTTCGTGTGGCTTATGGTCTGGAGGTCTAATTGGATCGTACTTTTTGTAAATGAAAATGGAAATGTAGTGAATGAAGAATGCCACAGAAATATCACTACTAATTTTTATCTGGCATGAATTAGATGATTTTGATCTAGACGATATATGGTTTCAACAAGATGGTGCAATATACCATACATCTCGTAACATAATCAATTTATTGATAGAAAAGTTGAATGACTCTGTAATTTCAAGGAATGCCTATATTACTTGGCCATCAAGATCATGAGATATAACTCCACTGGACTTTTTTCTCAAATTTATGTCAAATCACTGGTTTACACCAAAAACACTCAATTTTAAAACCAACTTTATTCGTGTCATTGGTAAAATAAATGACGATTTATGTGGCAAAGTGATCAACAATTGGTATTTTTAAATAATTTTTTTTAATAAATCCGGAGACGGTCATTAACAAAAAATAATTTTTATATAAAAATGCCATGAAGCAATATTTAATATAAAAAATAATCACGTCAATGTTTTAAACCGTTTTGTTTTTATTCCAAATTAAAAATATATAGCTCTTATTTGATAACCCTTTATATATTTACATTTTCGAATGTTTTCTCATATTCTGCGCTAATTTGGTTCGATTCGGATCTGTGCTACGTATTAACTATACTTCATGCGTATCTTTGGACATAATTTGATAATTTAGATTGCAATTGAATGAATATACTTCCTACATATTTAAAACATTGTTTGATGAGAACATTTGTAGAGGGTTTTCCAATAAGTGTGTTAGAGCTTTAAAATGAGACACTGCAATGATAACTGTAAGAGATAATCCGGGAATTTTTATTTTATATTAAAGAACAAATAATGGCATTCGTTTTGAAAATAAATGTTCACGCTTCGCCTGGTGAAATGCATCCCGGATACCTCATTTTAGACTATTCTTGTACACATATGCACTAGTATATTTTCAATGGTGGGCTGAATGTTTCTTATGTGGTCAACAATAGTTTTTTTCGGACGGGTTTTATTAGTTTTATAGTATTGTTTCTAAAAATCAGAGATTTCATTTATCATCCAACAAAAAATAATCCAGAGATAACATTTCGCGAACTAACGCGTCTAATAAACTTTTCTTCCAATAATTTGTCTTTGCCATTGTTTGGCGAGACGTATGACGTCTTCGAAAACGAAAAATGTGGAAAATCGAATCGTCTTGTTGAAAGAATAGAAAGAATTGTTTTTGTTTATAGCCAAATTTATCAATTCAGGCCAAGTTCAGCCAAGAGTAACTTTCTTCAGGATGTACACTAAACTCATAAATCACTTAATGATATTCAGCGACTCAAATTCTGCAGTTATGTTTGTTCACAAACCCATCAAGCCAGAAGTGCGCTTCGTCGGAAGAGATTACTTTTTCCCCACAGGGCCTTTCAACTTCCAATTTATACGCGTTGTTGAATCCTATATCTTCCCATGGTAAACTGAGTCAATAAACTTAAACGCAACAGTCTGTGAGTCAGATTTACATGTCAAACAGTGTTGCCGCTATTATGTCTCAAAGTTCTGACACTCCTATTAAAATAACTCTTTATGATCGATACCACAAGATATTTTTTCATACAATGCGATGTTACTTCTTGAATATTCATTGTGATTTCTTCCTTATTACTTTTTGCAACATTAATGATTTGAAGAAGTTGTGGTTAACAGATTTTATCCAAAACGAAAACAAAATAAAGAGCATATATACCGGTATTCGAATAATAATGATACTTATTTTTTGTGATTGTGATTTTAAAATAAGTTTACTGAAATCTTATTCTAAAATAATTAATGACAACATTTCATGATAAATTGCAAATTATAATTACACAATTTTTTCATCAATTTCTATTAGAAATCTTTAAAAATTATCCAAATTACCTCTCTTATACTAATTTACAATCGTTAAATTCTCATCTCTAATTATCAGAAGGTGAAATGAAGATCCGATTTTATTCAACAATCGGTTTGCGATCGAGAAGAATGTTTTAATTGGCGACAAATATGTCGATGAAAGTGGTATTCGATGAGGCAGGATATGTTGGCGCAAAACTAAAGGAAATTAAACCTAATTGTTTCAATTAAAACGCTGCTCCGTACATGTCTAATCGTGTGAACTGTTTTGCTCTAGATGTCATTATTCCTTTGTTTTCTTAACAAAGCTTGAGATAAATCGGTTATTTTCATAATATGTCAATTGTTAAAAATACTATATGTTTTATATATAAATAAAAAAGTTAAAAAGACATGGTTAATTACAATTTTTCTTCTTTATACGAACCTGAGTTCTATATCTGGAATATAAAAAATACGAAAGCTGATGCAAATGATTATGAGTTTGGGTTATGGTTAAGTGACAAAAAATAATTTCGAAACAAGTTTTAGGTAGCCAACTGATTATTAGCAATAACTTCAATTTTATAATTAACATTTTCCAATAGAATACTTTGTAGTAATAAAAACTTTCTCTTATAAGAAGAGGTAGCTGGGATATCAAGACATAATACCTGTAATACTGATATAATCCCATTCAGGACTTAAATGTTTGTGCTTATATGATACACACAATTATTTGAAAACCTTCGGAGCTTGCAACAAGAGCATAATACATTAAAGAGTAAATTAAGAGTCAAGTATATTTACATTAGAGTGTAAAACCAGATAAAAAATCGCTCTTGTTGTCTCGTTACTAAAGTAATTTAAAGGTAAGGTAAGGCCAGATCCCTTTAATTTCTTTACTGATCTTTAGGTTACTCTTCCATCAGCTGGTAAACTTCTTGGCTTGAGAGCACATTAAGGGCCTCCCTTAAGGGTATCTAAGTCTATAAATTTTTAATGAAACGATGACCACTCATAATTCCATAACTTCTATAATCTAGTTATAAAAGAGAACTATTACTCGACTACTCTTTTCAATTTTAGTTTAGGAACAATAATAAGGAGAATATAAATAAATACTAATTCGATACGATATTCATATAATGTGTACGAAGAAGGAAGAATTGGAAGAGATGTTTTTTTTAAATATTGAGAAGACGACATCATGAATGCGCCTAAGAATGAACTCAGCCAAAACTAAATATATGAGGTCAACTAAAACAAACAAGGAAACAAGGTGGATATTGATCTATTAATGTATGGAAGATAGTTAATAGTTTTAAATATTTAGGCTCAGTAATTACGGTGCACAATAAAGCTTCAGATGACGTAACAGCAAGAATAACGGTTGAAAAAAGTTTTCTCGCTCTACAGAACATTTTAAAATCCTAATCGATATCGACGAATACAAAAATAAGCATATAGTTAACAATAATTAGACAAATATTTTGCGGGTCCGAAACGTGGACTCTGACAAAGAAAGACGACCTATCGTTGAATGCCTGAGGAGAAAAACATTGAGGAAAGTAATAGCTCCATTCAAACTCAAAGGAGGTTGGAGAATTGAACGAATAAAGCAGCAATCTTTAATAATTTAGATTTAGTGAACAATATCAGGAGCAAACCACTGATTTGGAGGGGCCAGATAAAAATGATAAAGGGCAAAAGATCAGCCAAGAAAATATTTGAAAAGAGTATAGAAGGATCAAGACCAAAGGGAAGACAAAAGAAGAGATTGGAGGAGGGAGTGAGGAAAGATCTGCCAGAGATGAAAATAACGGAATGGAAACGAAGAGCAAGAGATAGAAAGGAATGGGCAATGATAACGGACGAATCAAGAAAATATTGATACAAAAGCCGGCAGTCCTCTTCAGGTATTAAATAGTTAACTGAATTGGTTGATAGTCCAGGAGTAGTCCAGTCGCTAAACCTGGGAAACTGGTGACGTTTTAATCTAATATCAATCACTCATATAAGATATTAATAGAACATAATTGTATGGAAATTTGTAAAATGGAGTGGATGATGCTTCAAATCATGGCTTATTTTTCCTATTTGTAATCTATTGGACATTTTCGGACAGTGTTTAGTGCAAAAAAATGGATATAAATACTTAGAATACGTATAATAAAACATGATGTTTCTGAAATATCTGATAAATTGATATAATATTAAAAAATCACTATGATATAATTATGTTTAATATAATCAAGAAAAACGTTTTGTTGAAGAAATTTTCCAACTTTATTGATTAGTAATTAGTTCAAAGTACTTTTATATGTACTATTAAATGCATTATGTAGCATTAGTAGTACATGTAAATGCAATAGTAGAAGAATTAGAAAAATATATTGGGAAAATTAAATTTTCATAACGGTTACCTACATTTAACAGACATTTCAAGTTCACTATACTAATTGTTAAACTCCGACAGGTTTACCATTATACACCAAATAATTTTTTCAACTTTCGATGGACATTTGTCTAACCATGTTTACATCAACAATTAAATCTAGTTTAACCTATTCATTTTGTTATGAGAGCTATGATTGAAATTAGGAATAATAATAAATAATTAAATTTCATTTAAACCAAGATAGTAATAAAAAAAATGATTAAGAAGGTAGTTGCAGTGGATAGGTATAATAAGAACATATAGACAGATTAATTAGAAAACAGGTTTTTAGGAAATTATCGAATGAAGACTTTTTAAAAGTAACAAAACAAAAAACTTATCGTAATTCCTTTTGATGCCTACTTGACACGAGAGTTAACAACATTTTGAAAAAAGTGCATATTAAAATAGTCTACAAACCATACAATAAGTTAAGATAAGCCCTGGATAATCCGAAGGATAAAATAGACTAATATGGAAAATCACCAATGTACAAAATTGGTTGTCAAGATTGTGATCGAAGATATACTATATTGAGCAAACTAAAACATCCATATCAATCAGATATAAAGAACATGTTGCCAACATTAGATGGAGGAGAAATGAGAAATACTGTGGTGCCCAACATGTACTCGAGTATGACTTAATATAAATACTAACAATAAAATATCAGAAGTCCATGAATCAGTCAACTTCTTAAATTATTAGAGAAAGTGATTTTACTGTTTAGTGGTAAATCTATTCGAGTTTAGTGTTTCACATCAAAGGTACCGTTAGAAAAATTAATATACTAATTATTAATTAATTGTAAATATAATATACAAATATATAGTTACTATTAAAATTAAAAATATATGTTTAGGATTGGTTCCATTAAATCGCCTTTTAGAAGTTACGGTTATTTGCATTTTAAATTGAATATTTCAAGTTCACAATGGTAATTATTATTAGTTAATAAACAAGTGTTTGATTTGCAATTAAAAGAAAGTACTTCCGGTGATTAGCAAGCTAATTTTGTCTTTGTTGCGAAACGTCTTACACAAAACATTCAATGATGAAATAGCGCTACCATAATATCCCGCCAGTAGATCTAGTTTTATTAGATTTATTAGCATTATTGACCACCATTTCAGTATTAAACTGCTACTTCATTCTTTATAAATCGAAATTTCCATTTTTTTCATAAAAAAATTAGTTCATTAAATAATATATTTTTATATTTAATTGAGGTACCAGATGTTTGATGAAAATTAATTTTAAATAAAATAATTAAAACTTATGCTCAAATTTCCACTCTTTTTTGAAATATTTATGATAATTGTTTCGATACTCAGTGCCTTCTTTAAATACAAAATTACAATGTTGTGTTATATTTGATGAAACCAGTGTATGTCGAGATAATTGTCATACAATTTTTTTTCATATAGTAGACATTTAATAATAAGTTTTAGGTATTTTATACCATTTTTCATATAAAGGCATCTATAAATAAAATTATAATAGGCGCTTCTAATTTCAAACAATTCACGGATTAATTAGGCTTATTAATTATTACTATTTTATAATATGCAACGTCTAATTACTCCAGTTCTGCCCAATTTGGCAATATTCATTACGGTCTGCTGTCATGTTCATTTATTAATGTCCGGTACTCTTCTGTATGTCATCTCTCTACCGAGGTCTTGAATGTCCACGATTTCTTTTTCGTATTATAGGTTTCCACCCCGTGACCTTGCGTCCGCCTCTTCTCTGCTGTTCGCTACTGTTCTATACATAACTTTTATGTACCCATTCATTTGCTCGTCTTTCGATCAGTTTTAATCCCAACATCTATTTTCCTCTCTTTCGATGTGCTGCTGTCAATCTCCGTAGTAATGTCTCCGTTAGGAACCATGTTTTTGACGCTTAAGTAACAGCGGAGGACACAGTGTTCATACACCTTTATCTTCAGAGGTTAAGGTATCCTTTATCTACATTCTTGAGCTTCCCAAAGACGATTCACCCTAGTTTTTTTCGTCCCTGAACTTCGATGAATAGAATCACACCATATATTAGCCACATAAATGTGCCAAGGTCCACCCTACATCAAATGATCACCACATTTTTCAACACACATCACATTTTTCAAAATGGCGATGAACATTAATTCAGTGAATATCAGTGTGGGTATTTAAGTTTATAGTTTTGTTTTTAAAGTATTTTAATTTTAGTTTAAAACTAAAAATGTATTATGTACGGAAGTATTATGATATACTTCTAATTGGTGGAGCAGCTCTTTAAAAATCTGTAGAAGCTAGGCGTATTTACGGGCAACGATATCCAAAAGGGCTGCTTCTATAACATTTGTCAAGTTTCGCAAAAACTTTTGGATGCAGATAGTGAGGTTCCAAAGCTTCAAGAATGCTTCAGAACGAGAAATCGGTCCTAAAGTCGAAGAACAAATTTTACATCCTGTTGAAGAGGATAACCAGAAATACTTAAAGTGTTGCACAGCAAGTTGGAGTTTCCCACTGGATTGCACGTCGAACCCTAAAAGAGAAATTACTCTACCCTTATTATGTACAAAGAGTACAAGCACCCTTACCCCCGATTTTTCATCCAGGAAAAAATATTGTGAATGGTTCATTGACTCAAACCAATGGAATCCAATTTTTTTGTTCAATATTTTATCAACCGATGAAGCTTTTTTCACGAGAAATCAAGTTGGAATTTTCATAATTTCCACGACGGATTAGAAAATATCCTTATGCGGTTCTTGGAAAAAAATACCAATATGAATTTTCGATTAATTAATCTATGGACTGGAATTCAGGGAGATCAGCTTATAGGGCCATTTGTTTTATCCCAATTAAATATGTAGTTTTTGCATGATGGTGTCCCACAGCAGATAAGTCTAGTTGTCGAGCACTTAAATAATAATTTTGAAAATCGGTGGATAGGAAGAATTGGATCCAATCATTGGCCTGTCAGATCTCCTGATCGTAATCCATTGGATATTTCTTTTGGGGCCACTTGAAAAAATTGGTTTATCAATCTGAAATAAGGGATGAAAATGATTTGGGACAACATATTTTTGCAGCTGCCGATATTATTAGAACCATGCCAGGACTTTTCTAGTGGGTTCGGAAAAATTGGTTAAAACGGTGCCAGACTTCCGAGACCAAAACCTCAACTCAAAACTCAAAAAAGCCAGACTCAAAAATGATGGGTATTTTAAGCATTTAATGTAATAAAATAATTAAACATGTCTCGTGATATTGTGACGTGAATCGTTTAAAACCTGTTATGTAAGTTTTCTGTAAGGTTTCCCTTTTTTTTTGTAACAAAACAAACCAAATTTATGCTGAAAAATTTTATTTTCAAATCATATCTTAAAAAGCCAATGAAAAAACTACATTTTCCTAACAATTTGCAACGTTGCCGATTATTACGAAAATTTCAAAAAATTCTAACCTGTTTTTGTTCTAACATGATTTAACCCTTTCAGTCCCAATGGGTGATATAAGCCCCAGAAGGTGTTTAATGCAATTTAGAGGAAAATACGCGCGATGGATTTACCCAGACCGATGCCCCACTGTCAATATGGATTGTTTTTAATAGCCCCACTCGAAAATATTTGTTGCGGATTAGTGAATCTGTTTACTATACACACACCACGTGTTATACGTTTATATTGGCGTATTTGGCGTTTATTTGATTAATTTATGAAAAGAATGTCTAGATATGTGTGTTTATGTTTGTATATTATTTATAGAAAGTGTTTTTGAGTGTAAATATTGCGCATACAGAACATGTTTTTAACAATTTGTTGACGGTACAAATATGTCCTTATGGGATTCCGCTGTGGTGTAAATTTGTACTAGTGGTATTACTGTAAGTATAATGTGATTTTTCATTTCAGAAATAAACCATTGTCTGAGCAGGAACTCATGGAGTTGGTAGACAATATTTCCGATATGGAAAATAAATCGTTAATTGATAGTGATTCAGAATATGTTCGGTCATCCTCAGTGGGTTCAAGTGATGAATTTTCCGGACCATCTATAAGCAAAGTAAAAAGAAAAGTCGAACTAAATGAAAATTTGTCGTCCACCGAATGTTCATCTTCCGAAGAAAGTGAGGATAACAAAACGGTCGATCCACCTATAATAATTTTGTACCAATAGAAATCTGTAGATAACAATATTTTACCAATATTACGTATCCCAACCAAAAAATACTGTACAATTCTCGCAAAACTCGACAGGCCATATACTGAGTTGGACGTTTTTTTTCAAACTGTTCCCCAAAAGCCTCTTCCTGCGGATTTTCTATGGAAAAACCAACCAAAGATTGGAGAGCAATAGCTTCAAGCAATAAAAATAATTTATCTATACTCAAAACTGATCAATATGAAATGGTTGTCATTGGATGTTTTCTCGTAATGTCTTATAATAAAGTGTCTACTAATACTTCACTTGAGCAACACAATGATCAAACAAACAATTTCTAAGAATAGATTCCAGTTACTGTCTTCCAAACTATATTTCAATTCTCCCCAAAATCCAGATGGCGCCTGTAAAATATATTATATGGAAGAAGTGCTTTCGTGCTTGAAGCAAACTTTTTTTCAAGCAAGTAGTGAAAATACATTTCATCGATGAGGCTATGTCTAGATTCAAGGGAAGAAGTTTCCTGAAACGGTACCTTTCTCTAAAACCTACTAAAAGAGGCGTAAAATTTTGAGTTATATGTGATACAAAAAACTGGCTACACATACGATTTGAAGATATATTCAGGAATAGATGAAAATAGAAACCAAAACTCAACTCAACAAACAGAAAACAAAACTCAACGATGCTAACATGGTTAGCGAAACGTGCGTCGAGCAGTTTAAAAAAGCGTTTTGGTGTTTAGTGGTAAATATCTTCAAGTTTAGTAAGAAAAAGGTGTCATCGCTGTACCAAGAACAAACAAGGAAAAACAACAAAAACAATTTGTGTGACTTGCATATATCACTATGCAATCACTGTTTTACTGCTTATCACACCTAATATAAATAAAGTAATGAGATTAATGGTATAGCATTCGATCTGGCAACATTGTTAGCTTCTACGTTGAAGGGGAGGTAAGACAATATTTCATGCTTCTTCCATACCAGTTTTTACTCCTTAAAGTCACAGGGTGGTCTATAGCAATTCTTTTAGTGAACCGGATTTTTCTGGTGCGTTCTGAAAATAACTTACAATAATTTTCAAGTAATGGTGCGTTGTTAAGTTTTGTTCCAGACTGGGATACAATGCGACGAAAATGGGGGGTACAGATGCAAAGGGTCCAGGTTTTCAGGTGGTTTAAGGCTTTCGTAGAAGGCTGATACTCGATTGAAAATGAACCTTGCAGCAAAAGGCGATCAAGCCGTTTGGCTGGTTCCGAAAAAATCTTTCGTAGGATAAAAAGACAACAGGAGAAAAACATTTTCCGGAACGTGTCATTACGGGTGACGGGCACACCCCAATCTCACCGCCGCCAAAAAAGCCCGAATGAGTATATATAGTATTAAAAGCATGTTGATGTTCGTAGCCAAGGGATCGTCTATATCGTATAAGTAATTAGTGGTTCAAGGCCAAATGGTAAATCAGCATTTTTACCGAGGAGTTCAAAACACCTGGATGCTGTATCATGACAATGCGCCTTACCACACAGCGATTTCAATTAACGTGTTTTCGCCAAGTAAAAACATCACTGTGGCTCTGAGGTACTCACAGTTGCTTGTGACTTTCTCATTTTCATTCTCTTACCTCAAAGGACACCATTTTTGGACATTGAAGAACATTGAAAAGGCCGTTACCATTCATTTGAAGGCAATTCCAGTATCTCCGGCACTGCTATGAAAAGTGGACCAAGCGACCCCAAGCACTGTGGCTTCCCAAGGCAACTACATTGAAGGAGACAATGCAGAATTGTAATTTCTATTGAATAAAAAATTATAAAAAATCAGTCTCATTACTTTATTTTCATATCATATCATATTTGATATTAATGTAGTGCAAGTTCTGAAACTGCCTTATCATAGCATTTATGTTCTAATACGTTGTTCTGTTCATATGTGTACAAATATATCTGTAAGTCATAATTCATTCAAAGCTTTTTTGGATCTAAAAATTTTCAGACAAATTTTTACATTTTTCCTTCACTTGTAAAACGCCTTCACTCATGTTTTATTTTATATTAAGTTGCTGGTAGATAGTAATACAATCAGCTGCTTTACTACTTGCTTTTTAATAATTTAAAAGACGTCTAGATAAAGAATTAAGAGATACTCATAAAAGATACGCAAAAAACTAGTATTTTTCTTTGAAAATACTTAATGTTTTGCCGACGAAATTTTCTATAATATAAAATTTTAAACCAATTTTTTTTAACCAATTTATTTATATGTATTTATTGGTATCATTTCAAAATTACTGTGAATTAATTGACATAAAATTGTGAACTTTGCTGGATTATAATATCATGTGTATTTTTAAGACATTGATTATCATATACTTTCAATTAAATTACGTTTATAATATATGTCTGAAAACTGAAAAGTTTTCAGTCTTCAGACAAGCATTGAGAATGCCAAGTGTGACCTTGGCGAAACGTCTGCACGAAACGTCCCAACCAACGGGACACAAACGATCGGATGTACTCCTAGACTAATAGTCTAGCGTATTCTTCAATCCGCGAAACACTACGAATTAACAAATAATATATATATATATATATATATATATATATATATATATATATATATATATATATATATATATATATATATATATATATGTTACATCTAATATTTTCACGGATGATAGATAACGTTGCTAAATCATTCCATGTGTCGATCCATTCATTCTGTGAAGAGTCATGACGTTTCGCCAAAATCTCATTTGGCATTTTCAAGTGTTGTCCGCTTCGACTGAAGAGTCCAACTTTTTAAAGTAAACATCATGTGTCCAGGTATGATGATGGACTGGATCATATTATCATGCAATCAAACATTTTGTGCGCGTCTTTCATAGACATTCCTATAATATTAAATTAAGAAAAAAGAACCATATTTTTTACTTTCAAATAGTGTATGTATTTGAGAAAACTGATTGTACATGAATTTCTTCAGAAAACTATCATATAACAAAAGGTAAAATATAGGATATGACCAAGTGTTCCTGTTCTAATAGCAATTATTATCTTAATTACCAATTAAGCAGTATCTTGTGTACAGTTTAGATAAACATGGGATATTACGAAAGCAGCATTCCATCCCTGTATAAGTTACTTGTTAAAATGCCATTTCAGCCCATACATAAAGCTATGGCGCGCGTCTAAATCACGTAGCGCACGTTTTTAACCCGGTAAGCAAATGAATCATGACCCCAGAACATTATTATTTTAAATTGCCCAAATAAGGCGAGCGTGCCGTCCATATCATCCGTTATCAAGATAGAATAAAGAGACTGTCCCCTTATTTTATGCATATTGATTGTGTGGCTGATAGGCTTATCGTCAAATTAGTCAAAACTATATGAAATATTTTAACGGATACAGTAGAAGAAAACAAATAAAGTACATTTTGAATGTAAAATATTTTTATTCGTAATATGGTCATTTGAGATATACGAAGATAGAATGAAAAGTCAGATACTTATCCGATAGATCGCGGTGCGATCGCAAAGGCGATTGCATTTTCGCTCCATAAATTTGAAATCAATGAATCATTTAGTTCAGCAAGTTGGATATTTTACTGTCATGGAAAAAGCGAATTTCGAGTGGTGACTGATCATTAGTTTTTACATGGAAAAACAATCTGCGGCAGACCGACTCAGAGCGTGCAAAATGAATACAAGTTGAAATAGTATTATGAGGTCGTTGGTCCTTTACATTGCATGGTTCATAAGTGGTTTACTTAGTTTCAATTTGATAGAACTAATCACGTGATGGATATTCTAGGGACATGATCACCCCTTCCAACTTCATTTTCTTTCAAAACATGAAGAAATGGCTGGTTGGTCAAGAGATCGGCATCAAATGAAGAGATCATTGCCAAAACAGGAAAATTTTATAGAGTTCGACAAGTAATACTTTACTGAATACAAATTGTTGGAAAATCGTCGGGCGAAGTATCGAACTAAAAGGAGACTACATCGAAAAATAAATCGATTTGCAATAAACCTTAAATAAAAAAAAACATAGAAGAAGAATAAAGCAGGCACTGTTTTTTTTGTCGGTTTAAGGCCGCTGTGGTTGAGATAATAATTTGTAAACAACCCTTGTTTGTTAGGAACAAGGAATTTTATTTAATACGAAATCTTCAAAAAAGCAAAGTTAGTTCTAAAGACATACTAAATGTTTTAGGATTATTTTAAAAGATAGTTCCAACTCAACAAGCTAACTGGCAAAGAAATGAACGAAAACATCATTTGAGTTTGCAATTTTTTCACCTGATATAAGCCGGTGATATTTTTCTATTTGTTTAACTAAAATTAATGTTTCGCAATTCGCTGGAGACTATGAAAGCTATATTAGAAATCGATTTCTATTAGTTTTTCGATGGTCATTTTTACTCTGCTTAGATTAGACAAAAAATTATATTTTTTGAGTCATATTATATTTTGGATCATATTAAGGTGAAATTGTTAATTAGTAAGTCGGATTTATTCATTTTCAAATACTACAATATTTGATGACTGGTAGAAAACTCTTCGGCAGATAGCCACGAGCGGATTCCATACACCAAATACGACGCCCAACCACTCGGAATCGTTGCTTCATGTCGACGGGTTCGCTAGGAGCGATCGTAGCTCGTGCCGACTGGCCCAGTGAAAGTCAGTTCTGTTCGCGAACGCTTTTTTCAGCGATTTATGCTTATGAATGGACTTTTACGAGCTTTACTGCCCATTAGGCTATTCGGCGATCTAATCGAAGGCCTTAATGGCCGACCGAATAGCAGATTATATAAGATGCAAGAAATGTTCTACATGGATGAATGGTTTCCGGTACAAGAGTGGTGTGCGATAGTCACCGCAGCTTGGACAGGTACAGAGGTTTCGTTTGCCGAACGAAATGGTTTTATTTAATGAACTATTTGAAATCTGTTTGGTTCACTTAACTTTGCGGGCGTGGCGTTTCAGATAGAATATCTTAATATATAGGATAGTATACATCATGTAAATTAGAATATGCATTCTATTTAAAATTAAATGTTTCTCAAACTCTCAGCGTGATTCTCTCAATCAGATACAGTATATAAGTTATATAAGTTTTCTTCGTAGACTGTGAATAATATATGAATACAATTATATAAAGATGTGAATAAACTTTAAGTTGCTAATTGTTATTGATCATTTTTATCCAATCAACAAATTTATTTTTAACAATTCTTCGAAAATCGGTAAAGGTGGCTTTAAAGTTGGACAATACCGAACAAATACGTGGGACAATAAAGAGGAAATATATTACAATAAAGAAAAATATGCCATATGCCAAAATATGCCAAAAAAGAAAAGAGGTAGACCTAATCTGACCCCAGAAATGGTAAAAGGCAAGGAAACAATAAACAAATAAAAAAACAGGAATGCTTTCGTTTAATTATTTGGTATATATTATTGTATATCTAGAATTATACATAGTTTATGGGGGTGTCGGCAAAATCTCTCTTATCGTTTTCAACACAGTCAAATAATTACAGTAAAATCAAAAAAATTACATTTTTATTTATTCCATAAGAGGGTTTATGATAACTTTATAAAGAAACTATATTACTATGAATTCTTTGTGGCGATGCGAATTCTTGT
Source organism: Cosmopolites sordidus (assembly GCA_031761425.1). NCBI lineage: Eukaryota > Metazoa > Arthropoda > Insecta > Coleoptera > Curculionidae > Cosmopolites > Cosmopolites sordidus. The sequence continues at coordinate 199,717 of JARFXV010001390.1, forward strand.
GGCGATTTTACAGACACACTTTATGAACACAGAAATACTTTATTTTATTTCTATCCTTTATCGAATTAATATAAACATCAATAGAATAAAACTTATAAATTAAAAATGGAACAAAACAATAATGTGCAGTAATGGTACTATTTTTCATTAAGTGACCCAACAAAAATAATTGTTCAAATGTTGATCAAAAATTATTATTTTAAGCAGAATAATGTATTCACTATTTTTGTATAATCCAATGATAACTAATAACACTGGCCTACAAAATTCAAACTCTTTTTTTGAGTGAAACATGAAATCGCCTGTCTAATTTAGATAGTATTATGTAGTGTTGTAAATAGTCGGATGATTTTGATATTCGGATGATACGGACACGGAATAATAAAATAGTCGGATTATCATCCGCATTAGTATTTCGTATTATTATCCGCCATATAAGTTGCTCGGAATGCAAAGTCGGAAAGATTCGTAATAATTCGTATTAGGGGGAGGGATAAAATAACTTCGCGAATGAAATCAATCGGAATATTTAGCACCGATACGAGTATTAGTCGAATTTCGTATAGGGAAGGTGGAGTAGACGCTGCAGCCGCAAACCATTTTTTTTAATATTTTTCTATTATGTTGTTTAATAATGAATTAATTATTTTATAACGAAATCAATAAATAAAAAAATATTTTTAATGTTTTGTTAAAGTTTATTTTCTAAAACTTTTATATAATTTTTCCATTCATTGCAGAAAAGAACCAAGTGAATGGTCAAAAATAATCAATAAAATCCCCACCACTGGTAAATGTTCTATTAGGTTTAGTGATGGGAAATACGGATCTTTTTAGAGAGTCGGATCACCGGTTCCGAATCAATTCAAAGATCCGGATCCTTGAGCCGGTTCTCGGATCCCACTGAATCTTTTCTCGTATAATTGGTTGCATAACTTGGTACATAGGCAGATAAACAAATACTTTACGATTGTCAGAGTATATAGCATAACATTTTAATTTCTGAGAATATCAACTTGCCCGTATATGAAATATTTTTCGTATGAATTATTAAAAGGCTTCGGTATATCATTGACATCAAAAAGCAATAATTCATTCTCTCATATGGAAAAATTTTGAAAACAAACTAATAAATGTTAAAAGTTCCAGAAACCTTACGTCAGCAGTTATTAATGAAATAGAAAAATATTTAAATGAGCCCTTAATCGATCAACACGAGGACCCCTTGATATGGTGGTTTCAAAGAAAAAATATTTATCCAAGACTATATGAATATGTCCAAAAAAGGCTCTGTCTTATGTCTACTTCAGTGTCATGTGAAAGAATTTTCAGTAAAACTGGTCAAATTGTGACAAAAAACGAAACGAAGTCGAATGAAAACTAAAAAGATAATTGAAATCATATTTTTTACATGTAAATATGTAATTGTTTAAAAATTCTAATTTTTAAAAATTAATTTTAAAATTTGATGTACTTATTGTGATGTGTCTTTATTATGTGTATTTTTTTATATATTTATATATTTAGGTACATAAAACACTAATAGATTGTAAATTTTATGCCGTAGACTTCGAACGGTTTATTTTACATCATGGATCCACGGATTCTTTCCCCTCGGATATTTTCTCTCACGGTTTACAGATCAACGGATCTAAAAAAGACCCGCGACCCGAGATCTGTCCGACCCGACTACTACTATATTTTTCTATCCGATAGGCGCGGACGGACGCAGGCAACACACACCACAAGATACAAGCCATGTTCTTTGCGTTATAAAACATAACCTTTCTGTCCTGGTTATCTAAGATCCAACAGAACCGAGAACCGTCTGGGATCCGCGAACCGTCTGGGATCCGAGAGCCGTCTGGGATCTGAGAGCCTTCTGGGATCTGAGAGCCGTCTGGGATCCGAGATCCGTGTATCGTAATTTTAGGAACCGGTTCATAGGGAACGGCTCTTTTAAAAGATCCGAATCTGGGAGTCGGATTAGATCCGATCCGGACATCTCTAATTAGGTTAGTTTATTTTATTACACGCTGCACCACATATGTCCGTATCACTAACCGTCGTTATACAATACGTATTAATTAATTCGTGATAGTTTTGGTTTTTCGGAGTTCGCTTAACATAGATGTCGCGATATCCTTTTCATTCGTATTACTGAACGGAAAGCAGCAGATATCGACAGATTAATACTATTACGTATTAGTGCGATTTTTGATGTTGAAAAGTCGGATTAGTAGGTATTACGTATTAATTTAATATTTGGATTAGATTGCTATTTCAATACGTATCGTCGCATCACTAGTATTATGGCCACCTAACAATATATATTAATAAACAAAATTATCACGTCAATTTCTTCGTAACATTCAAATATACATTGTTATACCAATGTACGAAAAATACACTTATACAAATATCCACTTATACACAATATTTATGATCTTCGCTAATACTTAGCTTCCGGTAGGTTCCTATTCAATCACCAGTAGTAATTCGCAAACATCCCAGAACTACATCTCCCTTGATATCACATCTCTATAACGGAATTGTCCTATTGGAATCTCTCGCCGTGTCCGCCGCTCCAAGCATTCCAGGTTTTCAGGGAAAAAATTCAACTGTGAGTCCAGGATATGTATCTTCGAGGACATATTGCACCCCAGAGCTTTGTATGAGATCAAAAGTTCTTTAATTAAATCTTTGTATTTTCTGCTGGTTATCCAAAAATTTGTTGACGATATTAACAAAACATTTCCAGGACGGTTTTTCAAGATCATTTAATTGTTCGATGCTTTTTTATTTTTCATTCGTTTAATTATTTGAGGACCTACAAATATCCCCTCTTTAATTTTTGCATCGCTAATTTTGGGGAATTTTTCTTTCAGATATAAAAATCCGCTACAATTTTTATCCATCGCTTTTACAAAATGTTTTATTAGGACGAGTTTATTATGGAAGGGTGGCAAAAGTACATCTTCAGAGTTCACTAGAGGTGTACTTTTAACATTGTTCTGGCCTGGAGAAAGCGACTTACGCTTGGGCCACTCTTCCTTTATATAGTGATTTTTTTCTATCTCTACTGTCCCATTCCAAAATAAAACAGCAATGTTTTTTTGTAACCAAGCTGCAGTCCAAGCAAAAGAGCAATGACTTTAAACACTCCACAAATTTCCCAGGATTATTAACTGTATTCAGTCTTTTCCAAAATGAATTTAATATTTTCGTAAGTTTTTTTCATATTAGAAGCATGGGCTACCGTTACTAAAGGAAGCAGTTTTCGTCATGTAGCAACATTGCTTTCAAACTAGTTTTTGATGAGTCAATGAACAATCGCCAGTGACTTGAATCGTAATCAAAATATAACACATTCATTCAACCCAGCAGAAGTCTCACATATGTTACACAACAAATATGTGGGACCCAGTTAAAAGTTAATTCTCCACATACATAACAAAAACAATCCGGGTGCTTTAAACACTTTCGTGGTATATTTACAGCCTAAACGATTATCAATACATTTAAATTTGTTGACTATGATAGATATCTAACTTTAGAAATGGTGGTATTCAAACATAAACACTTATATGAGGTGAAATTGAATATGTAGCTGTCACAAAAAAAAAATAAGGTGACTGGAAGAAAATAATATCGTTTTTGTAATGACAGTAGATAAGTACAATCAAATATCATTATAAAATTCGTGTGACAAAAACAGTGTTTATCAGTTTAATTAACAAATTAAAATACCATTATAATCAAAAACTATACTGACTATTTGGTCTCAATTTTTTTTTAAGTTGGTATGGCTTCCCTCGACGTCTGGCAATGGTTTCATAATATGTCGGTCGTAAAGTTTAAAAATTTTGTTTGATTATGTTTTATAATCGATTAATTTATTAAAGAATTTGAATTAAATTTTATTTAAAAAATTTCCTGGGGTAACGCATTAAAAATTTTGTGTGGCAAAAAAGTGTTATGGCTATGAAGCAATGTTAAAAAATGTTTATTAATTACTACTTACTTTTAAGGACTTTAGTGATGGTGCAAAAATAGTTAAAAATAAGAAGAAAACATTACGAAAATGAAGTCTCTTGAACTGAGTAATGACTGTTTAAGTATTTCGATAGATTAAAATATTCGGTTTTATTACATATTTTGCAACGGTCGCAATAAACCTGTTTGTACATCAGTTACTATGTACATTAATAATATTCGATTTTTCTTGTCTTTTCACGTCTTGTTTTAGGTTTTGATTTTAAAATGTTATACAATTTATTTGTTTGTATTAAAAATGAATATTTAAATGTAATGGCATATACGCTCTTCTGGTATTTCGAGTAAAAATAGACAAGTCGTTTATATAAGTCCACACGCGTAGAAGCTTAAAAGTGTTTTGACAAACTTTCACTCCTACGTGTATGCATGTTTTAACTGGCGCCCGATAATTTCGCACGCTTGTACCTAATCGTGGATAAATGAAACTGCGGATACTGAATCCGCGGATACAAAAGTTTTATTGTAAGGTAAAGGGTGGGGCACGTATTACACAATAATTTTCTTTTGGCGCCATTTTTTCGTGATATTTGTGACAGTTTTGGTTTGGCTATTACATGCTAAAAGAAGGTTGTGAAATTTTTGTATCGTTTATTTGAAAAAATTTGAAGAATGCGAAACAAATGGGAATAGGTCCAACATCAGAGGTTCAAAAATAGTACGAAATTTCCAGAAACGTCGATTGACGACGTGGTGCACAATTGGGAAGTTCTCCACGCAATTTACGAAAAATTTTAAGAAGTGACTTGCAATTATTTCATTATCAAATTCAAATTGTGCAAGATTTATTGCACAATAATGAGTAATTAGGAAAATTGATTTGACGGCATACATAAAAATTACAAATAAACTCCAAACTGTACAGTAACTCAAGGACAATGTCCGCGCTGAAATCACTACATTAACACAAGATGTGTTGACAAAAGTTATGGAAAACGGGTTAAAAGGTTACAAAGTTACATTACTGGTAATGGTTTGCATTTGATTAACATAATTTTCAAAAACTAATTAACATATTTAGAGATGAAACAAACATATAGAAGAAGTCTTGTTTTTTTTTAAACTTATATATAATTAAAATGGAAGCGTTATATTTACCTCATCCAATATATGACATAAAAAATGCATTTTTAGTTTAAATAAAATAATCTGAAATTAACCCTCGAGGGCCCCCATAGAGGGATCTCATAATTAATGTGTCTGTAATAATGTTGACTTCTTATGCATGACAATCTTTTATGGAATCTTTTATGCAAAAAATTGAATGTGTAAAGAGAAAATGAGCAAAATTAGTTATACACAGTATTTCGGAAAAATAACCGACCTTTCTAAATTAGTTTTTTTAATAATTTAAAATTAAAAAATTATTTATTTTTATTCAAACACATCCGTTCGGCATCAATACGTCGCCTCAATAACTCTCGTCACGGCTTCATGATCTTGTCTAACACTGCCATAAAACGTTCATGGTCCGTTTGAGTTTCAGGAACAAGAAATAGTGACACGGAGATAAATTAGGTGAATATAAAGGATATTGAAGTACACAGGTTCGTTTAGGCGTGATTTTGCCAAAAATTCACCAATAGCGACGGTGTTGTGAGATAATGTATTATCGTGCAATAAAAACGAACTTCCCGACGCTCGATATTTGGTTCTTAATCGAACGATTCTCTTCCACAAATGCTCCACAACACTCATATAATATTGACCAGTGACATTCACCCTTTGGAACGAATTTCCGAAGTATAATACCTTTAAAGTCGAATAAAATCAACATTGTCTTCTCTCGTGACTTCTGGAAACCCATATTTTTCGATTTTGGAAAGCCTGGGATTTACAAATAGTACTTTGACGCCTTGCTTAAAGATTGTATTTGAAACACCAAGTCTCATCACCAGTTATAATCGATTCTAGGAATGTGCAGTTTCGTTTTGCAGTTTTAATAAGATCCTTGCAATGTTCAACGCGAGCTATTTGTTGGTACTCATTAATGCGTGAGGAACAAGGAACAAAAAAATGCCTTTGTAAAAATTTCGTAAATAATGCCTTTGGTTGTATTTAATTCCTCCGCACTGCACTTCATAATCGAATTCGCATCATAGGCGATTATTTTGCGCATTTTTTTTCCAACTCATCGTGATTTTTGTTTTTTTGGACGACCTAGTTCGTTTCCCAAAATATCACACCCTCCTGGAATCGCTTATACCACTCGAACACACATGTACGGGATAAGCAATGATAACTATACATTTTTCCCATCTATTCATTTAAATGTTTCCGTAAAAGTTTTATCGAGCTTGAAACCAAATTTAATATTAGCTCTTTGTTCCATTTTATTTTTTTTTTGTCGAGGTGACAAAATGTATTGTTACTTTAACCCTTTCAGTCTCAATTTGTATTTTTTATCCAATTAACTTGATTTTGTTTTATACCCTTCACGTTGATCACCAAAAAGAGAAAAAATATCATTTTAAGCTTTTTTGGAACCTATATGTCCCATTAGTATTATGTAGCCTTTACTAATTCTTGATCGCTACTGGTAAATTTATTTCGGATGAATTATAATTTTAAAAGCTCCTGTATCGTTAGGACAAGGCCAAGACAGTCTAACTCCAAATCTCCAGGTGAGCGGACGTTTTCGCGCCTTACCCTTCCGACAGAGGTACGTAGGTTTGATGGCCCAAGTCATGCTTAGGTTTATTTTTTCTGATATTCTTGTAGAGGGTTTTTCGACCCGGCATCAGAGAATCTGGTCAACCAGAGACCAGGCCATTGAAGAACCACTTATTTCAGATCCCGACCATAGCCGAAACCATATTTTTTTGGGGCCACTTGGCACAGTAACCGGTCAGTTAGGTTCCAGACTATTTCAGAACCCCCGCGTAGGGCTACTGAATTGCCCGTAGTCATACTCAGGGTTTTTGGATACCCAGTACGGGATTGGCAAGAAGCGGAACAATCAGGAAATAAGGTCAGACAAATATACTTTTATTATATTTTCATTTCAGATCTCAGTTACCATTTTTTCTACAAATATACTTTTATTATATTTTCATATACAGATAATGATCTCAGTTACCATTTTTTACAAATATATATTATATTTTCGTATACAGATAAAGAGCTCAGTTACCATTTTTTAAATTATCTATTTGCCGTTTGATTCTATTTGATAACCCTATTGTCTGAATAGAGTTAATAACCTCCAATTTATAAGTACAGGGACATTGAGACGAGATGGTGTAGTTTAGAGCAATTTGTTTAGTTTTTGATTTTCCACGGTAAGGTTAGCGAATCACCTTACCTAAATCTTCCCGTGTTTCTTATTTTATAGTTTTATTTTTTCTATATTTTAATGTGCTTTGTATCGTTTTTTTTAGTTTGCTTATGTGAATTAAAAGTGTAAAATCAAGTAAACAGTTTTTTAGTAGTAAGATAGACCTCTTCCTGGTTCCAGGGTCTTTTCTAATATCAGATATATTAATGAATCGGGTGGCGCCCTTTATCGCGCAGTTTTATCCTGTCCAGGACCTTCTTCCCGGTGCTCCCGGCCGACAGCTGCTGTCGCTGTGATCAATATTTTTATTTGTTCAAGGAAAAAATAGATGGCCACAACTAGTTGTGGAAACATAAAAAAAGGAAATATTCAAAAACTTTTTTATTTTTCATATATTAGGTGTGATAAGCGGTAAAATAATCTTTGCATAGTGCTGGATTGCAAGCCACATAAATTGTTTTTGTTCTTCGTTCTTGTTTGTTCTTGGTACAGCGATGAGACCTTCTTGTTGGCCCTTCGATGGGTAAGTGATATTCAGTAGCCTGAAACTTGATGACGGTCTACCATATTGTCTTCTGCATACAAGTCTTGCATGTTGTCGGCTATAACTTGATTTTGTTAACCACATAATCCAAGAAACTCTTCTTATTTTTTCTCGCCCATTTAGCTGAGTAAAAATGATCCATGAATTGACTGTTGATGTCATCAGTAGCTGATAGAAAACTGTTTTTCACCATTTGCCGTTCTTTCTTTTTATGTCGTAGAGGCCAACGAGTTGATCTGAGAGATAAACTCCCCCCATATATTTTTTATAAAACTTTACCATCCCAAAGATGGTAGGAATGGCAAGATACCATCCAAAAGGTAGCAAGGAATTTCTGATCGGCTTCCATCTTTCACTTTTCTGTTTGTTACAGTCATTTTATCACCATGACAATTTGAAAGGATTTTTACATATTCGGAATCCTTCCATGAGACTGCACATGTACCACACTGATTGCCTACAAAAACTGAGTTTCATCTATTTGACACTTTCTGTCAATATCGAATTTAGTCATGTTTTTTTCTGGTAATTAATGATGTAGCAACTGCACCAAAAGGTAATTTATTTATAAATTGAGTTCTAGTAAAAAATCTGTAAAAGCATAGGCTAACATCAGTATCTCGAACAGTTTCTGCTAAATTCATAACGACAACTTCTCCTAGAGTTGAATTTTGGTTTCTATTTCCATCTCTTCCTCAATACATATTCAGATCGTATATAGCCAGTTTTTAAATCACATCTAATCCATGATTTTACGCTTCTTTTAGTAGGTTTCAGAGGAAGGTACTGTTTCAGGCAACTTCTTCCCTTGAACTTAGATATAGCCTCATCGATACTCCGAAATGTGCTCTCACTTCTTGCTTGTGAAAAAGTTTGCTTCAAGCACGAAAGTACTTCTTCCATATAATATACTTTATGGACACCATATGTTTTTTGGGGGAATTGAAATACAGTTTGGAAGATAGTAACTGGAATCTATTCCTAGAAATTGTTTGTTTGATCATTGTGTTGCCAAGTGAAGTATTAGTAGACACTTTATTACAGGACGAAAAAACATCGAGAAAACATCCAATGACAATCATTATTTCACACTGATCAATTTTGAGTATAGATAATTTCTTTTTTGCTTGAAGTATCTCCAATCTTTCATTCGTTTTTCCAGAAATCCACAGAAAAAGGTTTTTGGGGAACAATTGGAAAAAAACGTCAACTCAGTAGATTACCTGTCGAATTTTGCCAGAATTGTGCTGAGTTTTTTTGTTGGGATACGTAATCTTGTCAAATAAGCGCCAAGTACACCAATATAAACGTATAGCATATGGTCTACGTATAGTAAACAGATTCACAAATTCGCCATATTAAAAAAATTCACAGACATTTTTGAGTGGGGATGTTAGAAACACTGCATATTACCAGTGGGGCATCGGCCTGGGTAAATCCAACCAGCGAATTTCCCTCTAGGTTGCATTGAACACCTTCTGGAACTTATATCACCAGGTGGGACTTAAAGGGTTAATAGCTATAATTTCCGTTGAAAATTCTATCAATAATAAACCATTTATCGATTCGAATAATGACGTTTTATAGAGATATATAGCCTTCAGATTATATAATGTTTCTATAGATGGTGCTTGTAGTTTGCTTAAAATTTTAAATGTTCCATTATTTTTCCGACATATTGTGTATATTCACCAGGCTCAATGAATCAGTTTATAAAGATAAACATAATTATTTTTTATAACATACATTGGGTTGGGAAATAAGCTCGTTCAGGTTTTAGAGTGTAACAAAATATAATTTATTTAATATACAACATAAATTCTAATCAATTTAATATGCATAGGCAATTGTTATTTACGAACTCATTCCATTTTATTACCAACTTCATTATGTATCATCTGCCAATAATGGGTTATTGGTGAAACAACAAATTCAAGGCCATTTTAACACTTTGTCATCAGTGAAGGTTGTTCTGTTCAGGTAACATTTTATGTATATTTCTTCATATAGTTTCGTTAAGTTGTATAAGGTTTAGCTAATCTTCCAGCCTGATGGTAAAACTTTGTAACAAATATTTTATTTAAAAGCTCGCATACCATTTTCGTCGAATGCAATATATATCTTAATTAATTACGAAAAATATAACCTTAATGTATTTTATTTCCTTCAATGTTTACAATTTGGTAAGAAAAAAAGAACAACAAGAATATGGGTATTCTGTGTAGATACCAAAAAAATTAGGTGCTAAAATTTCGCCTATAGAGTATATTAGAAATATTTAAAAAGAAACAAAATTCATCCGTGGTCCACGTAGAATTTGATCATTGTTTCTGTTACCGCCAAAACGTTAGCAAGTGTCTGCCGAGACTGGTTTCTGGCCTTAAGCCATCATCAGTAGGGCTCGAGATGAACGTTTGGAAAGCAGCTAAACGAATAAACAAAGATACGGCCATATAACGGGTGATTCATCGGTCGCTTCAAGCCGTCAATGCAGTTTGACACAGTATGTAGAAGGTATTAAATACTGATTTAATCGCATCATAGAAAGACTCACGCCGGAATAGACTCCAAATTGTAGAGTTATATTACGAAAATCAGCGCTCTATGAAGCAAGTTTTGTGTGCACTTAGAGCTACTTATGGTCGGAATAATTTAAAATTGCAGCTCCAATTTTCAGTATTGGATGACCAGCAACCGAATAGACCACATCCAGCACGTAGTGAAGAGAATGTAGCGGTGGTAGCTGAGAGTGTGCGCGAGGGTCGTGAACAATCGATTCGTCGAGTCTTTCTCAACAGCTTGGTTTGTAATATGCAACAACTTGACGTATTTTGCGTAAGGATCTTGTTTCATAAACATACAAAATCCAACTTGTCCAAGAACAAAAGCTGTTTGGCAAGACCTGCGTTTGGTCTGGGCTCTAGAACAGCTCAATGAAGATCCGCAGCTTTCTCGCAGAATTTTGTTTAGCGACGAGGCCCATTTCTGGCTCGATGGATACGTTAATAAACAAAACTGCTGGATTTGGGATGATGAGCAGCCGAAAGCAATTCAAGAATGGCAGCAGTCGATTTCACGTCGTGGACCGGTGAATAGGCCGCCTAAGTCATGTGATATCATCCTTCTAGATTATTTCCTTTGGGATTACGTAAAGTAAACCCAAATAAGTCAGCTTCGATTGAGGTCTTGGAAGTAAGCATTACACGTGTTATTGACCACATTCTGGTCATTATGCTCGAACAAGTGATCGACAATTGAAGCTTAAGAATGGACCACCTAAGGTGTAACCGCAGCCAACATTTGCCTGAAATAATCTTCAGAATATAAATGGCATCGAATATTATTTCGGTTATAATAAAGTTTTCACCATCACTTTCAATTTTATGTGTTTTATTTTAAAATATTTTCCTGAACCTCACGATGAATCACCCTTTACATCTGTCATATCGGATGTGTGCTAGATGTATGCAAAATCGTAAACAAATCGAAGCAACGAAATGTTTTATCCCCACCACTGGACACTTCTATAAGGGTATATAAGGAGCCTCACTTCCTCTCTGATACCAGTTCAATTTTTGCCGGTGAAGTAGTGAAAACAAAGAACAATAATCAAACAAAAGAAAATAGTAAAACAAAAAGTTTAAAGAAAAGTAGAAAAGTGATAAAACAAAAGCGAAATAAAAAGTGAAAGGTAGTTATTCAAAAGAGCTATTTTCAACAAACAGAGCGTAAAGATGACAATCCGTAAAGCAAGAACAACTTTCAGCGCTGAAAAATATCAAAATCGAAAAGAAGGGTATGAGATGCACTGCTCGTGCCTACAAATTGAGCAAATCTAGTTAGTCGCACTATATCGCAAAATTGGATAAAGAAGTTCCAAACATTTCAAATAAGTCTTATGAAAAGTTGATGCCTCTGGTTCGCCATATTGCATCGTATTCGACGACAAAGATGGTACGACATTTTTTTATTCATTTTAATTACAAATTTCTAATATTTTTGTTTTTTGATTCCATAGGTGTTCAATGACGAACAAGAAGCTTTAATTGAATATCTTGTTCGATACCGTCATATCTATTACGGCTTAGGCATAATCTAATTGAAACAATTAGCCTACGAATTTGTGCGCAAGCTGAATATTGAATATCTATCAACAAGGGATACTAATGAAATGTGTTGAAAAATTTGGGTACTACGGCTTCATGCTGCGGCACAAAAACTGTTTTTGCGCATACCCAAACAAACAAGTCTCAACCGGATCAAGGCCTTCTGCAAGGAAAATGTCGATCCACTTTTTTGATCACTTAAGGGAGCTTTTCGATTTGTATCATTTTAATGCACAATCCATATGGAGTATGGACGAATCTGGGTTTTCGACAGTTCCAACGAAAATCGGAAAAGTTATCTCGTTAAACGGTTCGAAAAAATTCGGTCAAGCTGTTGCATAACAACGTGGCACTATGGTAACTATGGTTTTTGATGTAAATGCCGCCGGAAATTATATGCTGTCTTTCTTTATTTTAGAAAGAATATGCAAAGCCGTTTTACGGATAATGTCTCGTCAGAAAGTGATGCCGCCTGCAATGAGTCTGGCTGGATGGAGCAGAAAGAATTTGCCAAATATGTGAAGCATTTTATCAAACACATCTACTCATCAACAGACAAACCGACACTGCTTCTTCATGATAATCATACGTCTCACTTATCTATTGAAGCAATTGAGTTAGCATTGGAAAACGGCGTTCACATGTTTTCTTTTAAACTTCATTGTTCTCACAAAATGCAACCATTGGATGTTTCAGTTTATGGTCCAGCCAAGGAATACTAGACGACCGAATGTAGCGGTTGGCAAAAATCTAATGTTGGAAAGGCATTGGATATTCGACACATCCTTGAACGCGTTTGCAAAACTCTGGATTCAATTTCCATTTAATCAAAAAAATTTATCTGAATCGGATTTTGTTCAGGCCGAAAAAATTAATCAAAATGTAAATGCTACTACTATTGCGAACAACTTGAACGAAGAAAAGCAGCGGTGCATTATTTTAATGGATGTTGTTGTATATGAAAGTAAAGAGCGATCAACATCAAGTGCAACACAACAATCACTGTCACGTTCGTCAAGTCTTTCCTTAGTTTTGTCTAAAGTTGGACCAGTTAGATCAGTAAAACCTTTGAAAAAGTCTGATCGGGGCCGTAAGACAATGAAAAGCACCATTCTCACAGTCAAAGTCATCGGATGTTGATTTTTGTATGATTTGCATGAGAAATTTGCCAGCCAAATTAACTCTCGACAATTCCGTTGAATGTAACAAGTGCCAGCGACCATTTCATATGAAGTATGTAAGAAATATGACTCGCAGCTACTATACTTGACAAAATTGTGACTCTGACGAATACTAGCATGTATTTGATTATCTTTATTCTGTGTTTCATGGTCTTTTAATAAATAAATAAATCGACTATAAATGTTGAAAATCTTGCGTTATTGTTTCACCTTTTTGTGAATTTTTATAACTCTCCAAACCTACGGACTACAAATTTTTTTGGCTAAAATTTTTATAAAAATTTTATTTTAATAATTTTTATGTAGTCGAATGCTTTCGTCAAAAAATAAACCTGTCCCAATTTACGGACGTCTCCCTTCTATTGTATTGTCCGGATAGATCGGCAAGTTTCGTTTAGTTGCCCTTTTAACGCTAGTAAACAAAAAAATGTTGTTTAATTAGTAATGTTTATTTTCAAATTATTATTTCATGTGGTATTTACAATGTTTATGTTCAAATTCGCCTTGATTTGCTTTCAGTTGGTCAAGTTAATTTAAACTGAAAATATGGGTCGTTACGCCAAATTATGCTTTTTTATTTTGAAATGGACAAGAATGCTGTCCAAACAAACAACAATATTTGCGCTGTTTAAGGAGGGGGTTGTCTTGTTGAGACTGCGGTGCAAAAATGACCGAAGTTGCTTTGGTTTATGGTTTTCCGTTCGGTGAACACGGTGCAAAAGGGAAACTTCGGGTCAAGGGCGCAAATTTTAACCTGGAGATCGGCATCGTTCTGGTCATTCTTCAAGCACTGACAATGAGGAAAGAAAAGCCATAATAGCCAATGAACGACGCAAATATTGACATATTGACCGTTCTTGATCATCTGAAAAAATCTGATACGATATGTGAGTTACTTATGAATTTAGTGACCGAAATCTGTCGAACCAAATCTCTTTTTGCGATCTTTTGCCGAAAAAGAAAAATTTTTTCGGTTCCATTTCTGAAGTGGACGGTAATTGGTGATGAAAAATGATATGTGTACTACAACGTGTAACGAAAAAAACCATGGAGGTTGACGGGGTCAGCGGTTTTTAAGGCGGCATTTATCCGAAGAAAATAATGTTTTGCATTTGGCGGAATTGGAAGGAACCCAAACACTTTGAGTTTCTTCCACGCAATGAAACAATAAATACCGACCTTTACTGTTCATATTTAGGTTGGTTGAAGACAGCAATTTAAGACAACCGGTCAAAATTAGTAACCAGGAAAAGCATGGTGTTTCATTCTCTATGCACGACCGCACAGGATCCAGCAAAAATTGTTGAGCTTCATTTGGGATATTGTGCTCTATCCACCTTACCCACCCGATGTCGCACTCTCGGATAATTAAATTTTCCATTCCCTCAAAATTGTTTAAAATGAATTGTTTAAATGGGATTATATAAATTGATAAATTCCGGATTATGTGGACATTTTTATCACTTCTTGCAGTTGAAGGCCTTCCGCAGCTAGGTTCATCTTCAATCGAGTGTAGGCTCTCTGGGAATGTCTTAAACCTCCTCCTGAAACCTGGATCCTTGGTAAAACATTGTTTCCATAGTCCTATTGAAGTTATGAAAAAGTTTTCGTTGAACTGTGTCCAAGTCTGAAACAAAACTTGATAACGCACCGTTGTTTAAAATTGTTGTCAGTCATTTTCAGAACGTACTAGAAGAACCCGGTTCACAAAAAGAATTGTTAAGGACCACTAAGTGACTACGAACCACTTTATGCACATTAAACTGAAGATGCATCAAATGTTGATTTGTCTACCGTCCAAAGGGGAAGTCAACAGTGTGTTACAATAGTTACGTTTCCTTAATTAATCATAACATCTTAAAAATTGAAGATGTCCAGGGCCTGATAAAATAACAAATAAAATGTTGAAATACGGACGAGATAACTTACAAAAAGAAATGTTCATTCTCTTGAGAAACATCGTAACAGAACCAAAAATTAAAAATGAATGAAAAAGCAGCATACCAATCCCGATATTCAAAAAAGGCCAAAATACATCCCCAGATAATTATCGCGGAATACCGCTTCTCAATAGCAAGGTCAGAGCATTCACCAAATCAATTTCAGACGAAACCTGTAAATCTATACAAATACGCGAAGAACAACAAGGTTTCCGAAAAAAAAAGATCAACTATCGACGTAATCTTCATGATCAGATAAATAGCAGATAAATCTTTAGAATTTAACAAACCTACGTTTATGTGTTTTATCGAAATGACCAAGGGCTATGATCCACTCCGCTTAGCGGATGTCATAAGAATAATGCGAGAAAAGGAAGTAACTCAGAGATTAATAAAGCTAATGTACGAAATCAACAGCCATTACAGAACGAATATAAAAGTTAAATGCTAATTAACTGCAGAAATACAAATACGCCCAGGAATAAGGCAAGGCGAATCACTTAGCCAGTTTATATTCACAAATATTATGGACAAAATCGATGAAAACCTATCTGAAACAGCACGCTACAAAATGTTGAATATTTATTTTAATGTTTGCTACGCTGATGATGTGATACTTATTGCTGACCCAACAGACAACTTTTACTATATTAATCAAGCAGCAAAGCAATTAAATATGGTCATTATAATAGACAAAACCATAACCTAGTAACATCTAAAGATTCGACAAGATGCAAATTAGAGATCAATCAAAAAATCATAGTGCTAACAAGCCATTTAACCCTAGAGTGCTTAGTGGGGTAACGAGTAACCCCTGAAGAAATATAAATATGTATAACTTTTTATGAGTGAATTGGCAACAATGCCAATTTCGTTATGTTTATTTAAGATTAGAGTGCATGTGTTAAAATTTTATGCGATAAAAATTTTTATTCGTGTTGACGAGTAACCACAGGTAAGCATTGACTGTAATTTAATTCTATTTAAAAAATCAGAAATAACGTAATTTTATAGAAGGCTGTCGACCGGATGATCCAAATTTTGAGGAAACTCTATTAGGATAGAATGATGAACTGGATAATGAACCTGATTCGGATAATAGTGACACTGACTATGAAGACAATGTTTCAATGCAGTTAGACAGAGAGAACACCTACTCAGCAGAAGAAAAAAAAAAAAAAGTAATAGAACCTGACAAATATGGTATTAAAGCAGTTGCGGCTCGTGGGTTTTTAAAGTGGGAGGGCGTAGAAGAAAATAGTGCTGCTGAAGATGTTTTTTGCTTTCCCCGCTAATCTTTTTACTTTTCGTGCAATTGAAACCTTATTCAGGAGGTGAACCAGGAAAATGAGTTAAAGAAAAGAAACTAAACGGAAATAAAATATGGTGTTTTGCTCTAAAAATGGTTTACTGTGATAAATGCTGGAGGGGCGGCGCCCCAACGCCCGCCCTCACGAGCCATCACTGTATTAAAGTTATAACGATGTGTGATTCACGCACATATTATATGGTAACTGCTATTATTTATATCGGCAAAGAAGACAGGCCAAATAAAAACCATCTCCCAGGTATGATGGATCATTAAGTCTAACATTATTTTTCAAATTGTTAAAAGACAGATAAAAAAGGGTTCGTCGAAAAAATTTATTTGAACTTGCTAGGCCACATTTGAAAAGACGTTGACGTTTAGCAAAACCATTACCTTGAACATTAGAAGAATCAATAAAGGATAAGCCGTTCATGTACTCAAAAGAAACGGTTGATCCACCACCAACAAAAGTAGCAGCAACAAATTCGCTGATCTTTATGTCCGATAACATATGACCAAAAAACAAAAGCTGCATGTGCGAAGTGTTTTAAAGCTGCTTGTAATAACCATAGAGCTGAAATATGTACTAAATGTTTAAAATACATCTTGTTTTATTGAAATAAAAATTAATTTTTTGTTGTTTTAAACGTTAAATAAAAATATATAACTGGGGTTATAGGTAACCCCGCCTAAGACACTATAGGTAAGCGATTCACCTAAGCATTCTAGGATTAAATATCTGGGCGCTGAAACAATAAGTTTTGAAAATCTACAGAATCTACAAAAAATCTACACAAATAAGTTTTGAAAATCTATCTTGTGATACTTAAGAGACATCGAATGAAGGAATATATTCTTAACACAATCTTAACACAGACAGTAAAATAAGAATGTATAAATCGGCAATCAGCGACTGAAACAATACCAGACACTTCCAAGACAAAGTAAATGATGCTAACGGTTGAAATAAAAATAATAAGAAGCATTCACGGAAAAACATTATGACAGAATTAAAAACGAGAAGAACAAAGTGGGATATATGGCATAAGAAGGTGTATGAGGCGCAGAACGGATGGCAAGCGATTTGCAAGGAACGCGAAAATGAAAAATCCAATCGGAAAGGATGTGCGTTCGAAGAGGCATAAGAAGGTTAAAATAGGCATTAACCTACCATCATGATCATCCATTTTACAAAGAAAGAAGAAAAATAATTAGAGTAAGGAGCCTTGACTATATCTTTTGCCGGTGAAAAATTAAGAGCAAATAACGAATCTGAGAAAATCAAACATTCGATGGTCACGTGACAACCGGCACATAATAAGACGGCGTTGTGCATTTTGCTATCGTGAGTTAGCCGGATAAAGTATAATTGATTAACAGGCCGATTGCAAGGAGCAGAGATAAATATTAAAATCCATTTTATTACCGCATAACGTTTCTCGTATTTTTTTTTAATACGCCGTAATGATACATCTAATGAAAAGTGGCGCGTGAATCGTGCCACGCCAAGCCGCCTATGATTTAATTCTGTAACTTTGACCCAATTATACCGATCGAGGAGCAGAATCGTGACCGTCAAGCAGGCCGCGCTTTTTTCGGCGAGATTGCGTGATGCTGACCGAATGATGACCATAATAATGACGAGTCGGCAGGTATACCGTAACTATCGTACGCGAAGTGGGCAACAGGCGCTTTTTGTACATTAGTAATAAAATGGCTTAATTAAATAACGGAAGATTATAGCCTAAGCGGGTATGCGGGAATTGTTTCCATTTTTAAAATTATAGATTTCTATTAATCAGTTAAAACTTTTCTATAAATCAAAATTTCTATCTAATACTGGATGGGGCAAGTATTACCCTGCCATTTTGTTTTGGCGCTCTTTCTTTTTGGTGATATTTGTGACATACGTGATGTGATATGTGAGTCTAGTTGTTAGTGCACACGTGCCAGTTTTATTGTGGAAAAATAAACTCTAAAATAATATATAATATATGAAATTGTTGTAGTTGAGAATAAAAAAAAGTAATTCAATTATTGCAACTCAACGTAAATTTAGGAGAAAATATACTAATTGCCCGGCATCTGATAAAACGACAATTTATCGTTTGCTGAAGCAATTATAAGATTATAAGAATAGTTGGAGATAGGCCCCGCATTAGCAGTCCAAGTAGACCGTAAAGCGCTGAAAATATTGCACGTCTATTTCAAGTAGTATAGGGGAGTCTTTACGAACGTAGATTTGAACACGGTGAACAACTAGGAATTTGTTCCTAGTTGAAACAGATCAGCCATTTCTGGGCCAGAGATAATCTTCGCCACACTCATTAAATGCCATTACAGGCAGTTAAAGTTACAGTATGGTACGGTATTCATACTCAAATCTTTATAACCACCATATTTTTTCACGATGATAGTGGAAATACAGTTAGAGTCAAAGGTAAATGTTATAGATATGATGTCCCAGCACACACCTCATGTGAAGGAATCAACATTTTCCTTAGATTTTAAATTACTTTTGTCTAGTTCTCCGGATTTAATAGTTCCGGAGTAAAAATATAGGGATTTTGAAAAAAAATATTAATGCCAGATATATTGACAAAAGTTATATAAAATATGTTAAAAAGGTACAAAGTTGTTACTAATTAAAATGGTAGCGTGATCCCACCCTGTACAAAGCAGTAAGAAGCTCAGATGCAGTTTATGATTTAGTAGATATACTGAACAAATATACCTTGTTAAGGACCTACCTAGTATTAGTTAAAATTAGCAAATCGTATCTAACCAATTTCAATTTTGAATACTATTATAAATTATAAAATAATATAAAGCAAAACAAGTATTTTTAAACGTTTAAACAAAATCTTTAAAACAATCATTTTTAATAACAAGTGCTCTAAAATAACCATTAGACAATTTTGCTAATGCATTTGCCGACTACTCAAATTGGTCATTACTTATTGCCCACGTTCTAACATATTGTCAAATGTAAAATAACAGGTGGTGTTAGTAGCATTCGATTATTTGGAATGAAATTATAATTTGTATTCCATAAAATTAAAATATCAAATTTCAACCAGTAAAAAGTAATAGTTTCATGTTCATGGGTGAGCTTTAGTGATGAAAATCAATTGTTTAATTTTAATAGCAAATTATCATTAAATTATCATTATCATTTAGTTTTTTGACAATCAGAGGATTGTCCGTAAGAAATTTGTGTACCAACCAAACCAAACCAAACCAAACCACTTTTTTTTAGAAGAAAACATAATTTGACTTTTACCTTCTACTTTGATTTGGAGTTTTGGTGGTACTCTTGTCCCTTCTGGCTTCCTTCAGAGCCTTCTTGAATTTTGGGCAACGGCCACTGTTCGCGCTGTACCCAGAGCGATCACAGATCAGATAGTAGCTCTTCCCCGTACACTCTCTGGCGTTGTAGCTATCTTTTCCGCACTGGAAGCATTTACCTTTTCTGTCAAGGCCCTGACATTCACTTGTGATGTGGTTTAACACCTAGCACTTACCAAACCTTCTTATTTGGATTCTACGGTTGACGTCACATTTTACCATTGTCTACTGTTAATGTCAGTGCATCCTTCTGGGCAAGCGTGATTGTTACCACACGTGATTAACCGCATTAGGTCTAAAATGGCTAATCTTGATCTGGATCTCCTGCGTAGAGTTAATATATTTTTTCAAGAAGGCAAGTATTCCTTTCATGATTATCATTGCATCCTAATTTGTATAACCTCTTTCCCTGGGCGTTCTCCTAGGATACGCACCTCAAGGTCTCTATTTTTCCCTTTGATTCCATAGCTTTATTAGGCCTTCCATACCTTCTCTATTATTACCAATAATTTGCCATCTCTCGTACTTTTTAAACTATGTTTAATGTTACTTTGACAGTTTTAATTATTTCCTTTACCGGGTTTAGGGTTTCTTTAAAATTCTTACTTCTGCCTTCTACGGTCATAGCTGACGTTTTCTCTCGGCCTTGCGTGTGGTATCTGCTTTTTTTTTCTTGGCATTACCGTCGGGAGTAAAAATAACAATTTTAGTGTTGCTACCGTAGAAGATGTACTCCACCATCTTCCTCAATTTATCTAACGGTATACATCGTAATTGACATATGATAATATTCTCATCTTTTGTCCTTTAATTATTGGAGTTTTTTCCAGACATCTTCCTCTTTAACCCCACTCATTATTTTGATAATTTTCATGCTTGTGTGGACTTTTCCATCCATAGACTTAATCTTCACGATTTGTCCTTAGGTCCAGGTATCTATCTCTGCAAATTCTTAGTGGACTTCTTCCCATGTTTATGTCATCGGGTTCGACGATTATCACTTTGGTATTTATAACATTATCCTGAGGAGGATTGCCTACCGCTATTTCTATTTTGTTAAAGCTGAGTTCTTCCCAATTTTCATCCGGAGCCTCTTTGAACTTCTGGAATAAGTCAGATATACCACGATCGACATATCTTTTCGCTGAAGTCATATCTGTAAATTCGGTTTGGGTAGCTATATCTATTTTCCATGTTTTAGGGTTAGTCTGGATGTCGGCATCACAGGTTAGAATCTCCGCCTTTATCCACCTTTGACTTTCCAATCAGTTCTTTAGAGAGCTGCTCATGAGCGCTTCTGATTTTTTTTATTTTTCTTTTTGTAATGACATTTTCTGCAGTAATCCTTTTTAATTCTTTCAAATTATTAATAATTCCATTGATGTTCTCCATCAGTGTAAACACTATAGGACATTGTACTTTTTTCCAATGTTTCCATCTGGAAGTGATTCAGATGGATTTTCCTCTTCGTTTTTTATCATTAGCAACCAAAGAGTTTGATCTTTTATGTTCCGCGTTTAGCAGTCTTGATACTAAACTACCCACGTAATTAGATATAGCATGATTGCCCCCTCCGTATCCGATAGAGTAGCCTGGTGGTGGAGTAAATCCTGCCGCGGGGTGAAATCCCCGCGTTTGCCAGCCCACCCGGAGACTATTAATTATTTGGTTTTCCTTCATATGCATCTGTATTCCTCTGTGGTCCTACACATCTGTATGCATCTGTATTCCTCTGTGGTGGTCCTACCAGTAGTATAGCTACTCTCGGTATAGTCCCAGCGTTCATTGAAATACAAATAAGCCTCATCGGTACAACAATCCGGTCCATCGGTATAGTTCCAGAGTTTATCGAAATACAAACAACTCCACCGGTACAACAATCCGGGAATACTTGGTGGGGAATCAAACCAAGCCGAGCTAAGCCAAGCCAAGTAAGCCAAACCAAGCCAAGTATATATATATATATATATATATATATATATATATATATATATATATATATATATATATATATATATATATATATATATATCTTAGGCAGGTGAGGCTGGCAGGCATTTGGCAGGCTCAACATAGTCTTTAAGAACAAACTACAAATTTAGATACGCAGTCAGTTCAAAAACTTCGGGTGGCACAGAGGGGAATGGAAAAATATATGCTTGGTATTACTAAACGGGATAGAAAGCTCTACACGTGGATCAGAGAATAACCGAAAGTGAGTATCATTGGAATAATAGAAAAGGGAGGAATTGAAATGGAGATGGGCAGATCACGTAGTGAGGCGATGGGATGAAAGATGGACCAAGGCGATCCTGGGCTGGATACCGCTTGATCGCAAACGTCCACCGAGAAGATCAAATACACAATGGACTGATGACATCATTAAGTATATTGGAGCCAAATGGCAGAGAAAAGCTCAGGACTGCCAGAGTTGGAAACATGCTGAAGAGGCTTTCATACTGTAGTGGATTGACAGTTTTATAATGATGATGATGATATTTTATACAGCCGCATACGAAGATATATTCTATTTATTTAATATTATATTTCAAACACATTTTAAATATGAACACTATTAATAATTCTGGAATCCTTATTTCCACAGAATCTGTGTGCAAAATCTAATATAGCAGGTGTGTTATTAAAAAAATGAGACTGCCTTCGGTCTGGTAACACTGTTGACTTCTCTTTCGGAGGGAAGGCAGGCCAACATTTTATGCGGCTTCGGTATGTTTTTGAACTTACTAAAGTCACAGTAACGAGTTTTTTCGTTGCCGGATTTTTATAGTGCGCCCTGAAAATGAGTAACAACAATTAGGAGCAATGGTGCGCTATCAAGTATTGTTTTATACTTAGAGCAAAACTTCAAACAATTGAATCAATTGTCAAGGGCACAGGTTTTCAGGTGGTTTCAGATATTCTCACATAGTCGAGATTCGGTTAAAGAATCGGAAAATCTTTAACTACAACAGGCGAAGAA
Organism: Cosmopolites sordidus; assembly: GCA_031761425.1. Taxonomy (NCBI): domain Eukaryota; kingdom Metazoa; phylum Arthropoda; class Insecta; order Coleoptera; family Curculionidae; genus Cosmopolites; species Cosmopolites sordidus. The sequence goes on from JARFXV010001390.1 coordinate 222,458, forward strand.
AATCTCAATAAAACCTGGGATTTTGTGCGTTCTGAGCGTCGGTTGAACGGTCAGAACCACTCATCAAATTCTGATCAATGAATTTGGGATAAAAAAAATCTGGGCCAAAAGGTTCCGAAAAAAAGTTTCGTGGGATTAATCCTCAAGAGAAGCAGTGGATAAGGGATACCCAGGGGTGAATTAAAAGTTTTTTCCCTTATAAATGGTCACGTTGAGGGGTTGAAAAAAATTACTATCCCCACTACCGATCTCCCACAATAGCCATCTTAAGATATGAATACTAACAAAAATATAAACAACCGTAGTCTATGGGTATACGCCAGCCAGTGCTGTTGTTGGGTCATATTTTCTATAGTATTTTTATTCAATATTTTGATTTTTATTTTTTTTTAACATTTATTTACCGGTTTCTTTCATTTTCTATTTAACTCAAAATAAACACGCGTTCTCGTACTCGCTGTGCGTCTGAAGAAGAAGCGTTATATGAGGCAGCTGATATTTTCGACGATAAAAAAGGTGAAAGCGAGACCGAATTGGTAAAGAGCATCATGCAGTAAATTTTATCTAACTAAATAAATATATTTTTTAAAATAAAGTTAAATTAGGTAATAAGTATCTGAAAGTACATTAAGTCCCCTTTCGAATGCCATTGGAAGTAAGTTTTTATTTATTAATTTTGCCTAGATATAATAGTTTGAATAGCACACCTCATTTTAACATTTTTTTTATTTTTGCTGATTTTTTCGATAGTATTGGGAATACTATTATTTTTTGGATCAGTCTATATAGTCTTTTTCTATACTGATTGAGGTTTAAATTAAAACATATATATATATATATATATATATATATATATATATATATATATATATATATATATATATATATATATATATATATATATATATATATATATATTAAATTGGATAATTTAATCAAAGAATATTAATAATCAAAGGGTATGGCCCACGTGCTCCTGATCGGGAAGCACAGAAGTACTTCTCTTGAAAAAGGTCTTCAATTTTTGGAACGTATCAATACTGGTGACAAGTTTTAGATTTTTGAATGACCAGGAAAGGAAGCGCTAGATAACGATATTTTTTAATCTCATCGCGGCCACAAAAGCTAGCAGGAGTAAATCAAAGATAAAAAGCATGCTGATTTGCTGTAGAACGCACTAGAATAATCCGGTTCACATGAAGAATTGCTACGATGTTGATACCAAGTAACTTCAGGGAGTTCAAATTAGTACTGAAAATGTTTTAGATGTGGATCTACCTTCCTACAAAATGGGTACCCAACATGTTGCCAGATAGAACCACACTTGTTTTTTTTTATTTACATACCTTGTAACAAGCTTTGGACCAGTATTTTGGAATTCAAATTTGCTAATTTACTTAAATTTGAATAGTCACGCCGAGACAAAGGCCTGAGAAGGCTGAATACCTACTAACAGATCTTTAGAATACTTCATAGTCACTCCTCAAGTTTGACTGTACACTTCACCACTCACCGCCCTCTCAAGTTTCTCGAAAAATCAAAAATTAAATATAAACTAGTTGTCAATAATATGGAGCAGTGTTTTCCGGAAATATTTGTGCAAGATCGTATTCCGTACGAAGCATTCAACACTATCACGCACTTTTATATCACTTTCGTATCTAGAAAACAACAAAACATGAGTTATTATTGGGTTGATGCACAAGTTCGTCCCATTTTCTTGAGAAAAAGTGAATTGAAAGAAAAATTTGATTTACCAAAAATTACATTTAATAATATAGTATGTGCCATATCGTTAGATTACCTTACCCCAGTAGCTGCATAATTCCGTGATCAGGAGAAGTTCGGAGATTTCTGGTGATGTATGTGATTTTTTATTCAAGTCTTCCAAGATAATAATATATTTATCATCTAAGCTATTTTCAAGCGATCTAAATAAATGATACTTAGAGCGCAAGGATGTGAGAGTATGGTGAATGGACCAAAACATTAACCAAATCAAGTTGTAAAAGTTTGGTTCGATAGCCAAAGACACTTGCGATCTAATACAGACTCGATGGAAAGAAATGCCCTTTCGGTTGACTAATTCAAGCCGCTTCTAGTCGATTGCTCGATTTAATTCACCTATTTGTGAATAGCAATGCTCAGTATTAATGGACTGGTTTTTGGGGTAACTGCTCAAAATAGACTGTTCCCTTTCAGTTCTGCGAAATGCATAGCATTCGAGGTGTGTTCATAAAATAATAAAATTGGTGGTATAGTGTTCGACCTGAGAGTACACTTGGCTTTTCCTTTGGTGTAAAGACAATGCAACATCTAATGCGTCTTCAGTGCAAGTTTAAGTACTTTAGAGTCACTTGGAGGGCCCTAGCAATTATTTTTGCCAACTTGATTTTTTTAGTGCGGTCTGAAAATGAATGAAAATGAACTAAGTTCGAGCAACCGGTGCGCGCAAGGAGTATCTTCGCGCTTTCACCACGATTTCTTATATGCAACAAAATTGTACATAATTCGTTTTTCATCACCTGTAACTATGTTTTAAAAATTGGTTGATTTCGTTGCATTTCAATATAAAATCGCAAGCAGAAATTCGTTGAATCAATTTTTTTTTCCATGCGGCATGTTCCGACTCATGAGGCACCCATACATTAACCTTACTAACCGCTCCAACTAGACGTAATTGCTTTGATGCTCTTGGCTGGCTGATTCTAAGAATTGCTCGGATCTCTCGAGGTGTTCTGTTCCGATTACTTTTAATTAGCGCCAATATTTGGTTGCCATTGTTAATGGTGAAGTTGGCGCTGGTGGAAGTTGGCGTTTGAGTTGACTACTTGCCCAGGGTTGTCAGTTTTAGTCCCACATTAAAGGATCTGACGCATGCTCCAATGTACCAAACTCGCTCTCCATCCATTTGCCACACCGTGTGCTGTCTTTTCAACGCATCGAGACAAATTTTGGTTTGTTTTATTACTGCTTAAGTAATGATAAAACATTCACATTTTTAGAAGTTGTAATATGTTGTAAGTTGTCAAACAAAATCGAGAAAAGGTTAAAGTGTCACTGTTAGTCGTTACTCACCGTTTGCTAACAAGGCTTCTCTTCAGCAAGTACCTTTCTTACTAATTATTAGTTCAATCAATCCTAGCAGATATTCAAAAGCAATCGACTACATTCAGTGAAATTTTTTGAATTCGCTAGACCGCTCTCGAATCAAGTCTCCCAATATCTATTTTTCGTCATATCTACCATAACATGTCGGTCAATAATAGCATATTATTATTCCTGGAATATATTCTGAATATATTCCAGTACTTATTGGTTTCTGTTCACTTACTGGTTTCGGTTCTTGTAAATAATCGTCATCCACCACCATCTTTTTGAAAGGTTTGCTCTGACATGCTTGCATTGCAAGTTTTCTGTATAATTATTTGCAGCAATTGCCACACAGGAGGTACCAACCGCTAGTTTTCGAAAATTTAAAAAGCATGTGTCGAAAATGTTTTTTATTTTATGCTATTTTCAATTGTTAACAAATTTTAAAAACACAACCAAATAACAACATTTTTTCCCCAAGTACTCCCTGAAATTCCTTCTATGAAACAACATCAACATTTTATGCTTGTGAAGTAGATGTTTCGGTTTTTCGGTGCAATGCGCTAATAAGCGTTTAACGCTAAAAACGGGATGAAATTTTGCGTCAACCCAATATATCAATAAATTTAAGAAAAAAATTAATATGTTTCTTCAATTCAAAATAGATATTTAAAAGATTTTTAATAATATTTTTTTTTCTTTTATATAGTTAACTGGTTGCTCTTCAAGCATGACTAGTCTAAAAATTAAATTATATTTTATATCCATCCAATGCTGCCTTGATGTAAGATATATATCAGTCATGTTATGCGTTCACATATAAAACTACTAATTATCAAATTAAATAAACAATTTAACACAGCTTGGTATCAACTTTTCTGTTGTTAAACCTGACATCTTGACTTTTGTAAATTGACTAGAGCAGAAATCACAATATACCAAGAGAATTTTGAGAAATCATATGCATACTCGTAGGAGGCCCCAGTAAATCAAGATCTAATCTTAAGTAATTTCAGAAGAATAATAAGGCACTTATGTGGAAGATGGACTTCAAAATGATGAAATAAAGATTTAAGATGAACTTTTTAATAATGTGAGGTTAAGATAGTAGTTTTTAGGTCTGGGTATATCATAAATATTATCGTTTCTTATCTACAATAATATATTTCAGCGGAATTTTCTTCTTTTAACTGTTGAAGTGTAAGATTACTAAGCATTATACATTTATCACGACTAATGTCTGTTTTTGTTTTAGGAAATTCTAATGATTTTGTTTTTAGAAATTATAATGATTGTGTTTTTGGAAATTGTATTCAATTAATGGCAAATAGTTAAAAAAAACTGGCATCTCCAAAATAAGTTCATAAAATAGTAAATTTTACAACTTGATGTGAATATTACGAGGGTTGCTATTTATGTATCCGGAATTGGCAACAATGGTGTTGTTAGGCTCCATCTGACATAAGCATCGTAAAATTTGATATTATTGACTATATACGTACTTAGAACGTTTTGTCATACCGACGCTATTTGTGTTGTTTAGTGACTTGAAAATTTCATCTCAGTCAAAAAATTGAATTAACTCGTGAGAATTTTCATGCGATGATTTACTACGAATTTCGACATGGACTCTCTCAGCAACAGTGCATTGACCAACTCACTTCGAGTTTTGGTGACGAAACACTATCTAAAACCAATATATATATATATATATATATATATATATATATATATATATATATATATATATATATATATATATATATATATATATATATATATATATATATATATATCACTGGTTTAGTGAATTCAATCGTGGCCGTCGTTCGCTCACGGACATAATTAAAGAAGGTCGTCCAAAATCGGTTATTGTGCCAGAAAACATTGATTCTTTGCGCGAACTGATAAAAAAGATCGTCATGTAACATGTATGTCATGTGTACCGTCAGATTAAGGTGTCCCTGGGCATTAGAATAACAAGCATACACAATATTTTACATGAACATTTAATCATGAAGAATATTTGTACGGGTTGGATTCCGCATAATTTGACAATCGCTCAAAAAAAGGCTCGTGTCGATTGGTGCAAAGGAATGCTCAAAATATACAATTGTAATATTTCAAAAGGCGTGTATAACATCTGCATAGGTGACAAATCTTAGATTTATACATATAATCCCAAAAGTAAACAGCAATCGACTGTATCAGTCTTTCAAAATGAGCCAAACCCAACAAAAGTTGTTCACGCAAGAAGCACTTCGAAGGAAATGGTCGTCCGTTTTTTTGGGATACATGGGCATGTGGATACAGTGCCACTAGAGAATTGTAGAACGGTGATTTCTGAATGGTACACAACCATTTGTTTGCCAGTAGTCTTTGAAGAAATAAGAAAAGACAACTAGCGACGCAGGATCATTCTTCAACATTCTTCAACAACACGATTCAATTCAACAATTCTTCAATTCTTCAATTCTTCAACAACACGATTTTCGACGCCAGCAGAAGCGGTTAATGCCTTCAAAATGCATATTTTGAAGATACTTCAATCGGAATACAAAAAGTGCTATGAAAATTGATTCACACCAGTGCAAAAGTGTATCGATCACCTCGGACAATATTTTCAAAAATAATTAAAGCGATGATAAATATTTATTTTTATTTATTATTCCGGATACATAAATAATAACTCTCATATTAAATGAAAATTTTAAAAATAACAAATAAAAAATAACAAATCTCGTATTAAATGAAAATATCTGCGCTATTTAAAACGGATACATTTATCTAGCAAAAAATTTAAAAATCTAAATTTCTTGAGCTGATTCATTAAAAATGCTAAGAATTTTACGAATATGAAGCTATGTTAAGAAAAATGATACAAGAACTTTATTGAAGATAAACCTCATTCAGGAGGACCTTTTACGACAATCAATGAAGAAAACTACCAAAATGAAATTTATTTTACTGAGTAATTGTCGATTAAGCATTAGAGATATTGTTCATATTATTGGAATAATATTTGGAACAATTCATTCAATTATACCTTCTCGTATTCTTCCGAAAATACCGTATTTTTTTACTACTGTAATGTTATTATTGTAATTATCGTCGAGTTGAAGTTGGTGAAAAGATGTTTTCTTCGAATAATGATATTCTGAAATACGTAATTACTGGTGATGAAACATGGATTTATGCTTATGACCCAAAAATAGCTCACCAAGCAAGCGGGTATCCTGCAAACTATGAACAAAAGTCGAAATATCCAGTCACAGATCAAGGTTTTGTTAACTTTTTTCTTCGGTCATCGTATTAATGTCCACAAAAAGATTCCACCAACTGGTCAACACTTCAACACTTTAGCTGATTAAACAATTAATAAAGAATATTATGTAAGCGTTATGCGCCATTTACGTGAATCCATTCGAATCCAAAAAACGTCTAGATTTGTGGCAAAACAATTCCTGACTTTTGCAACACGATAGACACGATAGCGTATCATCGCACATCGCAATAATTATTCTTCAATTTTTCGGTAACATGTAATATTTACCAGATATGGTACCATATATCGTTCTTCTATTTCTTCGATTAAATTAACCACTTGGTGGATATCGTTTTAAATCCAGCCAGCAAGAGGGTTCGCTGGACGCTTTAGGGGAAATCCTAGAAATCGAATATAAAAACTGTTTCGTACACTGGCAAATACTTTGGATAAGTGCATTGCGGTGAGAAAGCATTACCTTGAAGGAAACAAAACAAATTTGCATGAATTAATAAATACTTTGTCTTTTACTTATTTAAGGACAACTGGAGCAAACGGAGTACATGTATATAAAACTGGTTTTTTATAGTGAAAAACCGATAATGTATTAAATCTATGAAATTGACTTTTACCGTGCTATTCTGCATATTTGTTAAGCTAGATTTTGAGATGCATAGAGAGTTAATATTCACTAATTCACTATTAGATAGTGATCACTAAATTGAACAAAAAGTAATTTCAGTAGTAACGCTATTACATTTCCTTAGTCCAAAGGGAGAAATGCAGTAATAGATAAATACCCGATTTCAGAACACCTTCAATAACTTGGGCCAATGATTTGTCTAAAAATTGCGAAAACACTGATCTAGGAAGTATATGGCCAATATCCTGTCTTTACTAAGGTGTGAATAGTCTCAATTTTGTTCAGGAGTTCAAAGTTGAAGGCCGATACATCCAAATATTGAAGTATGCCACGGAATATTCAAGATCGTGATATCGTTCGCTATTGAAATTTCATTATTACTGTAGATAGAGATATGTATTGAATATCTATCAATTTAGACTAGCACAGGTCCTTTTCATCTAAAGCCGGAATAAGAGTTTCTATGAAATAATCTGTAAATACATACATCTTCATTCAAATTCTAAATATTTTCAGGTCTCTTTGGCAGAGCCAAGTCAAAACTGGTGATCAATTAGTATGTTCTTCAGGAAATCGAAGTGTACATATATAATTTAAGGATTAGAAGCTACACTTTATGCTGAGAATTTCGAAAACATTATGGCGTTGTTTAAAATTGAAGAAACAATTCTATTATGGTTTCGTCTTTGGAGGGTATTTTCAGGTTATTGCATATAAAAAAGGTTCTCTTTAATTCCAAAATTTTTTTCAACTGTTGCAGATGTTGCCAACATATTTTCAACAACCTGCGAATGCCCGTAGATTTATCTTTGACATTTTTAATATCCCTAAATATAGAAAACTGAGTTCCATAGAGGTCTGAAGCTTTATGTATTGCAACTTTGGAGCTGTTATTGTATCAAATAAGTAATCCACTTTGTAACTTTCCTCTGAGTATTTAGCTTCTTCAGACTTTTTTACATATTTTCACAGTATCTATATCAAAGTGGAATAAAGTACCTTGCCTTTTTACTATAACTGTCCTATATATTTTAACACAGAGACAAAGGTAATAATTCCCATTACAAACTTAAATGTAAAAACTGACTTTGATCAGGTCGAGGTTAAATAAAGGGATCGTATATCATTTGTGGAGTATTTCTATTGACATTGAGTAGTGACGCGAAAATAATATTTGATTGTATTTACATGTTATGAAAAGGCAAGTTCTTTAAAACTTTAAAAATCTTATGTCTCGTATCATATGTATGTTATGCCATACGTTTTAGAATTGTGAAATGGACCCATATGAAGAGCAAGTAAGGAGGCTAACCCAACTTTATGAAGAAATTCCAACGGACAGTTAAATTAATGATTCCGTCAGTGATACAGTTACATTTCCGAATTTTGTGAATCTCAGCGATCACGATACGGGTTCTGATCAGGAAATATTGAGTGAATAGGAAGAAACCGTGTAAGAAGCGGATGAACACGAAGAAAATATTGGTGTTTATAGAAGCTTATATTATTAAGGTAAGGACGTAATTAAATAGAGAACTAGAGAGCTAGAACTGTAAAAAACCATAGCCATTCATTTGCCAGGCGTTATAGGAGATGCGCGACATGCATTATTACCAATTCAATGCTGGGTTGGTTGTAAATGTTTGAAAACTGTATAGATATTACAGTTCAAAACCCAAACGTATACATAGAAAATATTTCGGTTAGATACAAAGACAAGAGTGACAGTAGGCCTACAGACTCTGTGAATATTAGGACACTGATACGTTTGCTGTATTTAGCTGGACTTCAATATGGATCACGAACATATCTGAAAGAGTATTGGTCTTCAAATGGTATAGGATATGATATATTTCCTGCTACGATTGCTCAACGCAGGTTCGTGTTTTTATTAGAATGTCTCCCATTTGATGACACCAGGACCAGAGATCAGAGAAAGCAGGTAGATAAACTTGCTACAATTCGTACTATTTTCGATAAGTTCAATGAAAACTGTACGAAGAATTACTCAGTAGGAAATAACATGACATTAGATCAAATGCTACTTGCATTCAGGTGTGGATGCAGTTTCCGTATGTATATAGCAAATAAGTCCAATAAATAAGAACTTAAAGTATTCTTTACTGTTGATTCCAAAACATTCTACACCTCCCACATGTCGATTTATGCTAGCCTTCAATCCGATGATCCATATAAAACTGATAATTCTATACAGTTACTAAGAGATGTGTGCTCACATTTATCAGGCTCAGGAAGGAATATTACAATGAATGGTTAGTATACCGGATATGCTATTATGAAAAGTACAAAGAGATCACCTTTTTACTGTTGGTAAAATTACAGCCATTAGAAAAGAACTACCTCCCGAAATAACACAAATAAAAAATAGACAAGTAAACTCTTCAGTATTTGCATTTAGTACAAACATGATCGTCGGCATATACCGATCATATATACCCAAAAAAGGAAAAAATATGCTTCTTGTTTTCACGATACACCGAAACGAAAGTATTGATGAAGAGAGTGATAATCTGCAAAAACTTGAGATGATCACTTTCTACAACAGTACAAAAAGTGGGGTAGATGCTGTTGATAGAATGATCACATCATACAATGTTGCAAGAACTATAAAGCGTTGACCAATGGTGATCTTTTAAACTTGCTCAATATTGCAGCAATCAACGCATTTGTAATTTACAAGAGTAACAGTCCAAATGGCGAATTCGCCAAATGTCGTAGACTGTTTCAAAAAGATCTTGTTATGGAACTAATGACTTACTGATAAACCAGCTGATAAAGACTTACCACGAATTGTGCGTACCTCAGCTGCAAAACTTACAGGTCTCACTGATATGAATGTACCAGACCCTGCCACAGGTAAGAGAGGATAAACAAAACACATTTTTTTGCAAAAATTGCAAAATTTTGCTGGGCACGGAGCCCATAACAACTTGCTGTGGAGAATGTTTTGACAAGTTCAAGATTAATGTTTGAAAGCCTCCACTTTGCGCATATTTTTTTTTCCTTCTATACCATGTTTTTTTTTCGTTAATTTGACCATTTTTCAATAAATACTTCCAAAAAACAGTGTTTTTTCTCAATTAAGGGATTTTTCCGAATTTTATAGAAAATATATGTTAAAACTGTAATTTTACCAATTTCACTGACGTACAAAGAAATAATTTCATAAACGATTTTATATCTCATATAATACAGTATCTCATAAAATACTCCTAGTAAACATATTCCTATGAAATTATCCCAAGAAAAAAAGCAAGTGTCATCAGCGACTTTATCAGTTTTGTTCCTCACAGGTTTTTTCCTCACAGGTATTTGGTACGTATGTGAAACTGATAGGGCATCCGTTGAATGGTTAAAAAATGTTGACGTTTTTATATCCTAGAAGAGATGCAGTATGCTTTCGTAGAGAAACTAGGGTAATTTCAAGATTTGGAATATGAACGTTTTTTGTTATAAGTATACAATTTAAGTAAACATATTAATTTCTAATTTTAAAAGATATGTTTGCACATAACAATAATGTGCCTATACTATAGAAAGCTATATTTGTAAATAAAGTCAAATCACAAGTATGTTTCAAATTGAATATAGCATTCGCTAAGTGTGATTAGTATTTTTTTTTATTTAGATAATACGTATAGTGTTAAACTCGAAAAGATTTACCTAAGCACTAAATTGTACCTAACACTAAACACCAAAGAACTTTTTTAAACTTCTCGATGCGTGTTTCCATTAATCTGATTTAAAGTAATGAGACTAATTTAAAGTAATTTAAGTAATGAGACTAGTAGTGTAACGTTCAGTGTCGATATACTGTTGGCTTCCCTTTTAGAAGGAAGGCAGGTCAAATCTGATGAGTCTTCAGTATGAGTTTGAATTGCCTTGAGTCGTCGTGGTCTGTAAACATTTGTTCTCGAATTAGTTTGTTCTGGTACGCTCAGAAAATGAGTGACAACAATTTAGATTAGTGGTGCGCTATCAAAAGAAAACATTTCGTGTCGAAACAATTGTCATACTATTTCCTAATATAGTTAAAACTTTGACATAAGTCTTAGTTCTTTTATTTATTAATTATCTCCAACATATTCCGTTATTAGTATCTATAATTTCTTCTCCAGGTTTCCCTCGGCCTTCCACCTGCGCCTCTCCTTTTCTATAACTTCACTCTAATATTTACCTTGTGATATTGTTTTCTTCTTTTCGTGAGCGTATGCCACATCCATCCCCACTTCCGCCTGCATATTTCGATTTTAGTTTGCTTTATCCAACTCCATCGGTGCGGATTGTTTATTTGGTCCGGCCAAAATATTCTTAATATATTTTCAAGGGACTTATAAAATCTGCAGTGGCTCTTCCTCTTTCCTCTTTTGTTGGTTTCGATGTTTCAGAGCTACTTAATTAAACCGATATTACGTTGCTGCTTCGAAGGTTTGATTTCAGGGAACAAACTTTAGATAACCATATGAAATGTAGAGTTTCAAATACTAGTCGAACTTTTCGAATTCTGTTTGTAATTCCCAGATCCAAGCCTCCTTTTTCATCTATGCAACTACGTAAATATATAAAATTTTTCAATCTCCTATGCCCATGCTGATTAAATATTTTAATCCTTATTTATTTCGTCATTTGGACATTATCTTAAGATCTGCTTTGTTGGCTTCTCCGGTTGGTTTGTCAACGTTCCTTTTCATATCTTCAAATGTATGAAATAGTAAGCATTATCGTCTTCTGATTCCAGGTCTGTTAATGTTCAGGATATGTTCATCATTTGAAAGAAAAAAGTTCTCTAGAAGAAAGGTGAAAATCGAAAGAGTTTTAAAGCTATGATTAGAATGGGGAAAATAGATATAAATATACAATAGATTTAAATATTTCATCGAAAAGTTATTTTTTTTTTAATTAAATGTTTTTAGACATCTTGGTTCTTAGACATACCGGTCTGTTGTGGCGCCACCTAGTCCTGAATAACTTAAATAAGCTTTTAATAATAAAATATGATACCAAGGGAAAGTCGGCGAAAGTATAGGTTGTTGACTGTGGATAGATATTCTTGACGGGAGAGCATGTGTCGGTACCCTGTCTAGCCTGAACATCAAGAGGTGAAACATATGCCCTCCAATTGAAGGGATGGGTGGGGCTCGTCCCCAGTCAAGCACCTAACAAAATATTCATATACATATATATATATATATATATATATATATATATATATATATATATATATATATATATATATATATATATACTATCGAGTATATAAAACACTGTTAACTTAAATAAAAACTTTCTTAAACTAACACATAAATAATTCTTGATATTTTATGACATAAAATGTTATGTTTACATGTAAAAGGTTATGTTTGCATGTTTATGTCTCGATTCGAGCGATTGAGATGCCATCTGTTGGATATAATGTGTGTGTGAGCGGTGTTGTGACGTCACAAAATAAAAAATAAAAAAATATAATTTTATAAAAAGAAACTAATGTATAATAGTAAAAAATTTAATGCTCTATTTTTTTTTATTTCAAAAATCGATCATATTTCAAAAATCGATTATATTTCGAAAATGTAAAATCAATGCAAGTTTCCCATTATCATTTTAAGTAAATATGTATAAAAGCATATTTTTCAGCCGGTCGCGTTGGTGCGGCGGTAAGAGCGCCTGCTTTGCCGAATCCGCGCTGGAGCGATAGCTGGTTCGATTCCAGCGCTCGGATAGTTATTTTTCTTTCTTCTGTCCGTTTATCTTTCCTAAATGTTTGTGATTGTTTCTAGGCAAGAGTGTAAAATCCGACTACGAATTACCCCTCAGTCACGCCAGTTAAAGGCTGGGTAAGGCCGGATGCCTTCTGAGAAGTGTTCTACGTTGGTCACTCGCCAGTCGGTAGGTTTCCTGATAGACTTATGGGTAGGCACATAACCAAGTGTTTATAGCCCGAGGGGGGTGCTGGCCTGGGTTTGTCGGAAGCTGATGACCGTGGTTCGGAACCCACGTTAAGCTGTAGGTCCAGTCGCTAAATAGCCTAGTTGCTGATGCGCCTCTAACCCAAACACTTTACTTTATATTTTTCAAATAATAAATTATTATTATTTAATGAATAAACTACAAATAAACTAATGAACATTGTTAAAACATTTTTTTTTATTAAAAATCAGCCATACATCAGCCAAAAAATAAAAGTGACAATTATATTCCTAGGTTCTCGGGTAGAACCACGTTTAGAACGCGTCTAAAACGCGGTTTTACGCGAGAACCTAGTAATTATAACATTACCGACCACGGAAGCCTTTCCGAATATATATATCCTCATCCTTACCCTCTACAACAGTCATATTTTTTTAGATAACTGTATGTTAGGTGAAAGAATTACAAATCCTAAAATACATTTGAGTATTGCTGAATATTCCTTCGGTACATATATTACCACGTGTCGAAGTTAGATATAGTATCACTTATTTAGGCTAATGATAATAAACAATGTTCTTTGTTTATATACACATTTACCTCCAAAATCACTTCACTTATCAACTGAAACGCAGTTACTGCAACAATAGATCACATTTTTTGCTCCACTTAGAACAGATTCTTTTCAAAAACAGAAATAGCAAAATTCTTAACAATATTCGATTGATCGTTTTGTGAATGGTCCGTAACCATTTACGTTCCCGGGCAATATAGGCAACTTAGGTTCGTGTGCTCGGTATCTTGGCCGAGATCATATCTCGCGCTCATTAACATAAAGATATCTTGTAAACATTATTGCCGCAGATAAACTAATGCAACAAAGGACTAATTGCGACACGAGTTCTATGAATTGCAAACCCCATTGTATTCCATTTTGCGAATTATCATAGAGTGAATAAAAACATTTTAAGCCAATATCTCTTGTCGTTTCCATTGCATGGCTTTATCCGTATTGTGCTGATCGGATTCCGAGGATTCTTTAAACGGAATGAGGAATAACTACGTTTAACGAAACGGAATGGAAAGATTATGTTGAATTATAATAACGCTAGCTGCGTGTTTTTGCTGACGTTAACATGAGCGATTTCGATCGACCTTTCTTTTATAAATTATAACGGAACACAAACCAAAGATAAATAAAACAAATTAGAATGACTGATAAAGTAGTTAATTAAACTTAGGTCTAACTTAAGATTGCAAGCAATTGATTGATTAATTGATTTTGAACCCAAGCAAACATCGAAGGACAGTTTGAGAGCTCTTTGTATCGGTTAAAAGTTCTAATGCAATTTGCCAGATTGCGTTTTCTGTGCCATACGTTTGAAATATGTAAAATGGTACATTATCAGAACGGCTGATAGATTCTCTCTGATCCCGTTTATTTATCAGATTCTGTTCTGTAAACTGGCATCTAATTTTTCTGAATTGTTTATATCAATCGAAATGTTTAACACATTTATAGAAACTTAATACCCTTTACCATCTATTATGCTGCTTGAAAGTAAATTGATAAAAATCATTCTAGAAAATGAACTTCTGTTAGCTGCAGTATATTATAACAAATACGACTGCTATTCAACTAATTCATATTTAAATAAATAAGCAAATATTAACATCTCAAAATTTCCACTATATTTAAAATCGCATGTATAACAATTGTTTCAACACATAGTGCTTTTTTTCAAATACAAATTATGCTAAACTAACTGTGAGAAAAGTAATTACCACCTAAAGTGTCCATCGACCTAATAATAGCATAAAACAGGATAATGAGGAAATCCATGTTTTGTCAACGTCTAGGAGGCCAATATAAATTTAATAACGGTGAACTATTCAAGTCTAGCTGGTCATTTAGCAAAATATCCAAATTTTATCGTATATTAATTTCTAAACTCTCTAAAAGATTTAATTTTTTGGATTTATTCTCATTATGTAACATTTTAAAATTGTCATAGAAAGTATGCTTTTCTAACAATAGGTGGTTAGCATAATGAGAATTATTTTGTTCTTTAGTGCAACTTATTTTATGTTTGTTGAGCCTAGTAGAGAAAGATCTTCCTGTTTGTCTAACTTATACTTTTGGACACGACCCGTACTCAATTAAATAAACTCCTGATTTATACAGTTTATTTATTTGACTTTTATTGTTTTTAATGAGGCGTCCTAGTCTATTGTTTGTTTTAAAAGCAATATTTATAAATGTCTCGACACTAATTTGGTAAGATAGGAAAAATTAATATTACAAAAGGGATATATATATATATATATATATATATATATATATATATATATATATATATATATATATATATATATATTTCGAGAGTTCGATATTTTATACCAACAAATAAGGCGATTTCCGATATCATTAATAGGAAGTTCATAACGCAAGATAATAAACTAGAAAACCCCCTAACCAAGAAAGAAACCAACAAAATTAAACCTATTACAAATTACACCGAACACCAATTTTTCAAGAGATTCGTCAACCTTCAGATTGCAAACAATTTTACTAGTGAAGAATCTAAGTTACGTCACAGAGAATAACATAAATCCCCCCCTAGGATTAAATATAAAAATTTCGTGCACATTGTTTGTCCGACTCCTAAAGTACTTTTAATTAAATTTTGCATACTGAGTGCAGTTTGGTCCAACTTGAGAGATAGGATAGTTTTTATCTCAATTTATAGTAGCAATATTTTTTCTATTGCAATTTATTTGTTTATTACATGGTAAAGGGTTATAATTATCTGTGAGTTCCATAAGTTTCTACCAGAGGACAGTGTAAGTTAGTTTATCGACATAACGCTTCAACTCATTAGTGTCCCGGTTGGATAAGTATCCAATAGATGGCGCTGTGTTAAGAGTCGAAACGTTTCATTTATGCTACAATTCATTTCACTTCACACAATTTTTTCCCTTCAATTTTTGGTGCATTGTTTTTTCATTTAATTTCAATTATTTTCTGTTCTTATGGCGAAGCATCGAAAGACTTCGATTGACCAAAAACATGCGCGTACGATTGCAAAATGATCCATCGGCACAAATATTTTCCCGAATGATTGGTAGATATTGGAAATGGTAGAATAGAACTGTAACCAAATACGCAATGCATTAAATTGCCAGAGAATTTCTGCACTGTTGTTCAGACAAAAAACGAATTAATTGAGAGCATCTTCCCGGACATACAAAATAATCACTTGAATCATAACTGGCTCAGTAATCGGGCTATTTTGGAAGCCAAAAATTTTGATGTTGGCGGAATTAACAGTTGTTGCCAGGTAATCTGATGTTTTTTAAATCAATCGACACTGTTGTTGATGAAAACGAATGTGTAAATTTTCCAATTGAATTTTTGAATTTTCTGGATATGCCCGAAATGCCACCACATAATATTCGGTTGAAGATTGGTTCACCTATTATTCTTTTGCGTAATTTGCTTAATCACCGGAAATATTCTTGAAGCAATCATTTTGACTGGAAAGTTTAAAGGAGAAGTGGTCCTGTTGCCACGAATTCCAATGATACTACCAGAACGTGCGATACTATTCAAAAGGCTTGAGTTTCCAATTCGTTTAGCTTTCGCCATGGATATAAATAAGTCTCAAGGCAAAACAATGCCCATTTGCTGCTTAGACTTGGAAAACCCATGTTTTTACCATGGGCAACTATATGTTGCATTCTGGCGTGTGGGAAAACCATCGAATCTATTTGTGTTAGCAAGAGACAGGTTAACCAAGAATACAAAATTAATACAATGATTAATAAAAATTAATACAAAATGATTATTAAAAATAATGAATAATCCACGCTACCTATCTCACTTATAAAATTAATTGTTGTATGTTATTAACCAAGAACTTTGTAAACTACTTATTTATTACAAAATATACTTGAATATGAGATGAATAAAATATAAAATTCAAAATTTTATGTTGATTTGTGCTTATCGTCAACTCTACAAAAGTGTTTATCAGTCGCTTCCAAATTCTGACCTAAGGTTCAAATCTCAATCCCGTCGGTTTTTACATCGTCTACAACGTTTCCGTCTTTATTCGTAAATAATGATTTGACTGTATTCAATAGTTTGCTACAATATAATTCAAGGTATAACTTAGCCACAGCAACGCGTGACCGGATCTGATCATATATATATATATATATATATATATATATATATATATATATATATATATATATATATATATATATATATATATATATATATATATATGAGCATTGGTTAGTTGCTTGACCGGGAGGAAGCCCCACCCATCCCTTACATTGGAGGGCACATGTTTCGTCTGTTGGTGGTTAGACTCATCAGGGTACCGACATAAGCTCTCTCGCCAAGAATAGGGAGTCCCTCTCCACACTTAAACAACACATATCTTCTCCGACTTCTCGTCGGATGGCTTATTTATTGAGTTTTTCGACTTGTTTATACTGCGTCCCTGGAGACAACAGTAGTCAGAAGTTATACACTCCCAACCGTTGCGTCCCACAATCTCATGTGGATCGCACAACAACCTGCATCACCGCCATATTGAGCATTGTTAGTTGCTTGACCGGGAGAGAGCCCCACCCATCCCTTATATTGGAGGGCACATGTTTCGTCTGTTGGTGGTTAGACTCATCAGAGTACCGGCATAAGCTCTCTCGCCAAGAATAGGGAGTCCCTCTCCACAATTAAATAACCCATATTTTCGCCGACTTCTCGTCGGATAGCTTATTCATGAGTTTTATGACTTCTTTGGACTACGTCCCTGCGACCATTCTTGGCGAGAGAGCTTATGTCAGTATATAGATAGATAGGTAGATAGGAAGATAGGTAGGTAGGTAGGTAGATAGGTAGGTAGCTTTCTTGCTGTCTGTTGAGTTAAAGAATAACAAAGGCCGTCCCATGTTTTTGAGAAAAACTTTTTCATGTTTTTGAGAAAAACTTTTTTCACGCTCTTAAAGGTTCTGAAGTTTTTAGCTAAACAACTGATTCAGGTGATTTTTCAAGTCTTTTAAGAAAAACAATTTATTACTATTTAATCTGTTTTGAAGCAATCTAATAAGTGTTAGTCTGAGGGCGCAAAATCGGAGGAGCACGGTGGATGAACCAAAATATTCCAGTTCAGCTGTGCAAGTTTGTGTCGGGTTAAAAAAGACACGTGTTTTCTAGCATTATCTCTATGGAACACAATACCTTTCTGTTCGCTAATTCAGGCCGCTTTTGGTGGACTTTTCGTTTTAAACCACTTATTTGTAAACAGTATTTCGCCGAATTAATAGTTGGGTTTTTAGATAACTATAAGCGATTCCCTTCTAGTCCATCTAAATACCTAGCATATCTTTCTTCGAATGTAAATTGACTTTTGCGCTGCTTTGAATCCTCTTTAAAAATGGATTGATTTCGTTTCGACTCTAATTTAAAAATCCAAGCAGAAAATCACTCTATATCTTTTTTTTCGATTAATTCATGCGGCATCTATATATCGCCCTGATAACCATTTTAAGTTGATATAGCCGTACTGACACTATTAACAGATTGATTCTAATAATTTCTTCGATCTCTTGGTTTGGTCTATGCAATCACTTTTAATTAGCGCCAATAATTTCATTGTCATCAATCTTGGCTGGTTATCCAGAATGTGGCATTAAATAAAAAGGAGTTTCATGAAACTTTCTGAACCAATTACAGCACGTGGGATCGTCAAATTCACCTTCGGTGTATATAGAATATATTTTCGTTTGCGTCTGTCGCAGTCTTGTCTTTTCGGAAATCAAAAGGTATAATATGTTGAAAATGCTCACTATTTTCTGACATTTTTTAATGTTTAATTTTTTTTTAAACGCAATCAAATAACACAATGTTTTTCCCCAGTACTCAAATTTCTTCTCTCAAACATCAAAACTTTAAATGTGTGAAGTAGGTAAAACTTAGGTTTTGCGATACAAAGCCATTTAATGCTAAAAACATGGCGAACTTTTGCATCAACACAATGCTGTTCCTTATGAATTCCAATTAGCTGTTCCTTATGATTAGATTTCTCATCAGGTACCAAAATTGGGACGAACTTTTGCATCAGTACATTATATTTATTGTATTTTTAGGTTGTTGTGTAATAACACTTAAATCAATTATAATCGTATAAAAAGTATATTCTTTTAATAAAATGCAGTGCAACAGTTTTCCATTTAGTAATGTTATAAACGTCTATTCTTTCAAATATAAAAAGATATCAATCTTTTATCTCAATGAGATCAGTACGATTCTGATTTTGAATCATTTTATTGTTGCTGAACTTTGATTTTTAATTCCCCCGTAGCTTGTACAACAAAAGAAACATTTTGTTTATCGACTTGACTTTCTTCCCAACTCGTGTTACTGTAGTTATCTTACCCGGATTACCCAACAGGGCGTGAAACCCACCCACCAACCACTTCGGGCTGCTTTAGTTGTGGTTTATTAGGGTCATAAAAAGCCGCAAACTCTTGCATAGATTTACGTTGGCACTGTTAGTCGATAACCGACGTTAACTGAGAGAGTTCGATTTGCAAAATAAATAGAAATTCGCTTTTTCAGTATCCGGTGCAATTTTCTTAGTAAAAGAATGTTTTAGATATCGAGGGCAGAGGAAATAGTTAAATGGTAAAATAAATAGTCGACATGCTTTTATGCCAGCAGTTGGATTTACTTTGAATGGGGCATGTAGTAATTGAGAAAATATGAATGGAAAGATAAATCTGTGTGATCCTTCTGCAATGAGATAATAAATATTTGTTTCTAGATGGTCATTTAAATTTTACTCTCGTTCTTTAGAAAGTTTGTTTTTGGTTGAATAATATGGAATATTAGTTATTCTCACATTGTTCGTACTGATATAGTAATTGTGAAACAGCTACAATCCTCAAAACTAGACTAGAAAAAATAGTGAAACATAATTTTTTAAACTACGCTAAATTAAATGTTCAAATTATTAATGAATTATTATTATAGAGGCTCTGCAGAGATCCTTGAACATTCATATTCGAGTTTTCTAGTTACCTACTATCCCCTGTGGACAGTACACTGGACAGCACAGTGGACTTCTTTTCACTCACACATCCTTGTCTCATTTACGTCTCAGAAAGTTTATGATTTAAATAATCACGAACTTAAACTCTAACAGATTTACCACTAAACACCAAATCGCTTTATTTAAGTTCTCGGCGTACGTTTCTTTAACCATCATCAGGAGATGGTTCCATCTAATTCTAAAATTAAATGTCGTTCTATTTGTCTGACAACTGTATCTAATGTATGATAATAAATAAAATCATGAACCGTGCCATATAATAATAGCCATAGTAGCCAGTTAACCGAGCCATATTCAAAAAGTTGGATGAAAGGAATATATCCTTTATCCCGGTTCATGAGTTTCTTATGTTTTGTTATTTGAATAATTTCATATGCATCCAAATCCCTATTATTATTTACGTTTTTAATAAATTTTAAGTTACTAATTTTTATATTATCGTAATGATCGAGTGCATGTTGACCGAAGTTAGGCGGGAGTGATGTTACTGAAATAATATGTTTTGTTTATAAAAAGTTGAGAATTTACGAGATTGGGTTTAGGCCGGAGTAGACAAAATAAATGGGAATAACCTCAATTCTTCTACCATTTACCACTAAACACACCAGAGATTTACCACTAAACACAAAATCACTTTTTGAAACTTTTCGACGCACGTTTCGCTAACAATCAGGAGATCAGGAGATGATTTAATAAAATTCTAAAAATAAACTATATTATATTTATATGACAAATCTACCAACTGAAGCGTGTGAAAATCATAAACGGTGAAGTTTACCGAGCCTTACATTAATAATGCTGGGCAACACAAGATTTTTCATTTCTCCCATATCTAATGTGGGTAATGTGTTCTTTAAATTTCACTAATATGAAGTTTTTTGTTTACCCAATATACCTTCGATCACAATCTTGACAACAAATTTCGTAAATATCCGACATTTCATGTTGATCTACTTTATTCTTTGGATTACCTAGGACTTCCCTTAATTATTATGTGCTTTGTACACAACCTTAATGTCCACTTTTTCAAAAATTTGTCTAGCCCTCATTTTAATTGGACATCAAACGGTATTACCAATATAATATTACCAATTTATTTTTGTTTTGATCCTTTTGAAAATCCGAAGATTCTTTCAATAATCTTCTAAACTTATGTTTTCTAATTAGTTTATCTACAATGTTCTTATTATAACTGTTTACTTCAGATATCTCCCTGATTAATTTTAATTCTTTGTTATAATTATCTTTCTTTAAAGGAAAATTGATTAATCTATTTACCATAAAATTTAAACAGGCCACCTTATTTTAGAAGCTATGATTCGAATCATTAGGAATATATCTGCAAGTGGTGGTGGTTTTTCTAAAAATATCAACTGGAAAAATGAGAAAAATTGTTGAGCTAACATAGTTTGTATTTGAAGAAGGCTCTGTGTGTCCAAACAATTGTTATACATACAATTTTAAATATTGTGGAAATTTTAGATATTAATCTTTGCTTATTTATTTAAAATTAATTTGATTAAGTATCGGTCACCTCAGTTAAATTTACATGATTAATTGTTTTATAAAAATAATTGTTGTTTAAAATGTCCATTTAAATCTATGGAAGCCTGGCACGGTTCTAACCTTTTTTCCCGAATACATTGAAAAACTCGTGGTACATTTTTAATCCGGTTGTTGCTTCTCCATAAACAAGTAGCATACCCTTATATTCGCGTACAGAATACAATTTTGGTTTTAAATGGAATTTAACACACTCTAAAATAATTTTTATCAACCAACATGTAGGGATCATCTCATTACTTAATACTACGTTACCACGTCCATTTTTTGGCTAATGTATAGGTAATTCTTATTTAAAAAAAAATTGTTTTAAAAATGTGCATGAGTTTATTTGTAGTTTATTCTTTAAATAATAACCATTTATTATTTGATAAATATGTTTTTACATACATTCGCGTAAAATGATAATTGTTATTATAGCTTATCGATTAACGATTTAACAACTTTGCAATTTTTTTTAGAAAATTTTTAGTTTTTTCATTCCTGTTGTAAGGAACTTTTTTCTTTCAAATGGTGTTTTCTTAGTTACATTTACGAAAGTTATTTACCCACCTTGTGTATATATATATATATATATATATATATATATATATATATATATATATATACATAAATATTTATATATATATATATATCCTCTTTGTAGGTCAGACATTGGTATGGTAAAGGGGCTTCAGTAAGTCAATGAAGATTTGAGCTATGCCGTCTAGAGCGTATGCTCCTGGAAGGATAACCCATGGCGGACAGGTGAAGGCAGATACCTCAGACTAACATAATCCAAAATCTGCCAACCCGCACTGAACCAGCGTTGCAGATTACGGTCCAACCCCCAACATAGTTTTCCAATTTCAAACACGGCCCTCATTCCTCTGAGGTCAAGGAACAACTACCTACAGTAGCGGAAAGACCTATCCAGAGGCAGAGAGTGCTAAGAATCACCGGGTTAGATAGGCTGCCAGTGGACTTTGGACATTGCAAAAACTTAGTATTCGGGGAATGAGAACGGATATACGACTGCAAGAATTGTTGATCGAGATTGACAACATACATTTGGACATCATAGGGCTATGTGAAACTCGAAGAAAGGACGATGATCTAATGAAACTGGTGAGAACTGGTAACGTACTTTACACTTGGGGTACGGAGAATGCACGATGTGGTGGAATTGGATCCCTAATAAACCGAAAGTTGAACGACAATGTCGTAAAATTTGAAAGTATATTTGACCGACTAGTCCAATGCGTCATTCAACTGAATAAACAGTTTAAGCTTGAAATCGTCCAAGCTTATGCACCAACTATAAGCTAAGGTGATGAGGAAATGGAAATATTTTATCATGATGTGGCCCAGCTTCTAGACAATGAGAAGTGCAGGTACAAAATTCTGATGGCTGGCTTTAATGCTAAAGTTGGAAAAGCAAGAACTGGTGAAAATGCAGCTGACCCATATGGAAGTGGTGAGGTGACAGATTGGTTGATTTTGTGGACAAGAACTGTATATTATGAACTCGTTTTATAAGAAAAAATCAGCAGAAAATGGGCATGGAAAAATCCTACTGATTTCACAAGTGAAATTAACTACATCATGTCAAATGATAAAACCATATTTTGCAATTGTACTGTCCTTAACCGTTTTAAGGTCGGAAGTGACCATAGAATGGTACTAGCAAAAGCTAGGATAAACTGTCGAAGAGAATGTACAAGAATGGTAAGATCGAAGAAAGATAAAGTAGATTTTATGAAGCTGCTGCAGAGGGGCAGTGATTTTAAAATTACTTTGTCGACCGCTTTGATTTGTTGCAAGCTCCAGAGGCAATGTGTTTGAAACGGCTGCTGCATGAAAGGGTTTCAAACAGTCAAAAATATCCAGCAGTCAGAAAGCCAGCAGAAAAGAGTTTCAAACAGTCAAAAATCTCCAATGGGACAATTGATTTAATGAAAAAACGGCGTTCAATGAAGAGTGCAGGGAATGTTTTTGGCAGAGTGGAGTACGTTGAACTTTGTAAAACTATAATAAAACGTATTTGAGAAGAACCCGTCGGTTCAACATGCAACTAGTGCAAAAAACACTGGAAGAAAACAACGGAATAAACAAAGCAAAACACAAACTGAGAAATGAAAGAACACAAATGTATGCCTTAATGCCTGAGGATAGCACAGTATGTAGGGAACGTATGGAAATGTTAGAGGTTATCAGAAGATTTTATTCCAAGTTATATGAAGATCAGAATGAGTCAAAGAGAGTAGTGCCCAAGAAAGAGCAAATGCCGGATATCCTGTGGACAAATGCTATAAAAGCGATGAAGAATGGAAAGGCCGCAGGAATATTAAAAGCTGGCGGTCGAACTTTACATAAAATACTACTAAAATTGTACTCAAAATGCCTCAAAGAATAAAAAATACTCAACCTATGGAAAAATGCCAAAGTAATTTTTCTTCATAAAAAAGGAACTCATGAAGATTTAAAAACTACCGCCCAATAAGCCGCCTGTCAGTATTGTACACAGTTTTCAGCAAGATAATATCTAAAAGAATATTGAGAACACTGAATGACGCACAGCGAAGAGAACAAGCAAGTTCCAGTACAATGGATCATATCCAGGTTGTCCAACAGGCCATAGAAAGGCACAATAAATACACCATGTCATTGTGCTTGGCTTTTATTGACTATGAAAAGGCACTTGACTTATTATCAAAGCAAGCCATAATGGATGCATTGTTTAACCAAGAGATAGACAGAGCTTATGTAAACCTACTGAGATCCATGGATGATGAAGCTATAGCGACAGTTCACATGGATGATCTTGAAGTTAAATTCAATATAGAATGGGGTGTACGGCAGGGTGACTCAATATCGCCTGTTCATTGCTCAGCTTGCCTTGAAGAGGTATTCTGTAATCTGGATTGGGAACAGGATGGAATAAAAAGAAATGGTGCTTATTGAAGTCACCTTACATTTGCAGATGATATCGTTCTCCTGTCACAAGATGAACTAGAAAAACACATACAAGGGTTGCAAAGGGCGGGAGAACCATTTGGCTTGAAAATAAACCTTAAGAAAAGTCAACTTATGTTCAACAAATTGATTTGTGTTTGGGAACAAACTCCCAATTTGCCTGAAGAGAAAAGTTTTTGACCTGTTCTGACTTACGGAAGTGAAATATGGACTCATATCACAATTAATTCAAAAGCTTCGGGTAGCACAGAGGGGAAAGGAAAGGTGTTTGCTTGGCATTACAAAGCGGGACATAAAGCCCTGCACATGGATCAGAGAACAGACGAAAGTATGTGACCTCATTGCAAAGGTGAAGGAATTGAAATGGAGGTGGGCAGGCTATATGGCGAGGCGATGTGAAGACAGATGGACCAAGACAATCCTGGGATGGATACCGCTTGATCATAACTGACCAGGAAGAAGACCTAAAACACGATGACATCATCAAGCATATTGGACCCGATTGGCAGCGGAGAGCTCAGGAGCGCTTGAGTTGAGAGCATGCTGGGAAGGCCTTGATCCTGCAGTGGATAGACAATGGCTGAATGATGATATATATATATATATATATATATATATATATATATATATATATATATATATATATATGTATATATATGTATATATATATATATATATATATATATATATATATATATATATATATATATATATATATATATATATATATATATATATATATATATATAGGGGGGGATTTTTAATGCGTCCGAACTTTAGATTCGAATAAAAAAGCAAACATATTAGATGGCTTGAAACTATTTATTTTATCTGAAATAACATTCAATAATATTAATGTTTGAAAACAATGTCGATGAAATGGTGACCATGGTGACTTCAGACAAAGCACATTCTGTCAATCCAATTTTCGACCCCTTTTCCAAGCAATTGCAGTTTCATATCCGCATCTGTCAGAGTTATGTTAATTTCCAAGGCGCCTAAAAGTCTCAATAAGTTTAACGCACCGAACACTGATTTTGATAGTCAATTTCGACAATTTGTAAGTGTTGCTCTGCTGGTAACTTTCGATGATGATTTGCCCGACATTTGATGTACCATGATGATTTGATAGCGACCCCTATCGAGAGTTCGGACACACTAAAAAATCGCCCTTCAAAATCAGCCTTAAAAATTACATTTAATCAATATTGTTATCAACTAATTTGTATCTTATTATGTTATCTTCTCTCGTACTCCACTTCAGGTTTGCAATTCCTAATCATTCATGGGATCCTAAATGCTCGGAACTATATGGATATATTGCAAAATAAAAATCGTAAGCGTTGCGAAGATTAGCTTTGGTTTGGTTAGATCCCACCCGAAGCACACGTCGAGAGTTACATTAGGATGGTAGCTCTACAATATCAGAAGGAGGTTGATTATACCATCCCAATCACCGCATAATAATCTTATTGAAAATTTATTTGATTTAGTGGATCAACAAATGAAAACTTTCAGAATGTACGAATCTATCAAGTGATATAACAAAAAAAATAGGATTACTATACAGGTTATTACAGGCTATGATAGATAATAATGGATACAGTACAAAATACTGAAAGCTATTTTCACCATTTCTTTTTCATGAACTGTAATTATATGGTATGCTTTATTCTGTTTTATATATAATTTAATTTTGTTGACAATCAATTTTAATTATAACTTTATATATTGAAAGTCATTGATAAAAGTATTGATATAACTTTAAGTTTAAGAATATATTTTTTCCTTTTACTGTATATCCTTAGAATATTTTCCTCTTCAGAATTATTGGTATATCTAGATTTTTTAAATCTATGCTAAGTTTACCAAAAAACCTAAAAGACGTCCAAGTTATTTGAATTATTTTTGTTATATATATGTTTGGTTTTGTTTTTCTAGACGAATTTATGCCCCAAATACGTATATATACAACGGGTATTTCAAATTGAGCGGTCTTTTAAGTTCTTAAATAAAACACAGATGGCATTGTAAATTTGTCTAGATCTACTTCCATTTCAGAAATGTAATGCATGTCATTTATAAAATTAGAGTGGTACATAATACAACATCGCGTTAAAATTGTGGAATTATTTTATGAAATTGGGCGTTCTGTGAAAAATGTTTTTAGCAAATTACGTGATATTTACACGATAGTGATAGTGAAAACACTATCAATCGAATTTGATCAAAAACTGGTTTGTGGAAGATAAAAGAAGATCAATATATTGTCATATTAATCATTCATAAGAGTATATTGATTTGGTAGGTGAAACTGTTGTTGAAGACCCAGAAATTTCTATTAGTCAACGTTCATAACAACTTGGACACAGTGAATCCATAGCACAACATTCAATCAGTGAATATGGCGTATTTTACGAAAGCATTTATCTCTGAAAGTATATAAGGTTCAAATAACACAGGAACTAAAGCATTCAAATCATTCAAACTTGCATTCGTGCATTTAGCAATTGGCTCAAAGAGCAAACAGATGATTTTTCTCAAAAAATCATGTTTTTAGATGAAGTACATTTTGAAATTGGTGCGCTCAATTTGAAAGACCCTTTACTACAAACCTTTCTAATTCTATTCTGTCTATAGGTATTAGTATATTTTACATTTGAGTTTTTCGGCATTATTATTTATGATGCCATTCATCAACCTCCAAAGCAAGCATGAACAGTTTTGAGTCCTCGTTTAAATATATAAATAATTATATCAATACGAAAAATACAAATTTTGAAGGGTAATACACAGAGCCTCCATTTAATCCCGAAATTCACATAACCTATAAATGTTTACAACAAATACGACAAATTGGTAATGATTTAATCGAAATCACTAATTTTCTCAAACAACGCCATACGTTTATTTGTTTATTTCGGCTTTTACAAATAATTTTTTTTTTGGATTTTATACACAGCATAGCTCTAATAACGAAAATGAACAGAACATTAGACTAGAACTACATTCTTCTGAATCTAAAATAAAAAAAAACTATTAAAATAACTCCATCAGAGCAGATGCCATTGAAGAAAAAAAGAAAAAGAGAATGGTATGTCGTAGATTTTGCATGGAAAATGTTGTTGAAATGCAAACAACGAAAAATATTACTAATTTAAAAACAATAATTTTCATTGTTTGCATTACTAAAAATTATTACATTTAAATATCTTTAAGAGGTTTGTTTTATTCCTTCTTTAAGAGGTGCTTTAAAAATATTTTGGCAGATTTAGGGGAAATTTTAATAATATTTTTTGGTGAGAAATGATATTACCATTATAAAACAAGCCTGAAAGAAAAGAAATCTGGTGTCTAGGATATTAAAACGGGTTTTAGCTATATTTGGGACAGTAAATCTAAATTTGACATCAATTTTTCTATACCTGTACTGCTTTTTTAGATAAATCCATCAATGTTTTTTCAATTCAAGTATGGGTGTACACTCATCATGTGTACACCAAATATTCTTGCTTCTTATGCTTCTGGGATAGTAGAGATAAAACTTACCACTGGGTTAGGAAAGAGTGGCCTAAGTGAGAAAACATGGACATTGGGGAAGAAATGTCATTAACGATCCCTTAGTTGGACGAGGGAAAATCATCTTTCCTCCACTGCATATCAATCTAGACCTAATGAAGCAGTTTGTAAAGGCTCTTAATAAGAATGGATCATGCTTTGCATATATAGGGGGAAAAATGCCTCAGTTGAGTACGGAAAAAATTAAAGCCGGAATATTTGACAGCCCACAAATAAGACAACTCATTAAGGATGTTTGTTGCCTTTGTAAATTCGATGAATGAGGCTGAGCGTAAAACCTGGACTTCATTTATTGCAGTTGTTGGAAATTTTCTAGGCAAACGCTAAACTGAAAACTATGCTGAAATGGTAAACAAGATGCTGAACGGTTTTAGATCCTTTGGGCGTAACACAAGGTATTAAGGTGCACTATTTACACAGCCACATTTCCTCAAAATTTAGGAGACACCAATGAGGAACAATGTGAAAGATTTCACCAGGATATTAAAACTATGGAGAACCGCTACCAACGAAGATGAGATACTATATATACTGCTGGAGTTTAAAAAACGACTGTTCCAAAGTACATTCAAGAATGTTACGGAAAAGAAGCTTCTGAATTGTTCAGTGACTAGTTGATTTTATCGATATCGACTTTTTTATCGATCGATATTTTATCTTTATCGATCGACTTTTTCCCCTATCTTTGTATATAATAACACTTGTATAATATAATAATAAAAATTCCTTGTTTAGTTTTTTTATTTGATTCATAGATTTAACGTATATTTCACTATGTTTTGTATCATTATAAAAAGGAATGCTATATTTGAATTCAGGGCATCAAAAGTATGAAATCAGCTCCAAATATCCCGACATCAAAACAACTGTTTGTCTGTGTTTATTATAAAAAATAAAAGTTCCTAAGTAAAAAATAAAAGTTCTTAAGAAGGCTCTGTATAACAACAAGATTCATAATGATTTTGGTTAGCAAAGAAAGTTATGATTTTGAATTAAGAAATAATTTTGCGATATGTCATTTTTTTTCTTACAATGAGTTCGTATAACATGTCTTGTGAAATAGCGATAATATAGAAGTAAATATGCCGAACGCATTGGTGCAATGCTTAACGCGGTAACTCGATGATACAGTAGTTACCAGGGTATCAGTTTTCACTCCCGCGTTCGGGTGTGATTTGGCTTTCTTATATATTTGTGAATATTTCTAGGCGAGAGTGTAAACTTTGACAAAGAATCACCACTCAGTCGCGCCAGTTCAAGGCTGGGTAGGGCCGGATTTCTTCTAAGAGGTATTTTGCGTTGGTCATTCGCCAGTCGGTAAGCTTCTCGAGGGATTTATGGTTAAGCACAATATCAATATCAATATCAATTCAATATCAATATCAATATACTGGGTTAATGGTAGCTGTTGACTGTAGTTCGGAACCCACGTTAAGCTGTAAGACCAGTCGGTAAATAGTTTTAGTGGCTGATGCGTCTCTAATATTAAATCCTTAACATACATAAGGTAGGAGTAAATATGGTAATTATGGAAATTATCTCATCTCAGAATATCTTGATATCTGCCTGATATAACAACGTGTGACTTTGTCAAATTCCGACGTTTCAAAACAACAGATTTAAATTATGTTTTATGGTAAATTGTGCTTTGGTTCTTTTACTATTACAGTTAATGTTATAATTATATAGGATTGATACTAATACAGTATTGAAAATTTACTCTGAAAATATTTATTTTTGACGTTTCTTTTTACCATCAAGCATGTTCCAATATCCTGTTAAAACAAATAAATGTAGCCTTAATAAGGTGAATTAACAAATTGTTATATCTTTATTCTCTATGAGGAATAATAAGAGAAAGGCTGAATATATAGTACGCCTTCAATTTTTCGAGTGAAAATTCTCTATAGAAAGGTATTTGTTCATAATTTGAAACGAAATACATTCCGTAAGCTGTATGTATTTTTTATTGCTAAAATTTAATAATAATTAGAGAGTAAATCTGAGTGAATGTTATCCACGTGTAATTGCAATATATGTATATAATTTTTCAAAATAACTGATACCACGTTACCCACTCGAAGTTTTACAACTTCAATTTAAATTTCAATTACTTTCATCTATAATTTAATTTATTAAATCAACTACGTCGGCGCATTTTCAAACGGAAATTTAATATTTCGACGCTATAAATCATTAATCACCATTTCTCGTCACTAATTAAAATATACCATCATTTTTTTGCCAAGAAAGTTCTGCGATTTTGTAAGTGTGCCGCACGCACTACATTCATAAAAATCGATTTAGGATGTTCAGATTGAAAATTCGATAATGAGACTAAAAGCATTCAGTCTGGTAAGATGGGAAGGGGTTTTAATAAGATCGAAATGGGTGTGGTTAGGGCCGGACAAGGTCGAATTCTGCACGAAAAAAAGCTAGTTGATACTTTTACTTATGTTGCATTGTTCGGTTTTATTTGATAACATGATTGCACTTAGTATATCAACGTATTAACTTGATCATGTCTTATAATATTGAGGTCGTGTCTTATATTAGTTGGACGCTCTCCGGACTTTTTACAACTTTTACTATGGTTTATTAATATTTCTTTCATATTATATAAAAATGGGCATATCTCTTATTTTATTTAATAGTTAATGTTTTATAATATATTGTGGTTACAGGTTCAAACACAGTATAAGGTGTTTATCTTTGTTGAAGATTGTTTTTTATATGTGGGTTAGAGTAAAAATATCAAGTTAGTATTTGGCAAAATTTATTTCCTTTTTCTGGATAGTGAAATTTATCGAGACAAATAAAATTATCCTGTTAAAATTATCGAGACAAATATATCAATACAGTGTGCGTTTCCCCCTTTTCTTTTTTTTTTCTTCCTTCATTTTCCTTTTTATGTTTGTTTTTGTTTTTTATTACAATTTTATACACAATTCAAAGTAAATTAATTTACAATTAAGCAAAAATTTTTTCTCAATTTAGTGCAATATTAAAATAAACGAAAATACACTGAAAACGCACGTTTAAAAATATATACTTCGCCCTACCTGTCGATAATAATCAACAATAAAAAATTGGATCGATATGTAGAAAGAAATAGCTGTATCATGTGTATCTTGTGCACACTGGTGCAAGCATTGTGGTTGTTTAGTTTGTATAATAAACAAAATTATATACGAGGAATCTTGAGGGGTTCACCAGGTAAAATGTAAAATTCGACAAAAAAACTGTCCTTCAGCAGGAACGTTAATATACTTTGAGATGTTTCTAAAGATTTCTAAGTTTACTGGCTAATTGGTATACTTTCCGAGAAACTAAAAGCTTAGAGCCAGTCAAGGATTCCTAGGAGATTCCAAGGGCTACTGGAGAGGTTCAGAGCTTACGTTAAAATAATAATATTAAAAAATTAAATTTAAAATTTTTATAAAAAAGTATGATACTTAGCAACAGGAAAGTAATCATTACTAAGTCAAATGAAAAATAATGCAGTTTATAAATGATAAATATGTGCAAATCCCCACCAAAGTTATAAGAACATTGATTCTGCGATTTGGGTGAAATTAAAGAATTTGATTATAAATGTTATAGGCAACTAACTGATAAAAAAGCAACTAATTGAGATAAATCCAGAATGTGTATTGCTTTATAACCTAGAGACATAAGAGTAATAGATAAATACACGTATATGGTATACCAGTGACCACCTCGGTTTTTCTTATAAGTTCTTTTCTATATTTTTCCTACCTTTTGATAACTTTTCCACAATGTTGTAGTATTATTTCGATTATAGCGGTTTAAATGTTAGCTTAACGTTTATGAATAGTGATTGGGTTTTATTAGCATACGCTTTTGTTTTAAAGCATTCTTAAAGTAAAAAATTGTAATGGCCAATTTCAGTCTGCATTTAACGAAATTACACGAACTGGAAATTTGGTGCGAAAAAGATCAATCCTTTCGCCACTAATATGACATTTAGCGCTGTTGTTAAAATTAGATATCATCTCCATAGCCTCCACAACTTCCATCTCAAGTCATTAAAATATTATTATCATGTCTCTATAACATATTCCATGGACTGAAACTGACTTACCGTCGTAATTTTCAGAAAAAAACGGGAGAATAATAATTTTCGTTTAAAATTCGAGTCTTCAAACGAAACCATTTTAGAATACTGGTGGACATTCAAAAGGCTTTTGGGTTACGGATCAGATAAAGGCGATTCCAGGACCTGTTTTAAAGAGCTGCTGCACTGCTATAAAGAATTGACACGCCATTTCCAACGCTGTGTGGCTTCCTAAGGCAAGTACCTAAGAAAACAAAAAAGCTATCTCATTCTTTGATTTGCACATATCGTACGAAAGCGGTATAATAAAGTTCGTATGATGCTGAGAAGTCGTCAGGTCATAGACAATAATATTGACCTGATTTGAATTTGTTCTATATATAAATTAAATTACACTTCATTACCCGCAATAACACCGAATAAACTTGTTAACCAAATAGATGAAAAATAGCCAATTAACAACATTATTTATTTAAACGTTAAGTTAATTTAAGTGTATACTTTTTTCGTTCACTGTTATCGCTAGGTAATATTTGAGGATATTGATCATCAGATAGGATCATAAGTTTAATTATATTGGTGTTATTTAAAGTAACATGGGTAGGTTAATGTGAAAACTGAAATAAATTTATTTCATACCACGCGATGTAGAATTGCTCATTAGCGATACAATCGAAGCAATAAGAATGTAAAGTAAATGTAATGGAGTAGTAAGCAGAACCTCAAAGATTCAGTTATAAACATTTAATAAGTGATTTAAATCCAATCAAGCTATAATTTATCACGAAAGATGCTTTTACTTATGTGGTATTATTTGTTTTTATTTCAGTTGTATTTCATAATAGATGACAAAAATAGTAAGCTACTAATGACTTTTTACAATCCAACAAATGTGTTTACTGTTGTCATGGATTTGGTTTTATTTCAGTACAACCGATTGATGGTTTTTAAGTACATATATATATATAAAAAAGTTCGAAAATTGGTTAATCCCAGGATTGACGCTTGCGTTAAGCCTAGGATTTACCAGTTAGATATGGTAAAAATGCGAAAAAAAATCGATCATTTATATAATTTCAGACTTTTACTCAGTCGGAACGGTCAATTTTAGGA
Organism: Cosmopolites sordidus; assembly: GCA_031761425.1. Lineage (NCBI taxonomy): Eukaryota > Metazoa > Arthropoda > Insecta > Coleoptera > Curculionidae > Cosmopolites > Cosmopolites sordidus. The sequence continues at coordinate 255,802 of JARFXV010001390.1, forward strand.
TTTTCCAATTCGTGTTGGTAAATCTCAGATTTATTTATTTGCGCATGCGCTTGACCAAATTATTAACAGCTGATCCACTGGTATACACGTGTTTCTGTTGTGAGTGGTGCGTTTCAGTTGGAAGTTAAAGTCAATATCCCTGAAGATGGTGGATTTAAAACAAACCCCTGAACTCGGCCAAAACCGGCTGTTATAATTGATATTCAAGATGAAGAGTTTTATCATCTTGGAACAAGTGCAGGAATTCCTGCACAGGTATTTACTAGGAGCCAATTTACCATTTGCAAGAAAAGGTTTATCACTTCCTCGGATGTTCGTGCCAATGAAATAAGTATACGAGGGGCAGTGCGGAAAATGTCTTCTGGCGGATAAGGGTTTCAATAAATCAAGAGATGTTTATGCAGTTTATCGAGTAAACTACGCAATTCAAAATGTCATGAAAGTTTATCATGCCCTAAGATATAAAACAAGAGATATTACTATATTGGATGTTTAATAACTTTAGTTCAATCATATGTAGAATATAATACATAGTATGTAATAATTACATAGTTTGTGAAATGTGTGTAAAAATATTCTTTTGTAGGTTTCTTTTTTCAGTTTTCAGCATTATTATAACCGTCAACGTCAACTATAACTTTTTATAAATATAAACTTGATAGTCCGATAGTTCCGACACGTCCAATAGTTCCGACAAGTCCGAAATTATTGAATGATGGAATTTATTCTTAGTTTTACCACATCTAATTGGCAAATTGTAGATTTGACACGTCAATCCTGGGATTAACCAATTTTCGAGATTTTACTGTAACATATATACCAAATGAAGTAATCGACTGACATATCAAATAAATATAAAGAAAAAACATTTATTTTTTATATAAATAAAAGCTTGGCCACAAAAATAAGACCGTTTAGAAACAGCAAGCACAAAAAAACACAAAGTTGCATAAAAAGGACAAACTAGTCAAAATCAACTTATTAGTTGGTATTTTGTTGGGTAGCCTTTATTTTCCAAAACTGTACATCGTCTGGGCATCGAGTCTATAAGCTTGCGGCAAACTTCAACCGGAATGGAATACCAGATTTCTTGAACAGCCTCTCAATATTTTTTGGTATTTGATGTTTTCATTAAAGTTATACACATCTTCAAAATTTTCCACAAATTGTCTATAGGATTCATGTCCGGTAATTGAGATGGCCAAGGTAAACAAACAATATTGTGGGTATCCAACCAAGTTTTCACACTTTTAGCAGTATGTTTGGGATCATTGTCGTGCTGGAAATTCCGCCGTAATGGCAAATATTCTTCGGTATAGGGCAACATAATATTCTGCAAGATGTTTAGGTAAATTTCGTTAGTCATGTCTTGTCTTATCCTATGAATTTGATCAACTCCAGCACACCAAAAAAGGAACCCCAAATTTTAATAGCGCCACCACCATGATTGACGCAACCAATAGTATTTTTTTGATTGAAATGTTGATTAGCAAATACATTTATTTCAGTTTTGTCGGAAAAAACACTTTTCCAATGTTCTCTATTTAATTTATCAGGTAAACGCCTTACGTTGTTTTAAGTGTTTTTTATTCAACTATGGAACTTTCTTTGCAATTCTGCCATTAAAGCCAAATTGTCGCAAACGTCTCCTAATACTTCTCGTATTGATTGTTAACTACAATTTGCGAATTTTGCGAATTTACAAATATTGCGAACTAAACGAGCATCTTCTCGACTTCGTTTCCGGCCTTGGAACTCTATATATGCTCTATATTTATTTCTAATGCATTTGAAACAATGCAAGGAGATCCTTTCAAAGTTAGAGAAATCAATTGATAAGATTTTTTTCTGTTCTCGCAATTGCAAAATTAGCGGGCGTTCTTCGTCAGTACAATGTTCAGTACGACCCATTGTTTTTATAATGTTTGTATACACAGACAACTTACACTAACAATGCCAATCAAACAATAAAATCGAACATCTGATAAAATGTGAACCATAGTTATCAATATACTTCAACATTCTTATTTTTTTGATCACATTATTTTTTTAATGACATTCTCGAATTTAATTCATCTTGCGATTATTTTTTGTTTCAAATATTTTTCAAGACGGTGAAAGACAAAAAAGTATTTTTATTAGCATTTTATTTTTAAAAATCCAAGAAATTTCATTATTTGAAAGACTATGTTTTAAATAATCCTCGTATTTTTTGGGCCACAATTCACAGGGCCTCGAATCACATTACGTTTCGTGTTTCGTCGATTTAATGTACACCTCGTCTGTCTTCAGTCCTCTAGTCGCACTATATGCCCTATCCATTGCTACTTTAGTTAAAAAACTTTTTGTAAGACATATAATTTTCGCTTGAACACCTATCCAGGCACTTTTCTTCGTCGTAAGGCATGACGGTCAAAACACACTCGTTTTATAACAACTATGTGTTATAACAAGTCTTCAGTGAAACCTACGGCCTTTACCTTATAATTATATCATAAATTATAAATAGAGGGTATTTAAATAAGTATTTCGGGATTTTCATTTTAAATAAAATCCCCAATTTAAGAAAAATAATATGCTTGATTATTTTGTGAAAAAGTAGAGACGTAGAGTCATGTTTTTTAAATAATATTTCCAAAATGTTCCTCTCGGCTGTTTCTATATTCTTTACGTAAAATTGTGAATAACAATTTGGCACAATTGCGGTTCAATTTCACCAATAATTCGACATATGGCTTCAAGTCGTTAATCGTCTACGGTTTGTTAGAATTGACTTTGTCCTTGAGGAAACCCCAGGGGAGAAGTCGAAGGGAGTTAGATCGCATGATTTTGCAGACCACTCATTATCAGCATTTTGAGAAATAATGCAGCTACAAAAACATGGCTGTTTCCCTCACCGTATGACACGTGGCGCCATCTTGTAGAACAAACGTGCTGTTAAGGTGCATATTATGCATTAAGCATTAGTTCAAGTTTGAATTTACCATCAGCAATTATCTTTGAAAATTCTTCTGGATATGTTGCTGCTGCTGCAGGTGTCTGCAGATGCAGCTTCTCCAACAATTTTGATGTTATGGAGTGATTATTGCACCTTGAACTTATTAAACCATCCTTCTGATGCTTGAAATCCTCCATCCGTATGTTCATCACCAGGTTCGTAAGGGTACTTAGTTTTCTCACGAATTTTAGCACCACTTTGAGGCACTCTCTTCTGGCTACAGTATTCAATCCATAACATTAATGCAGCTTCCATGTTGTCATTTGCTGGATCACGAACAATTTTTGCTGATAGTGAGGATGAAACTGTAAAATTCCTTATTTTGTCTTTCTGATTTCTTGATGGATCGCACACTTTTTTTCCAACTAATTTTCCTTTGCTTCTACTCGACATTATAAATCGGGAATAAAGCAGAAAGGACACGTGCTATTCACTCGAAATTATTGCGACGAATGAAGTTGAAGAAATAGAACACAAAATTCGGCACCGATCATGCGAAGGCGGTTTTTATCAAAACTAAAGCGTCACGCGTGACCCGGTGGCGCGTACGGCGGCGGCGACTTATTTGTCAAAGAACTTTCGGCTAAGCGGCAATAAGTCTTGATTGTCAATAAATACTTTGAAAGTTGTTTGTTTTGAAACTTGTAAATAAATATATATTATTCTAAAAATACAATATGTCTTATAAGTTTTGGATCCACGAATATTTTCAGCTGCGAATACAAAAAGTGGTCACAATTTTTTAATCCCCGAATACTGAAAACGCAAATAACGGAGCCGCCAATAAGGAGCTTTAACTGTATTGTGTCTGCGAATATCACGGTATGGTTCTTAATTACGGAGAAGCTCTCCAAAATTCCGAAGAGGTTAGGGAGATTTACGGGTAACGATACCTTTATCCATAACGATACTCTAACCGTATCATGTAAAAAATTATATAAGTACTCTTACCAGCTGATATTTCACAAAGGTAATAATATTGTGAATGATTTATTGGCCAAAACCAAATGAATTCAAAGTAGTTCAATATTTTGTCAACCGACGAGGCTTCTTTCACATTGAATGAGATTTGCGGAGAGCGAAGACATGAGATTTGAAATTTTTGAAAATTTGCATAGCCAGGTAGGTTAAAATCTCCACGTAGTTGGTGAAAAAATAAACCCAGCATGAATTTTCAATTAATCTATGAGCTGGAATAGTGGTGGGATCAGGGGGATCAAATATTAAATGGGCGGGAATATTTAAATTTATTAAGAAATAAATAGCTAATTTTTGTAAATAAATGTGCCCCTGCAATTAATTTTGAATATGTAGTATTTGAATGATGGCACCCGAGCACACAATAGCCGTTCGGTTTTCGAGCACTAATTATAATTTGAAAACAGGTGGATAGCAAGAAATGTCAAGTCTGATACTTAGATGGTTGAAATTGATGATTAAAATTTCATGACAATCTGTCTATTTTCTGAGTTGTTGTACTTTAAGCGACGCTGCTTGTTTTCAAAACAACGAAAAAAAAATTTCATGTGTTGAAATTAAGCATTGCTTTTTTGATGAAGAAAAACATCGTTGAAGCAAAACAGTGGCTTAATTAACATTACCCGGACTCTCCGTCAGGAAAAACAACTACAATTGATTGGTATGCTGAATTCAAAGGTGGTCATACAAACACCGATGATGCTGAACGCCCTGGACGTCCAAATTAGGTGGTTACACAAGACAAAATCAGAAAAATTCACAAAACTATTTCACAAAATCGTAAAGTAAAGCTGCATGAGATATACAAATACAATAGGTATAACAACAACGTATTGATGATCCTGAGCAATGTTTGAAACTGTTTAAGCGAAATAAAAAGGATCAAGGCTGTCAAGGTTATGGCTTCTGTATTTTGGTATGCGCAAGGTAAATTGTTCATCGGTTTTCTCGAGAAAGCTAAAAACCATCAATAGCGAATGTTACATAGCGTGATTGAAGAACGAGATCGCAAAAAAGGCTCCAAATAAACAAAAGAGTGCAGTTTCATCAAGACAATGCACCGTGTCACAAATCGCTCCAGTGAAAAGGTAATTGCCGAAACTGAGGGATATTTTAAAGGCAAAGAGAAATCGTTCTATAAAAAAAAGGCGTAGAAATGTTAGAAGACCGTTGGAATGAATTGTTCTTCAAGGAGGAATCAATTATATTCAAGGAATATATTGATGAATAAAGTCGAAATTTGCAAAAAAGTGGGTTTTATTTGTCAGATCGGGGACTTATTGACCGATGTGTTAATCATTTGGATTAATTCTTGTGAGGCCATATGAAAAATCTGGTTTATAAATCTGAAATAAGCGATGAAAATGTTTTGGGACAACGTATTTTGTCTGCCGCCGACCAGATTAGAAATATTCCAGGATTTTTTTAACGTGTTCGGGAAAATTGGTTAAAACTATCAATCATGTGTTTCTTAATGTAACGTGTAATGTTAGTTAATTACAATTAATTGTTAATTAATGTTAGTAATTTCAGTTTTTTATTGTTGATATTTTATGTAATTAATTTCGTTTTTCTTCGTAACAAACCAAACTAAATTTATACTGAAGCGTATGGAATCAATGGCTATAAAAATATTAGATTTTATTTTCAATTAATGCAGTAAGAGGTCAATTAATTAAAACACTGAATTCCATTCGACCGAAATAAACACAACGATGCAATATTGCCAATTTTTAAAAACATGTCAGAAGGTTTTGACCTGTTTTTGGGGAAATAGTTGCATTTTGGATATACATTTTAAGGAAATTTTTTGTTCAAAATAATGCAAAGAATTAAACTTTTACACCCTGTATGTTCGAGAAAATTAGGACAATATCACAAAAAAATTCCTTGCCAAATGTTAAAAATTAACAAAAATAAGTTCACTCCAAGAAATAAAGTCGCCTATATTTTTAGACCTCATAAACAACATACTCGTATAATATAGAAATATAATAAATATATAAATAATTGTTTAAAAATTAATTTGGAAATGTCTACATAATAAAAACAATAAAACAACGGAACTGTAATAAATAATCCATTAATAATAGTAAATGTCATCAAGTTATAATAATTAAAATTAATCATGTAAACTGTTTTGGAATTTAAATTTTGTAAGCGCCTAAATTTCTATCAAAACTGATAATAAAATATCCTCAGATAGTAAAGATGTTATGTTGTTTTATTGCGATAATAAAATGCAGACATAAGAATTTGAATTCCTACAAATATGACTTGCCGCAACACTTCCGTCTTTAGTGCGTTAAAGGTGATTCGAGAACCAATAAAATTTTTCCTTCGTGGTATTTTTTTTTAGAAATGCTCCATAATTTGGAGTAGCATTTTCTTAATGGAGAATATTTTAGAATTAAATTAGATCATTTAAATAAGGTAATGGGGCAAACTGGCATTTTTAAGTACACATTTAGATTTAAAAAAGGCCAGTTTACCGATTCAGTCGTTTGCGTCAACATGGTAGCTTACCACTACCGTTAATTGTAACCGTAAATTTTACGATCCAAATAATATATAGTCATTCATAAGGAAGTTCAATTTTAATGAAGAATTTTCGAGGTGATTAGCAAGATATTAAATTTTAAGCATAAACCAAGGGTTGAAAGTAAGAGAACGCAACCCTACTTTAAGTAGTAGGTTCAATCTTTAAATAAGCCGATGCTGATCGATGCCTAACCCTAAATTCTATCAACATGCGAGTTGTTGCATGTTAGCATCATCAGGAGATAATTTAATCTAATTCTAAATCTAAAACTGTGTCCTATTTATATGACAACCGTACCTAATAAAGCGTGTAAAATCATGAGCCGAAATTCAGCGTGATATTAGTAATTGGAAAATTTGAAATACTATATTTATTGAATAAATTTGAAAAATTACGAAATACTTCTTCAAAGCAGGCGGCGAAAAGAACATCCGATGTTGCATCCATGCAGTCATCATTACACCCACTCAACATTAATTCCAACCTCAAGATCATCAAGCTAAACTGTTACTATGGCTTTATCATATATCGATCCCAATAGGGTTTCATAGTCTTTGTTCACACTTTGGTTAAGCAATTCATCTATTATGGCCTGCTTTGAGATTAAGTCAAATGCTTTTTCGTAGCCGATAAAAGCCATGCATGCTATTCGTTATAATTTTCCATGGCATACCTTGACCAGAATCAAGTTTGTCTGATGAGAAAAGTGTATCCTGCCAGTCATATACGGAAAGGAAACGTGCAGACCCTCATCATAATCAGTTTAAAAAGTTCGCGTATCACAAACTGTAATGAAAAGGTATATCCTTGACATTAGAAGCCGGGACAGAAAGACATTCATTCAATGCAGACAGTAAACTAGTGGCAATTACTTAATAAGTTAAAGAACTACCAATAGTTTTAAAGGCTGCCTCCCTGATCACCAGAAAATAAATGTTGTTTCAAATGGATGATGCACCATCACATTTCGGAACTTCTGTCCGGAATTCATGATGAAGAATTATCCACGACGGACCGGTCGTGGTGATCTTGTTGCATGGCCACCTAGATGTTCTGGTCACAATATTTTAGATTGTATTTCTGGAGTTACATGAAAACAACATGAAGTTTCGACTTCCAAGGAGGAATTATTGGAGCGTATTCAGCAGGCTTCTCAAGAATTATGATAAAACAAGTGTGAAATAACAACTGTCACTTCAACTACTGGCAATTCGAAAACATAATTCATTAAAAATTAGTAAACTTTTTATTTAGTTAAGCAATTTAAATCTGATTATTTATTAGTTAGAATTTCATATGCATATCTGGTATATTCAGATCGAATGAAGACCCACCACTTTTGTGTTGTTTTAATCTTAGAATTAGGTCTATTTGATATTGAAAATTTATACATAACTATAGGGAACACCCATATATATATATATATATATATATATATATATATATATATATATATATATATATATATATATATATATATATATATAATCATTATCATCATCAATCATCATCAGCCCGTGTCGATCCATTGCAGGATGAAGGCCTCTTCAGCATGTTTCCAACTTTCACGGTCCTGTCCTTTCCTCTGCCACTCTGGTCCAATATACTTAACGATGTCATCAATCCATCGTGCTTTCGGTCTTCTTCGCAGACGTTTGCGATCAAGCGGTATCCACTCTACGATTGCCTTGGTCCATCTGTCATCCCATCGCCTCGCTATATGGCCTGCCCATCTCGATTGCAATCGCTTCCAATGATGTCACAGACTTTCGTTTGTTCCCTGATCCATGCGCAGGACTTTTTGTCTCGTCTTGTAATACCAAGCGTACATCTTTCCATTCCCCTCTGTGCTACCCAAAGTCTTTGAATTGATTGGGATGTGACTGCTTAGGTTTCACTTCCGCACGTTATAACGGGTAGAACGCACTGATCGAAGAGTTTTCTTTTCAGGCACAGTGGAAGTCTGCTCTTAAACACAATGTTGAGCCTCTTAAGCACAATGTAAGAGAATATATGTAATAATATATATATATATATATATATATATATATATATATATATATATATATATATATATATATATATATATATATATATATATATATATGAAAAACAGAATTTTTTCATCCGTACTTCCACGTACCTCTGCTCGTCTCAAATCAGTCGCCGTCACCATGCCGAGACAAGTACCTCCCAGGACCGGTTTCTAGCCTCACAGCCGTCATCAGCTGGGCTCGAGCTCAACGCAGTGAGACAGCTGAAACGAAACGAACAGAGCAAGACCACGTCAACTGGTCATATCGATGGCGGGTCGCAATCTCAATGAAACTCGCGACATCCTACGGTGAATGTTCGCGGCAGTCAAAAACTACGCGACACATTCTTCCCTCAACCTTGGATGTAGGTATAAGGTTTCTCAAAAGATAGCATAGTGGGGCCGTGGAGAGAGATATTTGAAAAACAGAATTTTTTCATCCGTACTTTCATGTACCTCTGCTCGTCTCAAATCAGTCGCCGTCACCATGCCGAGACAAGTACCTCCCAGGACCGGTTTCTAGCCTCACTGCCGTCATCAGCTGGGCTCGAGCTCAACGCAGTGAGACAGCTGAAACGAAACGAACAGAGCAAGACCACGTCAACTAGTCATATCGATGGCGGGTCGCAATCTCAATGAAACTCGCGCCATCCTACGGTGAATGTTCGCGGCAGTCAAAAACTACGCGACACATTCTTCCCACAACCTTGGATGTAGGTATAAGGTTTGCTCAAAAGATAGCGTAGTGGGGCAGCAGTATATATATATATATATATATATATATATATATATATATATATATATATATATATATATATATATATATATATATATATATATAGCAGTATATATATATCATCATCATCATCAGCCCGCATCGATCCACTGCAGGATGAAGGCCTCTTCAGCATGCTTCCAACCTTCACGGTCCTGGGCTTTCCTCTGCCACTCGGGTCCAATATACTTAACGATGTCATCAATCCATCGTGCTTTCGGTCTTCTTCGCGGACGTTTGCGATCAAGCGGTATCCACTCCAGGATTGCCTTGGTCCATCTGTCGTCCCACCGCCTCGCTATATGGCCTGCCCATCTCCATTTCAACTGTTTCACTCTTCCAATGATGTCACAGACTTTTGTTTGTTCCCTGATCCATGGGCAGGACTTTCTGTCTCGTCTTGTAATGCCAAGCATACATCTTTCCATTCCCCTCTGTGCCACCCGAAGTTTTTGAATTGATTGCGATGTGAGTGTCCAGGTTTCACTTCCGTATGTCATAACGGGTAGAACGCACTGATCGAATACTTTTCTTTTCAGGCAAAGTGGGAGTCTGCTCTTAAACACTATGTTGAGCCTACCAAATGCCTGCCAGCCACATTTAACACGCCGTTCCACCTCCCGGGCGGTATTCCCCTCCATGGAAATCCTCTGCCCAAGATATATAAAGCTGCCAACAATCTCTAAATCCCTTCCTAGAACTGAAATTCTTCTGTCCTGAGCGAAGTTATTGAACATAACCTGACTCTTTTTCAGGTTTATTTTCAAGCCAAATGGTTCGCCAGCCCTTTGCAGTTCTTGTATGCGTCTTTGCATCTCCTCTGGGTCTTGTGAAATGAGAATAATATCATCTGCAAATCTAAGATGGTTTAAGTTTGCACCATTGATCTTTACACCATCCTGTTCCCAATCCAGTTTACGGAATACTTCTTCAAGGCCAGCCGAGAAAAGAATAGGCGATATTGCGTCACCCTGCCGTACACCTCCTCGTTCTATATTAATTCCCACTTCAAGATCATCAAGGTGAATTGTGGCTGTAGCTCCATCATATATCGATCCTAATAGGTTTACATAGGCTCTCTCTACACCTTGGCTAAGCAGTGCATCCATTATCGCATGCTTTGAGATGGAATCAAATGCTTTTTCGTAGTCGATAAAAGCCAAGCACAGTGGCATGGTGTATTCGTTGTGCCTTTCTATGACCTGCTGTACAACCTGGATGTGATCCATTGTACTGAATCCACTTCTGAATCCTGCTTGTTCTCTTGGTTGTGCGTCATTCAGTTTTTTTAATATTCTTTTAGAAATTATCTTAGTGAAAACTTTGTACATCACTGATAGGAGGCTTATTGGACGGTAGTTCTTTAAATCTTCCTGTGCTCCTTTTTTATGTAAAAGGATCAGTTCTGCATTTTTCCATAAGTCTGGTACTTTTTGTTCTTTGAGGCATTTTGAGTATAATTTTGCCAGTGTTTTATGTAACGTCCGACCACCAGCTTTTAGCATTTCGACTGTTACACTATCCTTTCCTGGAGCCTTGCCGTTCTTCATCAAATAATAATATCAAATAATATATATATATATATATATATATATATATATATATACTGCTATATATATATATATATATATATATATATATATATATATATATATATATATATATATATATATATATATATATATGGACAACCATTTTGTTTCGCCTCCAGATTTCTATATACAGTACACATTATGTAAAAATTAGAAGCATTAAGTAAATACAATTTTTAACGTCAGTAAAAAATGTGGAAGCTTGCTTAATGATATGAAAATGTTTAATGGTTTCTGGGATGAAAAACTTGATAATAAAATATTAGGTCTTTAACAAAATTCTTGCCCCCTATGTTTCATCGGCTGCAGAGCCTATTTAAATAAGAATTTCTTGATGCCGTATAGTTATTTTAAATCGCCATCTTTCAGCCTTAACGAAGTAAATTATACGAGCCTACTGTGAATATAATCTGAAAAGTCAGTTGTTGCAATGTAGTTCAAAAGCAATATTTGAGGCATTCGTCTTTCAATAAAAAACATGTCATGAAAGCTCAGAACATGCTTTGTATAGCTTTGGTAGCTAATGACGTTTCATACAGTACTTGTAAGAAGTGGTTTGACTAATTTCCAACTGTAAATTTTCATATAAATAACGCAGAACATTCGGAACAGTCAAAAGGTGAATGATTCTGAAAACTTCTTCAATTAAACTCCACAACCGCACTTACTGGAAACCTGAGAATTCACACGTTACTGAAGAACATCATGTTAATTAGCCAGGAGTCATAGTGTGGTGTGGCTTATCTGCAAAATGATTAATGGGACCGTTCTTTTTTGACGGTACTGTAACTGGTGTTGTTTATCTTAATTTGCTATAGGAAGCAGTGATCCCACGCATTCGGGAAGCTTTTGAGGGTGAAATTTATTTTCAACAAGATTGTACACCTTCACATTATCATCAATACGTAAGGGCATTAACTTGACGAGACGAGTTGAATATCCCGCACGTTTACCTGGCCTTACTGTGCTCGACTTATTTTTATGGGGATACATTAAAGACGAGATTTATAAGACAAAACCGGTAACAGTCAATGAATCAAAAGTAGCGATTGAAAGAGAATGCCGACAAATTGCGATTTTTGCGATTCCATTGCTTCTCGTAATCAGCTATGGCTGGACCACGACGGTGGGCAGTTTGAAAACTGGCGTTAGTCAAAATAAAGGTTGATCCTTTACCTTTTGTTTTGAAACCCTGAAGTAAACTGTATGCAAATATATACTGCTTTTAGAACCAGTTAAAGTGTGTATAATTTTTTTTGGGATACCCTGTATTAGCTCCGATCGTCTCTTTTAGTAAGATATCGATTGAAAACATTCTATGCATTTCATTGAAAAATGGCTGATTTGTACTGCCTGAGTACTCAGGTCACTTGATTTCAATTCTAAAAGGAATTTATGGCACCAGTTAGTCTTCAAATATGGAAGACGTACAATAAGCATAGATTAGATTTAAAAAAATACTGAAATAAAAATGGATTGAATTAAATTTACAGTTTACATGGAAATTGATAGAATTAACATACCAACGACTAAAAGGAATTATTGACGCTAAAGGTGGATCAGCTAAATATGAGTTTTTAGTTTACTGTTTCATTTTACCTTGATACTGTTAATAAACTAAAAAACTAAGAAGGGATGTCAAACGATTATGCAAGAGAAATAAACTAGTGCTTTTTAAACGCAAATAGAATAAATACTAGAGCATACGTCAAACAGGAGACAAGAAAATTTTACCAGAACATTGAAATATTAAAAATCTTTCATTGTAGAGAGTCTTTGATCAAGGTCGCAAATAGCGAAATATTAACAAACATGGATAGCATACTAGTGCAATGGAAGGCATATTTTAAAACGCAATTAAATGGAACCACCAAAGAGGATGAAAATGGCGGACCACAGTTTAGGACTACAGCAACCATTGGTAGAATTACCATCGCTGCAGGAGATGGAGGAAAGTTTAATAAAACTTAAAGGTAGTAAAGCTCACGGGAGAGATAATAGATTTTCAGTACTGGTGAAGCTTGGAGGAAAATGATTAGCTCAGGATATTCGTTAATTGATAGTCAATAATCTGAAAGAGTAACTAAATGCCTATAGAGTGGAAGCAGGCTGTGAGATGCCCGATTTATAAGAAAAGAGATAAACTAAGCAATGAGTGAATATCAGGCAACGTTTAGAAGGGGACGCTTAACAATAGATCAGTTGATAGATCCGTTGATAGTTCGTCAAATAATAGAGAAATCAGTAGAATTTGATACTCCCCTATTTCAGATGTTTATTGAATTTATACAGGCGTATGATCGCGTACAGAGAGCAGTCGTATACGAGGCCATGGAAGAAATGGGAATACCAGATAAGATAAATAAGATAAGATAAGCTTATTAATTTAACTGTAATGTGATGATATAATCCAACAACGCATTATAGTAAAATTTGAGATTGGAGAAGGTTTGTGACAGGGGTGTGGCTTGGCATCAATTCTGTTTAACATAATAGGTGTTTCGGTTAATGATGTCGAATTTTTCACAGAATTTGAGAGTTTATTTCATAAAATTTACCTTAATTATCAAAGTATTGGCCATCGTTAGCTATTACCTTTTTCCATCCTTCTATCAAAGAATGGATTCCTCGCCCAAAGAACTTTTGGTTTTTTGAGGCCAACCATTCATCAAGCCAAATTTTCACTTCTTCGTAAGAATGTGTTGTTTTGAAAGTCCGTGCTGCATCGATCTAAATACGCGGTAGTCCGAAGATGCTACCGGTGAATCCAAATAGCTTAATAATAATACCAGTTTTCCAAATAGTTCTTTTTACATATTTTACAATATGGGACAGAGCATTGTCATGTTTAAAAATGGTTTTATCGTGGCTTTGGGCATATTCTAATAATTTTCTTTCAATGCGCTACTCAGTTTTATCAATTGTTGCCGATATATATCATCAGTAATCGTTTCAGCAGTTGTTAATACCCCAAATACAGAGCAAAGCCTTCTTTTCCTATGTATATTGCAAACTGGTTGTGACGTTGAAGGCTGGATCTGGATCTACCCATGATTTTTTTGCGTTTTGGGTTGTCAAATTAGATCCACTTTTCAAATTTACACATCATCTGTCGCAACTCAATGTAAAAAACCTTTTCTTTTCTGTCAGGAAAGCAAAATTTTTTTCAATGCACATGAAACACATTTTCCTTCCTTCTGGATATTTCCCAATGCATATAGATGTTCAGAAATGGTGGATTGGACAACATTCAATGGTTTTGCCAGTTGTTTCAAGGTATGAGTTGAGTCTTCATCCAATAATGCTAGCAAATCTGTAAGTTCACATTGTTGTTGCTGAGCTTGTCGTTTATATCAAAATCATCACTCATAAAGCATTTAAACTTTCGATCACAAGTTTTTTGAGATAGAGCATGTTCATCACAAGCTCTAATCGACAATAGATAACTTTTAAAAGGTTATTAAACTTCCCCCCAGCACCTTTTTTTTTAAGGTACATATTTCGACATGTTCAAAGCTATGAACAACTATGTTTTTTACACACTCATAATTAATAACAAACTAGGCTTTTGATGACCTATGTTTACCCTCCAAAAAGCCCTAGAAGTCATTAGTCTATACCAATAAATGTATTAGTAATACCATTTCTTAACATAATCGACATTATTAACCGAAACACCTATTAATATTAAACAAAGTCATCAGCAAAACAGACATAAACGTCAATAGAACAGTGATAAATAAAGGAAAACAGATGTAGGATAAGCTGATGGCAAAAATTATATAAAACTATCAAAATGAGTATTAGGAGAGACCTATGATGAAATATAGGGAAAAGTCAAAAGAGTCGGTTTAGAAATAAATATAGGCAAAACAAAGGCGATGGAAAAAAATCAACCTAGTGATACAACAGATCTGGATAATCTGCGACGACAACATAAAGTAGTGAATGAATTTTCATATCTGGGAAGCAAACTAGATCAAAATAATATCACGCAGAAATTTGAAACCGTATTATGAAGGGTAACAAACTTACTTGCTCCTTGCGGTCTCTACTAAGACACAATTCTTGTATACAAAGAAACACGAAAGTTAATATCTATAAAATATTTAATTGGCCAGTAGTCACTTATGGATGCGAAACGTGGACCCTCACCAAAAAAAAAGAAGAGATGCTGTATTTGAAAGAAAAGTTCTCAGAAGTATTTTTTGATGCAGTGAATGATAATGAAATTTGGAACTTGGAATTCAAGTAATTAGATAATAATCTGAATATTGTAGATTATGTGAAGATTCAGCGATTCAGAAAACCGAATAACTAAAAAGAATTATTGAGGGACGAAGATGTGTAACTGAAAGGGGGGTAAACCAAAGGCATGGTGGTAGGACAATGTAAGAAGAGATGCTGAAGAACCATTCCACATCTCAAAGTGGAAAAGGGTTAGTGGGGAGCGATCCGGTTGTAGGTAAAAGCTGTGGCATCCTAGAAAGAACAAGATTGTTAAAAAATTGATGTGAGGGAATACTCGCTTATTTAGTGACAAATCATGATTAACAGGAAATGCCGAAAATTAAAGTCCATATTGAAAATATTCAGAAGTGTATTAATACTTCCGCTTTCTAGGTTTAATACACCTTGAGGTGATGACTCTTTAACTAACCCAATAAAAATCCTTTAATAGAATTATATGGTTACGATCCATATAATTCTGTTGTATAACCCAAGTACAAATGAAATGAGAAAAAAAAACGGTACTCTATGCTACTTTATTATCTTCATACAGGCGAAGGTGGTTTCTATTAAACAAATAATAGGCAATCGTTCCACACGCAACATTCAATCGCCCGAACAAAAACTAATTCGTGCAGTTGCGTTTTTAATTCTATTTTTAGATCAAATTAGATGATAAATCGGACCAATCGAATACCGTCCGAGTAAATCGAAACGAGAAAGAATCGAATAGAAAAAATTGATCAAGGAGCACCATAGCCCCTGGATGCTCCGATCGCCGATTGTGTCATTCGAAATCGAAAAGTTTTAATCCGTTTTTTAAATCGCGCTTACCGCTTATGGCAAAGTTCGTGAACAAACACAAATAAATTCTCGCGTCTGTATAGATTTTTTGACTTGTCAAGGTAACTTTTCAAGAATTTAATTGAAATGGAGATATATTATTAACATTACAAAATGGTGGTATGCAATTTGACGAATTGATTAAAAACACACAATAAGGTATGACTGTTGAAATGATACAATAAGCCGAATAGAAGTTCGGTAATGATAGGGTTATCTAAATATAATTAGAACAAATGGTTCAGATACAAATACGAGGTGTATAAATAAAGTAACGAGAGTGGCGGTACAGTGTTCAATCTGCCACCACTAATGGCTTCTCCTTTGGAGGAGAGGCAGGCAAACATCGTATACAGTACAAGTTTAAACTCCCTAGAGCCACTTAGTACCTAGCAATTATTTTCGTTCTAAAACTTGGTGATAATTTCGAGAAACGGTGACTGATCAAGTTTTGTTTCAGACTTCTGCACAGTGCAACACTTTTGCAAAACATAAAACCTTATGGAGAGAGTGCTTTGTCAAGGACCCAGGTGTTTGGGACATTTTCAGAAAACCGAGATTGAAGATATACCTTGCAACGAAAGGGCTTCAACTGCCAAAAGTGATGAAAATATCTACATAATCCGGGACCTTGCTTGTTTGGATCGTCCGTTGACAGTCATAATGATCCAAGAAGAATTAAATTTGTGCATCGGATTTGACTAATCAATTGGTGATGAAGAAAATCTGCGAGAAAATGGTTACAAAAATAGCAAGATAAAAAGAACAACAGGAAGGAAATATATCTTAATTTTTTGGAGTCGATAAATATTAACCCTCAATTTTTGGAACGTTTCATTAATGGTGAAGAATCTTGGATTGTACTATTGCTCGAAATTTTTGTTCCTATTTTCAGAACATACCACAAAAATGCGGAAGGTAGTTCAAACCCACACTGAGACTCATAAGATATTAGACTAGCTTCCCTCCAAAGTAGAAGCCAACAGTGTTGCCAGATCACACCACTAGTCTCATCATTTTATTAACACACCTCGTATTTTACAAAGTCGACAAAAATTAAAATTATAGTTTTTTAACGTTTTAATAACTACAAGATACGATAGTTTTGGTCGCTAAAATTCTCTCTTAGTGATTACATGGCAGTTTTCAAATTAAAAGGGGGTTTGAAGAGTTTGAACTTGAGGAAGAGTTGATACATATAATAAAAATCAAAAACACAAAATTTTGAAATTGCGGTTATATTTCGACATAATCATGATTCAAAGTTTCTATATCTAGATAACATTCAGAACAGTATTCAGACAAGTTGTACAAGAATTCACAGTAACTGCAACATCACCGTCTATTAAAAAATTTTTGCCTTCTAACACATCATTCAATGGCATATAAATGGCGTCACTATTGAAAAATACATATGATTTTTAGAAAGTACTAATCTTCAAATAATACGTGTCAACATTTCATAATAATTTGAGGTTTAGTTCACAAGTTACAGTAGTTTTACTGACGCTACTCTTGTAATTTTGAAAACAATGGAAATATCTGAGTTCCATGAGTTAATAAAGCATTGCTTTTTAATGGTAAGAATACCGTTCAAGCAAAGCAATCTCTTGACAAGTGTTATTCAGGCTCTGCTCCATGGAGACAAATAGTAGAGAAGTGGTTTACTGATTTTAAACGCGGCCGTACAAATAGCGATGACGCTAAACGCTCTGGTCGCCCAAATTCAGCAATTAATCTCGAAAACATAAAAACAGTACACAAAATAGTTTAGGTCGATTGTAAATTAAAATTACGTGAGATAGCTGACACTTTGAAGATATCAGAAGGCAGTGTATTTACCATGTTACATGAACATTTGTCCATGAGAAAGTTCTGTTCAAAGTGGATACCGCCTTTGCACTCAGTCGATCAAAAACAGCAAAGCGTCTACGATTCAGTGCGCTGTTTGGAGCTGTTTCGCGCAATAAATTGTTTTTTTTCATGCGGTATGTAAGAATGGATGAAACGGATCTGGCATCCCAGCGACTACTACCTGTTTGCAGACCTAAAAAGATAGCCCCAGGGAAAGATTTCTGGCTCCAATGAAGAAGTTATTACCGAAACTGAAGCTTATATTGAGGGTAAAAGGCAACGAAAGATTAGAGAAGCGTTGGAATCAATGTATCACTCTTGAAGGAGACTATGTAGATGAATAAAGTCAAATTTTGCCTAAAAGTTATTGTTTTATTAGTCACCCTACGAACTTATTGAGTGATGTGTCAGGTTATTTTTCTCTCGTGGAAACAAGTCCTATAGTATTAAGTTTAGTGAATAAAGCACTTGTTTTGTTGATTTTTTCTAAAGTAATTAACAATACTTCATCTCATTATGGGAATCGTTTGATGATAGTCCTTATATAACAAAGAAGTAGCACTTGGTGACTGATTTGGTCAGGAATACGTTTTAAATTATAAATGTGCCAAAATAAAAGCAAATAACTCAGCGATTTGGAAATTTTAAAGTTGACTGGCTGGGCTAGCAGTACAGATGACTAACAGTTGCAGTACAAGAAAGTAAGTTCTAGGTATGTTTAGTACAAAAAACTGTCTGGCATCATCTATCCGTTACCCAATGAACTCTCTCGCCCCTGCTCGTACTATATATATATATATATATATATATATATATATATATATATATATATATATATATATATATATATATATATATATATATATACACTAGAAGAAAAATGTCTCAAACAAACAAAAATCTCCAGTGAGACCATTGATTTAATGAAGAAACGGCGAGCAATGAGAAATGCAGATAGTCCTTTTGGCAGGGTGGAGTACACTGAGCTCTGCAAAACTATAAGAAAACGTATCAGAGAGAACACGCGTCGATTCAATATGCAGCTAGTGCAAAAAACCCTGGAAGAAAACAAAGGAATTAACAAAGCTAAACAGAAGCTGAGAAACAAATGAACGCAAATATATGCTTTAAAGCATGAGGATGGCACAGTGTGCAGGGCGCGTACTCAAATCTTAGAGATTGTCAGAAAATTTTATTCCCAGTTATATGAAGATCAGAACCAGTCAAAGACAGCGATGCCCACGGAGGAACAAATGCCAGATATCCTAGTGGAGGAACTAATAAGTGCTATAGAATCGATGAAAAACGGCAAGGCTCCAGGAAAAGACAGTGTAACTGTCGAAATGCTAAAAGCTGGTGGTCGGACGTTACATAAAACACTGGCAAAATTATACTCAAAATGCCTCAAAGATCGAAAAGTACCTGACTTATGGAAAAATGCAGAAGTGATCCTTTTACATAAAAAAGGAGCACAGGAAGATTTGAGGAACTACCGTCCAATAAGCCTCCTATCAGTAATGTACAAAGTTTTCACTAAGTTAATTTCTAAAAGAATATTAAAAAAAACTGAATGACGTGTAACCAAGAGAACAAGCAGGATTCAGAAGTGGGTTCAGTACAATGGATCATATCTAGGTTGTACAGCAGGTCATAGAAAGGCAGAACGAATACACCATGCCACTGTGCTTGGCTTTTATCGACTACCAAAAACATTTGATTCCATCTCAAAGCATGCGATAATATATATCGCCTATTCTTTTCTCGGCTGGCCTTGAAAAAGTATTCCGTAAACTGGATTGGGAACAGGATAGTGTAAAGATCAATGGTGCAAACTTAAACCATCTTAGATTTGCAGATGATATTATTCTCATTTCACAAGACCCAGAGCAGCTGCAAAGACGCATACAAGAACTGCAAAGGACTGGCGAACCATTTGTCTTGAGAATAAACCTGAAAAAGAGTCAGGTTATGTTCAATAACTTCGCTCAGGACAGAAGAATTTCAGTTTTAGGAAGGGTTTTAGAGATTGTGGATGGCTTTATATATCTTGGGCAGAGGATTTCAATGGAGGGGAATACCGCCCGGGAGGTGGAACGGCGTGTTAAATGTGGCTGGCAGGCATTTGGTAGGCTCAACATAGTGTTTAAGAGCAGACTCCCACTTTGCCTGAAAAGAAAAGTCTTCGATCAGAGCGTTCTACCCGTTATGATATACGGAAGTGAAACCTGGACACTCACATCGCAATCAATTCAAAAACTTCGGGTGGCACAGAGGGGAATGGAAAGATGTATGCTTGGCATTACAAGACGAGACAGAAAGTCCTGCGCATGGATCAGGGAACAAACAAAAGTCTGTGACAGCATTGGAAGAGTAAAGCAATTGAAATGGAGATGGGCAGGCCATATAGCGAGGCGATGGGACGACAGATGGACCAAGGCAATCCTGGAGTGGATACCGCTTCATCGCAAATGTCCGCGAAGAAGACCGAAAGCATGATGGATTGATGACATCGTTAAGTATATTGGACCCGAGTGGCAGAGGAAAGCCCAGGACTGTGAAAGTTGGAAGCATGCTGAAGAGGCCTTCATCCTGCAGTGGATCGATACAGGCTGATGATGATGATGATGGGAACTGCCAAGTAACTACAAAGAGAGAATCTAGGCGACCGAAATTTATCGTATACTGTAGTTATTAAAACGTTATAAAATTATAATATTCATTTTTTGTCGATTTAATATGCAAAACATGGGGTGTGTTAATAAAATAGTGATACTGGTGGTGTAGCGTTCGATCTGGCAACATTGTTGGGGGAGGGAAACTAGTCTAACATCTTATGCGTCCTCAGTGTGGTTTTAAACTCCTTCGAGCCACTTGATGGTCTGTGACAATTATTTCAATCAACGGAATTTTCCTCGTTTTCTGAAAATGAGTGACACAAATTTCTAGCAACAGTGTAATCCAAAATTCTTCTTTTTCAATTTTCAATCGGTCCCAAAAATTTAAGTTATGTTTTCCTTCTGTTGTCGTTTTTATCTTGCAATTTTTAAAACAGTTTTCTCGCAGATTTTCTTCATCCCCAGTTCACTAGTCAAAATCCGATGCACGGATGTGTGAGTCAAATTTAATTCTTCTTTGATCATTATGATTGTCAACCGACGACCCGAAAGAACAAAATCCCGGAGTATGGGGATATTTTTGCCACCTTTGGTAGTTGAAGGCCTTTCGCTACAAGATATATCTTCAATCTTGGCCTTTTAAAAATGCCTTAAACTTTCAGGTAAACACCTTGGCCGTTAACAAAACACAGTTTCCATAGGGCTTTATGTTTTGTAAAAGTCTTGCGATGTACCCAAGTCTAAGACAAAACTTGAACAGTAACAGGTGCTCGAAAATTTCATTAATTTTGCTAGGTACCACCACCAAAGGTACCGAAAAGAATTGCTAGGTACCACCAAGTGACTTTAGGGTGTTTAAGCTAGTATTGAAGACGATGTTCGCGTGCCTCTTCTCCCAAGGAAAGCCAACAGTGTTGCCAGATTGAACGTTGCACTATCAGTTTACATATTACATCGAATATTTTCACGAACGGAATGAACGCACGGATCACAGAACGAACGGATCGACACCTGGAGTGATTTATATATATATATATATATATATATATATATATATATATATATATATATATATATATATATATATATATATATATATATATATATATATATATATATATATATATAACGGTCTTTGATTCTTCCAGACTGCGAGGCTTAAATTGAACGCACGCGTAATTTGAGGTATTTCCAATGAAATCACAAAGGTCTGGTGACTATGGAGGTTATGGAACATAGCCAAAGCGAAAATTTGTTCAATTAGGTACTTGAAAAATATTTATGGAACCTCTGGTCGTATGAGTAATGCCCCATCTTGTTGAAACCACACATCCTGTTGATTTCTTGTGCTCGGAGCTCTAGTTTATATAGTTTATAAAAGTTTTCAAACCTGATTAAATAGCGAGCTATACTACCGATCACAGTGGTTTTATCTTCGTCGGAAAAATACTTTAAAATTCGGCATTTAACAATACCACACCGTACTGT
This sequence comes from Cosmopolites sordidus, assembly GCA_031761425.1. Classification (NCBI taxonomy): domain Eukaryota; kingdom Metazoa; phylum Arthropoda; class Insecta; order Coleoptera; family Curculionidae; genus Cosmopolites; species Cosmopolites sordidus. The sequence continues at coordinate 277,752 of JARFXV010001390.1, forward strand.
TGTTTTTGGCCTGTGTAGTGCCTTTGATGTAATTCCTGCCACTTTCTGAAGAGCTGAGGAAATGGTTGAAGAAATGTTGGAAAGAAACGCTCTAAATGTGTGTCCGTGAAAAAGGCAATCGCAATTATTTTCCGCACTTGCACAGGCATTAAAAATGGCATTTTTGATTATCTTTACTGACTATTTTTCTGTTAATAAATATTTTTTTTTGCAAAAGATTAATGGAGTAATGCTTCTTTCAAGAACATCAATTTTCAGTGGTCTACCTTGTATCAAATCTCTAAAGGAAGTAACTTCATTTTCACTCAAGAATATCTACGACATAAATCTATATGAACGAGTATATGTAATAAAAAATTATTTAATAAGTTACCTTTTATGTTTTTATTTTTAAATAGCGGCTTTTTGAAGTTTATGGAAGAAATTTGAGAGCATTTTCGCAGACACCATTTTTAACAGGAAAATGTTCCGGGATTCTTTAGGAAACATTTTTGAATAAGCTCGTTATGTAAAATAGACAAACTATCTGTGGGATAGTAGGACTTCCTCTTCATTGTATAATATTCATCTTTCTGTGCTTTATCTAGTGGATTGAGATAATTACGAGCAGCTTTATTTCACATTAATAAAAATTATAAATATTTAGCAGGTTTAATATTTATTAATACAGTAGGTTAAAGTTGCTAACTAATTATAAATATAAATATGTAAAATATAAATATAAATACAAATAGAAATATAAAAATTAATCTACATCAATTGCATATGGAATACAAGAACTGGGGGTATCTTCTTACACTTTATGAAATAATTTCCATCATCAAATTTGAACTAACACAAACGTCTGGATTATTGGACCATGAATAAGAAATTCACTGTTTCAAACTAAATTTGTTTATTCAGTGATGAAGCTATAGCTATGAAGCTAGCTGATAATTGACGGATTGGTCAATAAGCAAACTTCTTGATATTGTAATGATTAAAATCCTAGTATTAGTTATAAAGAATTTCTACATGTATAAGGAATTGCTGTTTGGTGTTCATTTTTGACAAATGGGAGCGTTGGACAATTGTTTCTGACAATATTAATTAATGCTAATTAATACTGAGTGGCTTTGTACGGTTAGAATTAAATCCTGTTGGTTTATTTGATGTGTTTCGGACAAGACTAAGTGTCACGCAACCCGAGAACACATTTAGTTCTTTCCATCGATATTATTAGTCATCAAATGCTTTACACGATCATAAAGTTTAACACTACTAACATAATAATAACTGCAAACAACTAACAAAATTCATACATTGAAATTAGTGCAATAAGTCCTATAACATGTCAAAAAGTCACTAAACATTTTGATGTACCACTAATGCCTGTCGACCGACCGATGTATTTGAATCATATAAGTTTAACTCTAATTTTATTATACTAAATATATTTGTAGAATCTTGATATTGTTTTTGAAAATTATATTATCGAAAGAAATTTTCACTAGGAATTTATTTTGCCCTAAAATATCAGACCTGTACAAAACATTTAAAATTTTTCTGTTCAATTCCTTAAAAAAAAAATAATGACCGTACACACGAAAATCGGCGAAAAGCAAAGTTGGGACGCCCACTGGTTCAACCTTACATGGCCAGCACATGTTGAACTGAAAGATTATCTGGTCCAGATTTATCTTTATTACTTCCTAAAACTTACCTTGAACTGATGTTCTAAGATTTGAGGAGATAGATATTTCGGTATGGAAAATACTGAAAGCATTTCAAGAATTAGTTAAAATGTATGCCTTCATTTGAAATCTCCCTGCGATTACTTCTTTTAAGTATTTGTATTTTAATTTACATTGAAATACTTGCAAGTAAGTCCGTGTAGTGTGCACATATATATATATATATATATATATATATATATATATATATATATATATATATATATATATATATATATATATATATATATATATATATATATATATATATATATATATATATATATATATATATATATATATATATATATATATATATATATATATATTCCTAAATCATTCCTGATATCGATCCGTTCGTTCTGCGAAGAGTTATGACGTTCACAAAAATCTCAATTGGCATTTTCAAGTGTTTGCATGCATTTTCAAGTCTGCTTCGAGTGAAGAGCCCAACTGAATCAGTTGGTCAGTCCAGTCAGTTGGACTCTTCAATTGAAGCGAAATGAGATTTTGATGGAACTTCGTGACTCTTCAAAGAACGAACGGATCGATACCAGGAGTGATTTAGGAACACTATCTACCATCCATGACTTTTCATGGATGAATATTTATTAGATGTAACATATATATATGTATATATATGTATATTTATGTATATATGCATATATGTATATATGTATATATGTGTATATGTATATATGTATATATGTATATATGTATATATGTATATATGTATATATGTATATATGTATATATGTATATATGTATATATGTATATATGTATATATGTATATATGTATATATGTATATATATATATGTATATATGTATATATGTATATATGTATATATGTATATATGTATATATGTATATATGTATATATGCATATATGTATATATGTATATATGTATATATGTATATATGTATATATGTATATATGCATATATGCATATATGCATATATGTATATATGTATATATGTATATATGTATATATGTATATATGTATATATGGATATATGCATATAGGCATATATGTATATATGTATATATGTATATATGTATATATGTATATATGTATATATGTATATATGTATATATGTATATATGTATATATGTATATATGTATATATGTATATATGTATATATGTATATATGTATATATGTATATATGTATATATGTATATATGTATATATGTATATATGTATATATGTATATATGTATATATATATATATATATATATACTATATATATATATATATATATATATATATATATATATATATATATATATGTCATCATCATCATCATCAGCCCGTATCGCTCCACTGCAGGATGAAGGCCTCTTCAGCATGCTTCCAACCTTCACGGTCCTGGGCTTTCCTCTGCCACTCGGGTCCAATATACTTAACGATGTCATCAGTCCATCGTGCTTTCGGTCTTCTTCGCGGACGTTTGCGATCAAGCGGTATCCACTCCAGAATTGCCCTGGTCCACCTGTCGTCCCATCGCCTCGCTATATGGCCTGCCCATCTCCATTTCAACTGTTTTACTCTTCCAATGATGTCACAGACTTTTGTTTGTTCCCTGATCCATGCGCAGGACTTTCTGTCTCGTCTTGTAATGCCAAGCATACATCTTTCCATTCCCCTCTGTGCCACCCGAAGTTTTTGAATTGATTGCGATGTGAGTGTCCAGGTTTCACTTCCGTATGTCATAAGGGGTAGAACGCACTGATCGAACACTTTTCCTTTCAGGCAAAGTGGGAGTCTGCTCTTAAACACTATGTTGAGCCTACCAAATGTCTGCCAGCCATATTTAACACGCCGTTCCACCTCCCGGGCGGTATTCCCCTCCATGTAAATCCTCTGCCCAAGATATACAAAGCTGTCCACAATCTCTAAATCCTTTCCTAAAACTGAAATTCTTCTGTCCTGAGCGAAGTTATTGAACATAACCTGACTCTTTTTCAGGTTTATTTTCAAGCCAAATGGTTCGCCAGCCCTTTGCAGTTCTTGTATGCGTCTTTGCAGCTCCTCTGGGTCTTGTGAAATGAGAATAATATCATCTGCAAATCTAAGATAGTTTAAGTTTGCACCATTGATCTTTACCCCATCCTGTTCCCAATCCAGTTTACGGAATACTTCTTCAAGGCCAGCCGAGAAAAGAATAGTCGATATTGCGTCACCCTGCCGTACACCTCGTCCTATATTAATTCCCACTTCAAGATCATCAAGGTGAATTGTGGCTGTAGCTCCATCATATATCGTTTCTAATAGGTTTACATAGGCTCTCTCTACACCTTGGCTAAGCAGTGCATCCATTATCGCATGCTTTGAGATGGAATCAAATGCTTTTTCGTAGTCGATAAAAGCCAAGCACAGTGGCATGGTGTATTCGTTGTGCCTTTCTATGACCTGCTGTACAACCTGGATGTGATCCATTGTACTAAATCCACTTCTGAATCCTGCTTGTTCTCTTGGTTGTGCGTCATTCAGTTTTTTTAATATTCTTTTAGAAATTATCTTAGTGAAAACTTTGTACATCACTGATAGGAGGCTTATTGGACGGTAGTTCTTTAAATCTTCCTGTGCTCCTTTTTTATGTAAAAGGATCACTTCTGAATTTTTCCATAAGTCAGGTACTTTTTGTTCTTTGAGGCATTTTGAGTATAATTTTGCCAGTGTTTTATGTAACGTCCGACCACCAGCTTTTAGCATTTCGACAGTTACACTATCCTTTCCTGGAGCCTTGCCGTTCTTCATCAATTCTATAGCATTTGTTACTTCCTCCACTAGGATATCTGGTATTATATATTGTTCTTCCGTGGGTATTGCTGTCCCTGACTGGCTCTGATCTTCATATAACTGGGAATAAAACCTTCTGACAATCTCTAACATTTGGGTACGCGTCCTGCACACTGTGCCATCCTCACGCTTTAAAGCATATATTTGCGTTCTTTTGTTTCTCAGCTTCTGTTTAGCTTTGTTAATTCCTTTGTTTTCTTCCAGGGTTTTTTGCACTAGCTGCATATTGAATCGGCGCGTGTCCTCTCTGATACGTTTTCTTATAGTTTTGCAGAGCTCAGTGTACTCGACCCTGCCAAAAGGACTACCTGCATTTCTCATTGCTCGCCGTTTCTTCATTAAATCAATGGTCTCACTGGAGATTTTTGTTTGTTTGAGACATTTTTCCTCTGGTGCTATTGAAGCAGCCGTTTGAAGTACATTGTTGGCGATTTCTTCATATTGAACTGATATTTCCACCTCCTCTGGATCTTGTAACGCAGCAAACCGGTTTGACAAAGCAATCTCAAAATCGCTTCCTCTCTCCAGCAGTCTTCCAGAATCCACCTTGCCCTTCTTTGATCTTACCATTTTTTCGCGCTCTTTTCGACAGTCAATCCGAACCCTTGCTCGTACAATTCGGTGGTCACTTCCAACATTAAAATCGTTAAGGACAGTACAATTGGTAAATATTGTTTTATCGTTGTTCATGATGTAGTCAATTTCGCTTGTGAGCCCAGATGGACTTTTCCATGTCCATTTTCTGCTGATATTTTTCTTATAGAATGAATTCATAATATATAGTTCTTGTCCTTCAGCAAAATCAACTAATCTGTCACCTCTATTGTCTCGCTCACCAGTTCCATATGGGCCAGTTGCATTTTCGTCTGTTCTTGTTGTTCCAATTCTGGCATTAAAATCACCCATCAGGATTTTGTACCTACATTTCTCCTTGTATAAAAGCTGGGCCACATCATCATAAAATTCCTCAATTTCCTCATCTTTATGGCTTATAGTTGGTGCATAAGCTTGGACGATTTGAAGCCTAAACTTTTTATTCAGCTGAATGACGCATTGGGCTAATCGGTCGGATGTACTTTCAAATTTTACCACACTGTCCTTCAGCTTTCGATTGATGAGGAATCCAATTCCGCAACATCGGCCATTTTCCGTACCTCGAGTGTAGAGTACGTGTCCAGTTGGTTCCAGTTTGATTAACTCTTCACCCTTCCTTCGTGTTTCACAAAGCCCAATAATATCCCAATGTATGTTGTCAAGTTCGATTAACAGTTCTTGCAATCGGGCCTCTGTTTTCATAGTCCGTATATTTAACGTTGCAATGTCAAAAGTCCAATGGCAGCCTGATCTAACCCGGTGATTCTTAGCTGCCGTAGGTAGTTGCCCCTTGGCCTCCGGGGAATGAGGGCCGTGTTTGAGGTTGTACTGTCATATTTCAACATACTGAAATACCATGTTGAAGGTATGGACCGTAATCTGCTACGCTGGTCCAATGCGGGTTGGCAGATTTTGGGTCATGTTAGTCTGAGGCCTCCGCCTTGACCTGTCTGCCAGGGGTGACCCTCCCAGGAGCATAGACTCCAGACGGCATAGCTCAAAGCTTCATTGCCCTACTCAAACCCCTTTACCACGTCAAGGTCTGATCCACAAAGGGGATATATATATATATATATATATGTATATATATATATATATATATATATATATATATATATATATATATATATATATATATATATATATATATATATATATATATATGTATATATGTATATATAGACCTGACTTTTTGATATTCTCGATGATTGCGTTGTAAACATACAAAATATTTGTTTACTGCTAATACTGGGTACGATTAGTTTTTTGTATTCTTGTATGATATTTTTTTGAGTGTAATAATTCCTTAATGTAAAATTTTTGGGTACTTTCTGCGATTAAAATGTCATACGTTTACGGAAACAATGCGCTAGTGGACATAATATGAACTTAGGGGGAGTGGCAAAATGAAGTCGCAGCATGTCGTTTGTACACGGAAAAGCTTCCTTTAAGAAATCATCAGACTCCGCGGATGTTTGTAAATTTGGTTACAAGACTTCGCGACACAGGGTATTTGAAGATACTATAACAATGTGGTGACGTTGGAAGACCTCCTCCACGCGAAATAGTAGAAATTGAGGAAGAAATTTTAGAAAATGTCGAAAGTGAGCCAACAACGAGCATTAGGTCTAGAATAGGTTAAGCTGAAGTTGGTCATAGTAAAGTGTAGAAGAATATATGATAAAAACACTTTTATACCAATCATTATCAACGGGTACAAGTGTTACAACCCGAAGATTATCCTAAAAAAGTTGAATTTTGTCAGTGGCTTTTACATCAGTTTTAGCACAGATTTTCAGGCTGGCGTATTAAATGGCATGCTTATTGGGCCTTTCTTTCTTCCACGACTGACAGCTAAAAATTATTTAGACTTTCTTCAAAACAATCTGCCACAATTATTACAAGCCATTTCTTTAAATGTTACATAGCATATGTAGTTTTTACATGATGGAACTCCGCCACATTTTAGACAAAAAGTTCACGAACATATAAATAATGAATTTCCTAACAGATGGATGGTGCGCAATAGATTCATTTCTTAAACTGCACGCTCCCCGAATTTAACGCCTGCGATTTTTTTCTGTAGGGCTATTTAAAAAAGTTAGTTTATCACGATGGAGAAGTAAGTACTGTTTAAGAACTATAACAGCGCATCGAAAACGCTTGTGATGTTATTCGTAGACACAGGGATTTTATTTCTGATGCGTGTAGTGACACATAGGTACGCCGAGCAAGATTTTGTGCTAACTGGACAAATGGTGACAATTTTTAACAATTTTTGTAACATGTAACATTTTTGTTTCTGTTATTTTGCAACTTTTATATAAATGATTTTTGGTAAAATTACTTATTTTTATGCGTTCTACCACCTGTAAAAGTAAATAACTCAACTTTGAAAACACTCTATATATAATCATAAATAACTTCTGATGTAGCTAAGTAGAATCTATTGTTCGTATCTACCCAGTATGAGTCACCGGGACAAACGAGTTTTTGCGTTCACTATATAGATAATGGTTCAGTTAGTCTTCTATCAACTGTTTTGTGTGGTGTAAGTTATTTTAAAATTTTTCCTAACCCTTAAAATAAAGAGTGAAAAAGTGCATATTCTTCAGGTGATGCTGTGGGGATTTAAACAAGACAATAATGCTAAAGCCAGCCAATAGTAATTGTCAGACATAAAATTTTCATTTAATTTTTTAATTTGTTAGATTAGTGCCCTTATGGACCAACCGCCACTGGCTAAGGCATCAGCTAAGCAAATATGCAGTGTATACGGTTAAGAATTAACAACTGATTGGGCAGTTAGAAATTGGTTTGCCAAATTCCGTTCTGGAGATTTGACATTTAAAGACGAACCTAGGGCGGAACGTCCTTCCGACCTTGACGACAACTTTTTATATACAATATTGGAGCAAAATCTACGTCAATTAGGACTTAGGTTGAACACATCATAATCAATTGTTTGCCACCACCTGTAGAAATTACGTAAAGTCACCACGTTAAGAGTGTGGGTACCTCACAATCTCAGCAATGTCAATCGCAACTAGTCTACTATCACATAAAAAAATCGAGCTCCTTTTAGAATATATTATAACAGGCGATGAAAAATGGGTTACCTATGACAATATTGCAAGACAGTGGCTTGATAAGGACGCCTACCAGATCCGGAAGCAAACATCCATGGGAAAAATATTTTATTGTGTGTGTCGAGGTATAATTCATCGCGTGTTGTTGAAGTCAAATTTAACGATTACTGCGGATACATACATTAAAAGCATCCTGGACTCATCGATGGCAAACACCTCATTCTTTTACAGGACGATACGTGACCACATACAGAAGGGGTGTCTCAAAAAAAAAAATGAGCATGGATGGTCAGTTTTACCACACCCATCCGGATCTTGCGCAGACAATCACCTTTTCTGTTCCTTACAAAACTTTTTGAATGAAAAAGTCTTCAGTTCTGAAAAGCAAGTCAGTCGGGCTGTCGAAAATTTCTTCCAGTCAAAACTAACCACATTTAACAAGTAAGGAATTGATAAGCTGCCTGGAAGATACGAGAAGGTCATATAATAGTGGTCAATTACGTTTTGTAAAATTGATTTAATTTTGTTATTTAATGAAAGCAAAATAATTGTCTGATGAATAAACGAAATTTATTTATGACTATGAGAACAAGACAAAAAACTGCGTGTTTCGAAGAAAATATCGCCGCTGTTGCTGGCAGTGTTGATGAAGATTTTTTTCAATTTTTTCGCAAGAAGTTTGGGCCTTGTTATTCGACTACGTGGAAATTTTTATCTGGAGGAGATATGGTTCCAACAGGATGACTCCACATGTCAGTCATACCGCCAAAGCCACAATCGATTTATTGAGGCAACAATTTGGTGAGAAAATTATTTCGAGGAACGGACCTGTTGATTGTTTATGAAGGTCATGTTATTTAACGCCTTTAAATTATTTTTTCGGGGTTATGTTACATCTATGGTCCATGCCAATAAATCAGCAACTATTGACGCCTTGGAAGCAAATATAACTCGGACAATTGCGGACTCCAACTGCATGAAAAAGTTGTCGGAAATTACATCGACAGAATGCGTTTTATTAGAAGTAAACGGGGCGAAATTATTTTGAAACATTAAGGTCATTCAATGATATTTCACATAAAATAAATAGTTCCAAGGCATTTAATTTGGATGTTATCTGAATTTATAATTTAAAAAAATCACTAAAAACGAATTAAAAAATCACCCTATAATACCTTATACTTTAGTAAGCGATTTGGAAGCCGGGGGATCACTACATATATTTTGGGCAGCATATGATCTCAATGGAAGGGAATACCCTTCAGGCAGGCGTTTGGCGGGCTCAGCAAAGTATTTAAGAATAAACTACTACTTTGGCTGAAAAGCCTTTGATCAGAGCGTCCTGCCTGCTGTGATATATGGAAGTGAAACCTGGACACAAACATCACAATCAGTTCAAATATTTCGGGTAGTCTAGGGGTGGAATGGACAGATGTGTGCTCGGCATTATGAGATGGGACAACGAGATGGGACAAACAGAGAACAAACGGAAGCATGTGACATTATTGGAGGAGTAAAAAAATTAAATGGAAGTGGGCAGGCATATAGCGAGGCGATGGGCCGATAATTGGATCAACGCGATCCTGGAGTGAATACTGCTTAATCGCAAGCGTCCACGGAGAAGACTGGATTTTTGACATGTCTTGTCAGTTGCTTTCTGAATGGTTTGCCATTGAATCGGTTCGTTTCGCGTTAGAAGAACGTTCCAGTTTTATTACGCAAATTCGCGGTTCCCTCATGGTTATTCACTCATCGCAGTATTTGTCGTGGTGGTCCTTCTGAATAGGCTATTGATCGTGCTATTAGAAAATTTGAAAGCGAGTTTACTCTCCACGATAGTGTGGTGCCTGTACGATAAAAAAAGCGAGAAGTGTTAAGAATATTGCCGTCGTTTAAGTAAGTGTAGCCGAAAATGACGTCTCGGTTGTTCGCTGCTCGCAAGAGTTAAACTCCTCGCCAATAACAATCTGGCGAATTTTGAGGTTGGACTTGGGCTTGCATCCATATAAGATTGTACAGGCACGAGAATTGAAGTTAATCGAATATCATATTCGTCGTGAATTTGCCGACTGGGCCCTCGAAATGATGGAAGCCAACAACGAATTTCATCGCAAAATCATCTTCTCTGATGAAGCTCATTTCTGGTTCAATGGCTTCGTCAACAAAAACAATCGATTTATTGTAAAAACGTTTTCTGGACGCATTATTTTGCTCTATAGAACGGGGTGCATGGCAGGGTGACTCAATATCGCCTGTTCTTTTCTTAGTCTGCCCTGAATAACTTTTTCTAATAAATTTTTTGATATTTCTAACGCGAAGCAAAATATTGAGGATTGACCTGTTTGTGAATGCCTAGTAGGCTGAGTCTAAAGTTCAGATTTCAGTTAAGTATCTTAAAAAACGTCATCCATCAATCTGTATGACCGCAAAAATTCAAATTTGTATTCTTTCAAATAGCGAAAATATGGGAGTGTCTTCGTCTTAAATGCGACACTCTGTATATATCTAAATATATATATATATATATATATATATATATATATATATATATATATATATATATATATATATATATATATACAGGGTGATTCCTAAATTGAGACTTTTTAACAGCATATAAAACTCGATAAAATACATAGGCCGCTACAGCCTTTAATGAATTAAAAAAAAATTAAGCCCTGATCTAAAAATAATTTTAACAAATTTAATCGATCGCCCGCAAATCCAAAGCGAACAGAAAACAATCAATGTTAATCGTTTTTTTTTGTAAATCATGCATTCATTTTATTTTTTTATCCTGTATTTTATTGTCAGTTTTAATGTGGATTTCTACCGCGATGTTTAGAAAGATAAAATGGCTCACATAAAATACTGAATTAGTTTACATACTGTTAATTTATGGAGAATGCCTTGGAAATTCAATGCTGCATCTTAACTATACGCTGAACGTTTTCCTTTTCGTGTTCACCTATTGTCAAAATCATTTATTCGGGTTGTGTAAAGAGCCAGAGACATCGGTGATTTGAGGGAACATCGCGGGGGGCACGCAGGACGACTAAGAGTACCTGTAAACGTGCAACGGGAGGAACAAATTTTGAATCGTGCCTAAGAAGACCTAAAGAAGTCAAAAAGCTCCAATTATAAGCCACCCGACGAGAAGTTGGCGAAAATATGGGTTGTTTGATTGTGAAGAAGGACTCCCTATTCTTGGCGAGAGAGCATATGTCGGTATCCTGATGGGTTTAACCACCAACAGACGAAACATGTGCCCTTCAATGTAAGGGATGGGTGGGGCTTCCACTCGGTCAAGCTACTAACCAGTGCTCATATATATATATATATATATATATATATATATATATATATATATATATATATATATATATATATATATATATATATATATATAGCAAAATAACGCGGTCAGAAACCTTTTTTACAATAAATCGATTATTTGCCAAAACAATGAGGCGATGAGAGGCGATGATTTCCATCATCGCCCTCAAAAAATACGATCTTGTCATTCCTTTAGTCCAAAAACGTCACCAAACAGTGACGTCCTGAAGATGAAGAGGCAACTGTTAGTCACTTGAGGATTTTCATCTGCTAAAATCCTGCAATTATGTTTGATCAAAAACCCATTAGGTAAGAAGTGCACTTCATCGGAAAAGATTTTTTCCCAAAATGGGCTTCGACTGGCAACTTTGTGTCTATCATTAATCAACACAACATCAACAAAGTGTCTATCATTAAGAATGAAAGAAATTCATTCTTAATGATAATTGATCCGATTGCTTTATTTAAGAGATTGAGAGGTGCAATTTATGATTTGAATAAGATTTCACTCAAATGGCAACCACGTCTGCTTTTGCAGACACGGATCCGCTCAAGCCAATTATCGATGACCCTGGCGCACATTTCGGGCTGTACGGCGACTATGGCTTGACGAATGTTAGTTTCCAAGTCGTCAATAGTCGAGGGTTTATTACTATAAACCTGTTTTCACATGTCTACAGAGAAAATAATTTAAAGGACTTAATTGGCATGATCTCGGCGATGTGGTCATGTCATAAAATTAACGAGTTGCTGAACTTGGCTCTCAATAAGCCGTTGCTTCCTCGGGAAATATGTGCTGGTGCGCTATCCTGTTGAAAATAAAGGCCCTCCGTATCGATTCCATGAAATTCCGGGAAAAAAATCTTCCAGGATTGCCCTTGTAGTACTAGGCATTGATGATAATGGTGGTACTTTCCTCATTTTTAAAGAAATAAGGACCAACGACTCCTCCATGCCAAAATACATACAAAACTGTGATCTTTTGCGGATGCAGAGGACTCTTATGTATCACGTTTATTGACGAAGCGATTGAGGCAGAAATGAGTCTCATCGGAGAAGATGATTTTGTTATGAAATTAATTGTTGGCTTTCATCATTTTAATGGCCCAATCGGCAAATTCTCTACGAATACGATGGTCGGTTAGCTTCAATTCTCGTGCCTGTACAATCTTATATGGATGCAAGCCTAAGTCCAACCTCAAAATTCGCCATGTTGTCATTGACGAGTAGTCTAACTCTTGCGAGCAGCGAGCAACCGAGACGTCATTTTCAGCTAAACTTACTTGAAGGACGGCAATATTCTTAACACTTCTGGCTTTTTTTTTCATCTTACAGGCACCATACCATCGTGGAGAGTAAACTCACTTTCAAATTTTTTAATAGCAGGATCAATAGCCCCTTCAGAAGGATCACCACGACAAATATTGCGATGAATAAATGACCATAAGGGGACCGCGGATTTGCGTAATAAAACGAAATGAACCGATTTAATTGCTAACCTTTCGGAAAGCAACTGACAAGACATGTCATAAATCGGTAAACAAATATGGCCGCTATGAGCTGTCAATGATGTCGCCAGTCCATTATGTTTTCGGTCTTTTCCGTGGATGCTTGCTATCAAGCGGTATCCCATTCAGGATCGAGTTGATTCAATTAACGACCCATCGCCTCATACATACGAGTAATGTCACATTATTATATACCATGAGTATTGTGTTAGATGTCGTAGCGAGTAGACGTGTTTTACACTGAGCTCTCTTACATGCGCACAAGTTTATGGCACAGGTGGCGTGGTTTTTTAAACGAAACGACCGTTAAAAACCGTTATAGTACCGGGCGGTCAAACGCGAAAAAGACTATGGAAAGCTCCAGCGGCATTGAGACCATCATGGCCGAAATCGCGAAAGAAGAGGTGGAAAACGCCGCTGTGAAGAGCCTCGAAAAATAAATGAAAAAGATGAAGAAGAAAAAGGAGGAGGAAAGCTTGCTGATCCTGCAGCTGTTAGAAGCGAATGCAAGGCTGCAAGCAAATATTGCAGCCCCGCTAAGGGAGAAAGAGGGGACTAAGAAAGTCTCCAAAGAAGTAGAAGGAAAGAAGGACGTCTCGAAGGGTCAAGTGACGCATAAGAAACAGAAGAGGAAGAAGAAGAGGTCACCTCTCCCGCAGCGACAAGGAGAAGAGTCGGACAGCGAAGACGGACTGGAACCCCAGGAGGTAAGTATGCCCCCAAACCACATGGAAATCGTCGGAGGCCACTCCGACTCCGAGGGTTTCCGTAGCATTCACGGAACCCTCGAACGGAAATCCTCCCCGCTGCTAGTTAATGACAAGAACTTTCCGGTTCTGTCGAAAAAACATGCAGTGAGTTTCCCGTCTGATGGGGGATCTGGGTCTCCAGACCAAGCCCCGCCCGCCCAGGTCCGAAAAGAGGCCAACCAGAAACCGACATCCTCCGTCGGAAATTCTGGCCAGGCTGCTATAAATCTTGGGTGCCGCCAGTCGTTTTTCACGACAAGGCGGCATTCCAAGAAGTGGTGAGGACGTGTAAGCAGCAAAATATCAATTATGGTATTTCCACCACAAAACCCAATGAGGTTATATTAAAACCCCCAAAGCCCGATGATTTCAGGGCATTTAATCCGTTTCAGCGTCCCGTAGCATCAAATATATCGGGACGACAGAATCAACGGCCAAGGTGGCGGTACGTTGATTCTTATCAAACGTAATATTCGGCATTATAGACTTCACTCCTTCACCAGAGCTTGCCACTCTGGAAACCACTGTCATTTCTGTCGAGCTCTAGGACCGACCTATCGTCCTTTATTCCGTGTATCAGCGACTCTCGGAATTTATGATTCCAGCTGATTACACTAAACTATTTCGTACTGACGCCGCTATTATCCTTGGCGGCGATTTTAACGCACACAATAAACGCTGGGGTTACCAATCCACGAATACTCGTGGTACTAAGCACGTTGTGCGATTCGCTCGGGTGCCTCAGCGCTTTTCCTGATGAGGACCCATTTTGTCAATAACCACCCACATTTGGGATCGGTTCTTGACTTCTTCATTTTGAAGAATTCCTCCAAAACGATGGCCACGTCGGTCCTGTACGAGCTCGACTCTGACGATCTCTCTGTTCACCTTGAACTCGGGGACGGCCGACCCTTAGGTGCCCCGTTTAAGATGACTTATAAAGTTCCTAATTGGGACACTTTCCAAACCCTGCTCCGCTCTACCGGGCCAATCCCCATGATTGCTACCCCAGAACAGCTGGATCTTGCTGTCGGTAAAATGTCAGAGGATATCCTGTAGGCTTTCAGCCCTGTCACGAGGCAACGGACGTTCCATCAGCTCCAGCGAACTTCCAACCTCCCGACGGATATGAAAGACCTTCTCCGGGCGAAAAATCGCCTGGTAATGAAAGCCAGATCCACCCTCGATTCCGAGGATAAAAGTCGGGCAAACCGGGCGAGCAAAGAAACCAGAGAGGCGATGGCGTCGTACAAGAACGAAAAGTCAGATTCCATGCTTTTTTCTGTCCGAGGCTGACCGAGGAGCAGACGAAAAAACAGGCAGTCAACCGTGCGTATGCAAGGCTGACAAACACGCCTGAACTTTCCTATCTGCAGGATTACCTCGTTTCTCCAAAGTCAGTAGTTGCTATCATTCGTAGTTTTGCCATCAATAAAGCTCCGAGCTGTGACGGCATCACCGTTGGTCAGCTCCGAAAACTGCAAAGCAAGCAAACCGCAGAAATCACGAAAATCGTAAATTCTATTCTGCGTTTGCAATATTTCCTCATTTCATGGAAGCATGATGCTAATTTAGCAGTAATTTCGAAGAAGAGAGATGCAAATCCCATCAGCCTTCTAAATAATCTCCCTAAGATAGCCGAAAAAGTTATTCTTTCCGCTTTAAATGACTTTACCGACAACAAAGGTATCATACCACGACGAGCAATTCGGGTTCCAAACAGGACATTCATTTCTGTAGCAATGCGCAAGGCTTGCTGGCGAAATTCACCAGGCTTTCGATTAACAAAGTGCGTTGGCGCTGTGTTTCTCGATATTTCCAAAGCCTTTGACAAAGTATGGCACTGTGGTCTTATTTATAAGACCATGGAACTAGGTTTTCCTAAAGACCCTACCATACTTATCCACTCTTCCCTGACTGGCAAATTCTTTCAGGTGATGATAAATTCGCCCCTCTCAACGAGAAAATCCATAGAGTCGGGCGTCCCACAAGGTCCTCCCCTGTCCCCGGCTTTGTACAATTTGTATATAGCCAAAATCCTCTGCTGTAGTGACGTCAGATCTGCATTTTTCGCAGACGAAACTGCCGTTTTCCTGTTTGTCACGTCACGTTCTATGTTGGCTATTCATAACCGACTTCAAAAGCAACTTAATGTTGTAATTCAATGGCTTAAATTCTGGCGCCTGCAGTTCAATCCTAAAAAGACCCAGGCGATTATTTTCACGAGAAAATACACTAAGTGTGCAGCCAGACTGCTGGTTGACAAAGTGCCTATTCCGTGGTTGCAAAAAGTAACCTATCTAGGCTTAAGCAAGGGGTACGGTGTCTTCAATCTCCCCCTAGATGTACCCCTTGATATACCCCTTGATATCCAGGTCGAGTAAGCTAAACCCTTGTATCAAAATAAATATCTATAACACCTTAATTAGATCTGTATATTTATACGGTATATTGGTGTATTTTCGCTTCATGTCACTATATTCGGTGCACAGACTGCAAGTCTTCCAAAACAAAACCTTGCGTTTGGCACTAAGCGCTCCATGGTTTGTCTGATTGAATACCCAAATTTATAGAGAAACCGGAGTCCCTACGGTTTCCCAATTGTTCTCAAAAGCTTACGAGAAGTTTGTTCTAAAAGCTTCTCCAACCGATAACCCGCTCATCCGGAAAATTTCGGAAAATGTACCCGGACTTCTCGGGTAAATTGAGAAAAAAACCTCCAAAAATTCCTTATATGGGCAGCAAGCAAAAGAGACTCGAGTTTTCGATTCCTGGCTAGCGTAAGGCCGCTTCGACTACAAATAAATGATGCTCAACCCCAGCGCAGCTGGATGGCGGACGATCGGTCAATCTCGATCGGTCGGACCACCATTCGGTTAAACACTCCATCTTTTTCCGATGGAGTAAAAATATTAAAAAATAGAAATCTAGCTTTCTTGCTCTTTTTCCTTTCTTATTAACCTCAAGAAGTTAGTCAGGACTTCTAGAAATTGAATGACTATCCTTTTTGCCCTTCTATAACTTTAATGATAGCCGGAATCTTAAATTCCGGGATATCAATGGGTAAGCTAGAGACTCCCAGAAAACAAAAAGGGCCCACCTCAGGGTCATAAATTCATTATAAACTAGTAAAAGTCTCGAGGCTAACTAAAAAACCTGGCTGAAGAAGTTTAAGTTTTAAATATCAACCTGAAAGCTATGATAAGCAAATATGTTTAAAATCTTATTTGGCAAATATTAACCGATTATTACTTGCAAAACAACAAATCAACTAATGACTATCGCTAAAGTGCATCTCTTAATACATTAACATGTCTGTAAAGAATAGAACTGAAGAGTCCAACTGTCCAACAGTCGAAGCGGACAGCACTTGAAAATGCCAAATGCGATTTTGACGAAACGTCGTGACTCTTCACAGAATCAACGGATCGATATATATATATATATATATATATATATATATATATATATATATATATATATATATATATATATATATATATATATGTTACATCTAATATTTTCACGGATGGTTCCGGGTATGCTCATTAAACGGAGCACCTAAGGGTCTTAGTGCAGCATTTGAAAATGCCAAATGCGATTTTGACGAAACGTCGTGACTCTTCACAGAATCAACGGATTGATACCCGGAACCATCCGTGAAAATATTAGATGTAACACATATTAGATGTACATATATCAACAGATTTATTTATATGTACATAAAATGTAATTTTCATTCCGGAAAATATATTTTGTAGTGTTGTGATGATAAAACAGGTGTAAATGTAAATAATTAATATTAGTGCAAATAATATTATGAAATGGGCAATTTCAGACAACTATAAATCAAATTAGTGTCACACATGGGAAACTATTTAAATGAATCTCTCTCCGACAGTGTAAATAATTTTCATAATATTGTATTAGAGTGCAATTATAGTATTTGCATTATTGAGGTACTTAGTTTGGCGCTGTGCAAAAAAATTATATCGTTCCACAGCTGCTCTTAAAATGTCGGCATTAAAAGACTGTGGATAATGCTCTATCTTTAAGACTCATGTATATGTATATACATATATATATATATATATTGTGTTAATATGAAAGAAATAATTTGAAATCAATTTAAAATTATTGAACAGTATTATCAAAAAGGTGTAAAGGCATAGCTCGAAAACATACGCGATCCGATATGGTTGAAATATCCATTATTAATTATTAAATAGGCATGCTAGGATGAGGAGATATTTAAATGTATTTTAGACAATCCACATTTTAAATTAAAAAAAAGTTAAATATAATATAAGCAAAAAAATTAAAGGACAAAGAAACGTGAAGAGAAAGTATAACAACCATCAATTTTAGTTGGAGGGTATTTTATATATGAGACATTCATATTTTGATGTTATTAATTATTACTTCCTAAAAAAATCTACTCGGTCAATGAAGGGTAATAATAAAATTGCCGGAAGAATTTCACGTACTTACTAACGTTATATTTAAAAAAACTTCCCAAGAGTTTTTTGTTATTGCGATTGAGCTCAATAAATTGTTTGCTTTATTTCTTTTTAAATGGTCGCTTCTTACTACCTTACAAATGAACACACTTGAAGATAGTCGCGCAATCATAAATCATACCAAATAGTGACCTTGTGAGGATCTAACGGAATATCAATAATCTCTTTTGGATTCTCCTCATCATATATTAAAGAAAATTTGTTTCTTAAAATTTAAGTCGAAAAGAACCTTTTTCGGGGCTTTTAAATAATTAAGGGGCTTCTAAATTAACTCTTAAAATTTCTATATGCATATATAAATATATTTCATATATTATTACATTTTTTTTTTATATTTTGTTAAGAATTATTGTCGTCATGGTTCCTTAAACAAATTTGACCTTTTTTTCAATTATGTTTTTTAGGTGTAATTCATACACACCTTGTAATTTTAATATATTAATAAGTCATCTCCTATTCAGACATTCTAATGAAGACACTCTCAGATTATTTGGAAAGATATGAGATGATATATCAAGTGTATAATATTCTCAATTAGATGAACAATTTGTAAAATGTTAAGGTCATGGAATTTTTTTATATGGATGTATCATATCCTATCAATGATTATTACATATGACAGTGAAATATGTATGAGGCATACATACATGCATTTTTTATATTGAATGTTTTACCTTGCCTATTTATTTCATATATATTACAAAGTTCAAAAAAAATGACTAGATATCAATGGTAGTAACATGTTAAATGTAATTTATTAAAAACTAATTTATTTGTAGGCTGCAATAACAGGCGCCCCTTAGGTAATTCCAGTATTCCAGAATCCAGTGTATTTCCTAGTTTAATGTGGACTTTGAACTACGGTCATCAGCTACCCATTAATCCCGGTCAGTAACCCTTTACTTTAGGACAGTACTTTACGTACCACAGAAGGGAATGAAAAGATGTATGTTTGGCATTACAGGACTAGACAGAAAGCCCTGCACATGGATCCGAGAACAAACAAAAGTGTGTGGCATTATTGGAAGAATAAAGGAATTGAAATGGAGATGGGCAGATTATATAGCGAGGCGATAGGATGACAGATGGATCAAAGCAATCTTGGAGTGGATGCCGCTTGATCCCAAACATCCGCAAAGCAGACCTACAGCACCAATCATATATCGGCCAAAGTAATAGACGTATCCACAATCGCATATACAAACATTCTCTCGCCGTCCGAAAATTGGATCTTTTCTCGACTTTAGCAGAACATCATATTCAAACGGGTTACAAAGAAAATATATTTCGACAAGGTCAAAGTAATAGCACTTATATATTGCTACAAACCCCGCATAATTCGTGAAGCAAATGAGACCGAAAAACGTCCAGACTACTTAAACAATAGGAACGGCGGTCTTAGAGTTCCAAACTTCGACTTCGACTTCCTCAGCCAGGTTTTTTAGTTAGCCCGGAGGCTCCTACTAGTTTATAATGAAATTCAAACCCTAAGATGGGCGCTTTTTACGTTTTGTAGGTCTCTAGCTGACCTTTGACCTGCCGGAATTGAAGATTCCGGCTGTCATTTAAGTTAATAGAAAGACAAGAAGGATAGTATTTCAATTATTAGAAGTCCTGGCGAACTTTTTGAGGTTAACAAGAAAGGAAAAAGAGCAAAAAAGCTAGATTTCTATTTTTTTTATTATTTTTACTTTCATCGGAAATTTGATGGAGTTTTCGCCGAATGGCGGTCCGACCGATCGAAAAAGAGTGACCGATCGGCCGCCATCCGACGACGGCGGGGAGTGTGCATCATTCTGTTATTTATAGTCGAAGCGGCCTTACGCAAGCCAGGAACCGATATTCGATTCCCTTCTGCTTGCCGCCCGTACAATGACGTTGGGGATTTTTATGGCTCAATTTACCCGTCCGGGGTAAGGTCCGGGTAAATTTTCCAGAATTTTCCGGACGAGCGGGTTTTCGCTTAGAGAAGCTTTTAGAACAAACTTCTCGTAAGCTTTTTCAAAGAATTGCGAAACCGTGGGGACTCCCGTTTCGGCATGAATTTGGGTGTTCCGAACAAACCATGGAGCGTTGAGGGCCAAACGCAAGGTTTTGTTCTGAAGAACTTGTAATCTGTGCACGGAATAAGGTGATAGGAAGCGAAAATACACTATTAGACCGTATAAATATACAGATCTAATTAAAGTATTATAAATATTTACTCTGATGCAAGGGTTTAGCTTGCTCGACCTGGAAATTAAGGGGTACGCGAGTTTGAAGATACCGTACCCCTTAATTAAAGTTAGCTGGATTTGACTAGACCACTGAAGAGAGTGGTCGAAATGTAGGCCTAGATAGGTTGCTTTTTGCAACCACGGAATAGGTACTTTGTCAACCAGCAGTCTGGCTGCGCATTTAGGGCGCTTTCTGGTGAAGATAATCGCCTGAGTCTTTTTAGGATTGACCTGCAGGCGCCAGAATTTAAGCCAGGAAATTGCAACGTTAAATTGCTTTTGCAGTCGGTTATGAATAGCCGATGCATGACGTGACGTGACAAATAAAGACGTGTCGTCTGCGAAAAATGCAGAACTAACGTCACTATAACACGGAATTTTGGCTATGTACAGGTTGTACAAAGCCGGAGAAAGGGGTGAACCTTGCGGGACGCCCGACTCTATGGGCTTTCTCGTTGAAAGGGACGAATTAATCTTTACCTGAAAGGATCTGCCTGACAGGAAAGAGCGGATTAGTATGGTAAGGTCTTTAGGAAAACCTAATTCCGTGGTCTTATAAATAAGACCACGGTGCCATACTTTGTCAAAGGCTTTGGAAATATCGAGAAACACAGCGCCAACGCACTTTGTTAGTCGAAAATCCTGGTGTATTTCGCCAGCAAGCCTTGCGCATTGCTGCAGGGACGAATGTCCCTTTCGGATCCCGAATTGCTCGTTAGGTATTATACCTTTGCTGTCGGTAAAGTCATTTAGTGCGGAAAGAATGACCTTTTCGGCTATCTTGGAGAGATTATTTAGAAGGCTTATGGGCCTGAAATCAGAAGAGAGGTTCGCGCCTCTCTTCTTCGGAATAACTGCTAAATTAGCGTGCTTCCATGAAGCGGGAAAATATTGCAAACGCAGAATGGAATTCACGATATTCGTGATTTCTGCGATTTGCTTACTATGAAGCTTTCGGAGCTGCTTGACGGTGATACCGTCGCAGCCCGGAGCTTTGTTTGGGGCAAAACTACGAATGATAGCCACTACTGACTTTGGAGAAATCGGGTAGTCCTGCAGATACGAAAGTTCAGGCTTGTCGGAAATCTGCGCGTAAGCGCGGTCGACTGCCCGTTCTTCCGCCTGCGAATCGGTCAGCCTCGGACTGGTCATCTGGAGTCTAAAAGACTCCGCCAGCATTTCAGCTTTTTTCAAGTCGGAGACGGCGAAAGAAACGCCATCATCCGACTTCAAGGGGGGAATGTCCCGTCAGGACTTCCCCACCAACGACCTTGCCAGACGCCAGATCTGCCTCGGATTTGACATGTCGACAGAGAAAAGAAGTGAATCCCACTTCTCGTCTCTGTACGACGCCATCGCCTCTCTGGCTTCTCTGATCGCCCGGTTTGCCCGACGTTTATCCTCGGGATCGAGGGTGGATCTGGCCAACCTGACCAGGCGATTTTTCGCCCGGAGCTGGTTTTTCAGATCCGTCGGGAGGTCGGAAGTTCGCTGAAGCTGGTCGACCGTCCGAAGCTTCATGGCAATGCTATAAGCCTCTTGGATATCCCTTGTCAGTTTACCGACAGCGAGATCGAGCTGCTTCGGGGAAGCAATTGTTGGGATTGGCTCCGTAGAGCGGAGATGGGCTCGGGAAACGTTCCAATCAGTGATTTTATAAGTCAACTTGAACGGAGCGCCCAAGAGCCGGCCGTCCCCCAGTTCGAGGAGGACAGGAAGATGGTCAGAGCCGAGCTCGTGCAGGACCGACGTGGCAATCGCTCTGGAGGAATTATTCGTAATGAAGAAGTCTATAACCGATCCCGTGTGTTGCGGGTGGTTATAAGCATAGTGGGTAGCCTCATCAGGAAAGGCGATGAGGCACCCGAGCGATTCGCACACAGTGCTTAGGGTGCTACACACAGTGCGCACACAGTGCTTAGGGGGGGCATGGCACTTGCGTGCCGTATGACCAAATTGTTGGCAGTTGAAACACTGACCAACTTGGTTCGAGGGTTTTTGAGTCTGGACTCGGATGTGCTGGTCCAGAAAATACTTCGTGTTAGTGATGCCTTTTTCGGACTTAGGCACCGTGATTTGAACAATGGCCAGAGGGCCTTTCTTGTTCTGCCAACGTTGAACGTTGGTTGGATGATAGCCCAAAGACTCGAGCTCGGCTTTGACGTCCTCGATGGGGATGCTTTCGAGGGCGCCACGGAAAAGAACGCGAAGATTGCTTTCATCAGGGGTGGTGTACGAATGGTACGGATATTTACGATCATCTAGGAATTTAGTAAATTCCCGATGATCGTTTGATGTGGGTGGCTGGAACGAAACCCCTTTGGGTTTCGTGGTAGCAATGCCATGGTTAATGTTCAGCTGTTTGCACAGATGAACCACTTGTTGGAATGCCGCCTTGTCGTGTAAAACGACCGGCGGCACCCGGTATTTTCTCGCTGGCTGGTCAGAATTTCCGACGGAAGATGCCGGTTTCTGACTGGCCGCGACAGGGACCTGAGTGGGTGGAGCTTGGGTCGGAGACCCTGATGCCCCGTTGGAACGGGAACCTGCTGCCTGTGTTTTCGACAGTGCAGGGAAATGCACGTCGTCAACTGGCGGCGGGGAGTATTTTCGCTTGTGCTTAGGCGCAGCCCGAAAACGCTCGGAATCGGAGGCCGAAGGTTGGCCTCCGAGTTCGGTTTGGGGAATACTTACCTGGTTTTCCAGGCTTTCTTCTTCCATCCCGCATTCCTCCTCTTCGGAATCCGCCTTCTGCGGCAGCGACGCTGACCGAGAGAGACTGAGAGAGAGAGACAGAGAGAGAGAGAGAGAGAGGGAGAGAGAGAGAGAGAGAGGATCTCACTGGAGATTCTTGTCTGTTTGAGACATTTTTCTTCTGGTGCTATTGAGGCAGCCGTTTGAAGCACATTATTGGCGATTTCTTCATATTGAACTGATAGTTTCACTTACTCCGGATCTTGTAACACAGCAAACCGGTTTGACAAAACAATCTCAAAATCGCTTCCTCTCTCCAGCAGTTTCCCAGAATCCACTTTACCCTTCTTTGATCTTACCATTCTTTCGCATTCTCTTCGACAGATAATCCTAACTTTTGAACATTAAAATTGTTAAGGTCAATTAGTACAGTACAATTGATAAATATTGTTTTATCGTTGGTCATGATGTAGTCAATTTCACTTGTGAGCCCAGATGGACTTTT
Source organism: Cosmopolites sordidus (assembly GCA_031761425.1). Classification (NCBI taxonomy): domain Eukaryota; kingdom Metazoa; phylum Arthropoda; class Insecta; order Coleoptera; family Curculionidae; genus Cosmopolites; species Cosmopolites sordidus. Next base: position 301,481 of record JARFXV010001390.1, read on the forward strand.
CCATGTCCATTTTCTGGTGACATTTTTTTTCTACAATGAATTCATAATATATAGTTCTCGTCCTTCAGCAAAATCAACCAATCTGTCACCTCTATTGTCTCGTTCACCAGTTCCATATGGGCCAGTTGAATTTTCATCAGTTCTTGTTTTTCCAATTCTGGCATTAAAATCACCCATCAGGATTTTGTATCTATATTTCTCCTTGTATAAAAGCTGTCATATTGAAACATATTGAAATACCATGTTGAAGGTATGGACCATAATCTGCCACGCTGGTCCAATGCAGGTTGGCAGGTTTTGGATCTATATCAAAGCAAGTTCACCCGTGCTCCACGTCGGTGCTTTGTCATTTCTTCATCCGCCATCTAAAACACCAGCAAGCATCTCCTAAGGCTGGTTTCTGGTCTTAAGCTGTCATCAGTTGGGTTCAAACTAAGCGCCTGAAGAGCGGATAAAAAAACGACTAAAGCCATGAAGATATAAATTGTCCATGTCGAATGGAGGCTGCATGTAATTGTAAAATGTTTGGGAGGTTGGGTCATACACATATATATATATATATATATATATATATATATATATATATATATATATATATATATATATATATATATATATATACATATATATATATATATATATATATATATATATATATATATATATATATATATATATATATCTATATATATATATCTATATCTATATCTATATCTATATATATATATATATATATATATATATATATATATATATATATATATATATATATATATATATATATATATATATATATATATATATGTAGTATTAGATTTTCTTGGACTGCGTCCAATGAGACAACAGTAGCTGAGTGTCATCACACACCCAACCGTTGGTTGGGTGTGTCACACAACCAACAAAAATGTTAATTTTGGCGGAGACGCAGGTTGTTGTGTGTTCCACATGAGATTGTGGAACCCAACGGTTGGGTGTGTGATGACACTCAGCTACTGTTGTCTCATTGGACGCAGTCCAAGAAAATCTAATACTACATATATACGCCATCCGACGGGAAGTCGGCGAAAACATGGGTTGTTGGCTGTGGATAGGGTCTCCCTATTCTTGATGGTATGGTGTATGTCGGCGCCCTGATGAGTCTGAACCTCGAGAGACGAAACATATGTCATCCAGTTGAAGGGATAGGGGGGGGCTCCTTCCCGGTCAAGCAACCAACAAAAATGTTAATTTTGGCGGAGACGCAGGTTGTTGTGTGTTCCACATTAGATTGTGGAACCCAACAGTTGGGTGTGTAATGACACTCAGCTACTGTTGTCTCATTGGACGCAGTCCAAGAAAATCTAATACTACATATATACGCCATCCGACGGGAAGTCGGCGAAAACATGGGTTGTTGGCTGTGGATAGGGTCTCCCTATTCTTGATGGTATGGTGTATGTCGGCGCCCTGATGAGTCTGAACCTCGAGAGACGAAACACATGTCATCCTGTTGAAGGGATAGGGGGGGCTCCTTCCCGGTCAAGCAACCAACAAAAAAAAAAAAAAAAAAAATATATATATATATATATATATATATATATATATATATATATATATATATATATATATATATATATATATATATATATATATATATATATATAGATATTACAGAGATTTTAATGACTTTCAGCATTTGCCAATCACTTGAAAACATATTTCGCAAATCTAGAATGAAAAATCTTTTAATCGATGAATCGCGTTTGTCGAATCGGCTACTTCTCGTAAGTATTCTGCCGAGATATATAAGCCAATTTGATTGCAGTTCTTCTCTATTTATAGCCAACCCAGTAATGTGTACCGCGATTTATGGTAATAATTTTTCATCGTTTTGTTTATTTGCAGAATCGAGCTTTCTGCCATTTATCATTTGGAATATGGTTAATAGAGCGAGATGGTCAGGGCTTCGAGGCTATGATAATATTTCTTTGCTACTTTTAAGTATCCGTGTGTCTTCTTGTTCTTAAGTTAATAATTGATCTTTAGTTCAGTTTATATATTCTCTTGAATGTGTATATATTCTCTTGACCGTTTGTTATTATTATTTTTTTATTTATTGGGACTTTCAGTCAGTAATTAAGTTTTAATTTTTAATTTTTTTATTAACGTTTGGGGGTCAAACAATGAACCATTCTCAGAATAATTCTACAATACATATACTTTTTTAAAAAACTCAAACTTACATGTAAAAACCTACCAATATTAAATTAATCAATTAATTTTTAAATTTTTTTAAATAATATGTGATAATTTTGTATAAAATTTTTAAATGACATGTTTGACTTTGACATTTAACAATTCGTTCCCCTTTAAATTTTTATTTTTTATTATAACCTAATTGTTTTGAATTTGTTATGTGGAATGTTATGAAAATTTATTATTTAATAATGTTATTATATATATATATATATATATATATATATATATATATATATATATATATATATATATATATATATATATATATATATATATAACTTAAATTATCTGTATCATTTCTGAAATTAATGGTATTATATGTTTTTTTATATAAATCATTTCTTTTATATTTCTTTTTTTATATTGTTTTTCAAAATCTAGAATTTTTATGTCGTTAAAATTAAAGTTGTTTTCATTATCTATAGCATGCCTTGAAAGGGCAGTTACATTTGGTTCAAAGTTTCTAAATCTTTTTTTATGTTCATTAATTCTGTTTTTAAATATTGTTTAGTTTGTCCAATATATGAGCTTTTGCATTTTAAGCAGTCAATTTTGTAAATTAAATTTGTTTGTTCCATTTTGGGTATTTGTGTATATTTATATATATTTTATATATTTTATATATTTATATATATATTTTATATATTTTATATATTTATATATATATTTTATATATTTTATATATTTTATATATTTTTATATATATATATATATATATATATATATATATATATATATATATATATATATATATATATATATATATATATTTATATATTTTCACTAGGTCCTAGAAGAATACCTCCTTAAATTTATATATACAATTAAACTTTTTTTGGCAAACTAACTTTGCTAAATGCCAATCTGATATGTCAACAAAAGAGCACTGAAAAAAGTGTTTTAATAAAACAGGTACAGGGGGAATACCAATTATTATTAGATAATATTAAATTGATAATTAAATAATATTAGATAATTAATATTATCTAAGAATTAAAATTATATATTAAGATACTGAGGATAGTGGTTGTGAGTTGAGTGATATAGTGGAGAATATTACGGAAAAAAAACTAAGAAAAAGGAAAAAACATGGGCGAATTAAAGAAATATTGAAGAAGCTCAGATTATCATCAAATGAAACAGATAAAAAATGCAGTTGCAAACGTTTTAAATGTTTTGAAGTAGTGAATTAGATGGAGAGAAAACGTAGAATTACTGAATTTAATGGGTTGGGTTCTTACGTCGATCAAAGCGGTTACCTGAGTGGTCTTGCTTCTGTACTGTCCGTACTTAATAGTGGTGGATCAAATAAACATTCCTCGGTTTATAATTACCGGGTAAAAATATTAAAAAATGGTGCTTTTGAAGACGTTCAAATTTGTTATAAAGGTTTTATAGTTATACACGGTATAACACCACGGCCAGATCCTACAAAGTTCTTGACCATCAACTGGATCTAGTCCTAAAGATATGCGGGGGAAACATAACACCAGACCACATAAATCGACGGATGAAACGGTTATGAAAATTAAGGACTTCATCAAGTCTTTAAATGGCCAACAGTCACATTATTCGTTAAATGACACTAAGAAGCTGTACTTGCTAGAGGAACTCAACACTACCAAGATTGCCTCGATGTATAATACGAATCATCCTGAAAATAAAGTGTCCAACGAAAGCTTTAGGATATTTTTTAAAAATGATTTTAATTTTGGCTTTGGTTATCCCCGGAAAGATATTTGTAGCACTTGCGACATTTTCAAATCTGTTTTAAAAATGTGAATGATTCTATTAAACATACAATAATTGAGGAGATCAAAAAAAAAAACAAAAGAAGATAAGCTGAAAAGTTCAGAAGTAGCACAAGAAATGCACACATTCTTTTGACACCTAGGTATTTAATAGGAAGCTTAAAGAAATTTAATTAAAAAATTGTATGTATCTAATATTAAATATTTTCTGTTTAATAAATTAGGGGTATACATTTATTGTTCGTACTAAATAAGTAGCCCATTTTTTTTATCTTTATCTTTGATGGTTTTAACCATTTACATTATTTTTCATATTTTATGTTTTTGATTTTTTTGATTTTTTCTTAATAAATATTAAGTATTTTACTAAAAATATTTTAAACTGAAATCCAATTTTTGTTTTTTTAAATACCTATTGGTTACTTTTGTTGGTTATTTTTATACAAACTCTTAGGGAAGGGTTTGTAGTAGTAAATGAACTCATCAGAACGGTAAATTTCTTAAAATCATAGTGCTGAGGCGACTTGAAAATTTGTTTTTCGATTTCCCAAAAATTACAAAAAAAAAAACATTCATCGTTTTTCCCCTGGACCCTTCAGATATTAATTTACTGAAAAAATCCAAACTAATTTATTTCGATCTACAAAAATTTATTCCTGAATATACCACCAAACGAAGTAATAGAATTAGTTGACAAATTACTTCTTAAAAATAGAATTAATTTAATAATGCAACAAGAAATTTTAGAGCTGCTGTCAATTACTTTGGATGAGAATTATTTTGAATTTGATAATTAATTTTGTTTCGAATGACGGTTTGATAATGGGGAATCCTTTAAGTCCTTTACTGGGGGAAAATTTATAATGGCAACTTAGAAAATAAGATAAATCAACATCAGTTGTATAAGTCATCACTTTACTGGTACAGATATGTTGACTGTAATGTAAAACTGTAATAAAGAATTGATTGTCATCAAACACATTGCACTAAATAACGAATACTACCCAAACATTATAAATAAAATAGTGAATAAAAGAAGTTTTAATAAAACCATTAATTTAATATATCCTGTCAATAACATCAAGAATGCAGTAAACAAAACAATTACATATACAGGAAAAGTTACCAAATTGGTGCCTAAACATTTGGATTGGCTGGATAGATTCGCCAGGCAGGCGACTAACCCACCAGACCACCGCGGCCGGTCAAATTAAATGACCAGCTAGACTTGAATGGTTGACCGTTATTAAACTTATATAACTCTCCTAGACGTTGAAAAAAAAAGGGTTTCCTCACTATCATATTTTATGGTATTATTAGGTCTATGAATAGTTTAGGTTGTAATTACTTTTTTTACTGAATCAAATAAAACTTTTTTGTTGACTTTATTATCTATCACATTTATTTTTAAATTTGTGTGACTATTGTTTTAATTAATTGATTTAATTAAATCGTTTTACAAAACTATAGTCACACAAATTTAAAAATAAAAGTGATAGATAACAAAGTAAATAAAAACTAAGTAAAAAAAATGTTTTATTCTATCTAAAAAATGAACTATCGCAAAATAGCGGACAAATCAATACTTTTCTTATTGTCAGTTTAACATAGTTTTTGAGGCCACTATGTGTCGAAACAATTTTTATACATACAATTTTAGATATAGTAGAACTTTTAGATTATTAATCTTTGCTTATTTATTTATAATGAATTTCCATCAAGTATCGGCTAACTCAGTTAAATTTATAATTGTTACTTTTCACAATCCCATCAGCTATGTAAAAATGTCAATACCAGTCATTCAAATATTGTGTTTTATATCTCCTACATATTATTATTTATTCTGGTCTCTTAAATTATTGGAATTTTTGTTTATTAGGAGTAATCTTTTTTGATAAGTGTAAGAAATGCATTAAGATTATTTTCCTTACATCTATCGCACGTATAGTATGTATTAAGTGCATCTATGCACTTATGACATAGATTAACACATTATGTAAATTATTTGACTTTAATAAAGCCTAAAATATAAAAAAGCCTAAAATAAAAGCCTAAAAGCCTTTTAAATCCTAAAATATCCCTTACATATTGTTTTTTATTTCTTAAATTGTTGGATTTTTTTTTGATTAGAAGTAATCGTTCTTTATAAGTATAAGGAAGCATTAAGATTACTTTTCTTACATCTATCGCACTTATAGTGTGTATTAAATGCATCTAAGCATTTATGACGTAGATTAACACATTAAGTAAATTATTTGACTTTTATAAAGCCTAAAATATAATTATTATAATACGTAAACCAAACCAACATATGAAATGTTGTAAGATTCAAACAAATAAAAGAAAACTATTTATAAATGTAATAGCAAATATAAAAAAATCAATATTGTTTAATCAATAAGTCATTTAGAGTTATGGTACTGAAAAATTAATATTGGTAATGTCTAATTGTCTTTAATATACGATTAAATGGAAATGAATGTCACTTTCAACCTGTTTCATATCGTAATATTTCCCGTTGTAGAATACATATAAAGAACGACAGAAACTGGGCTCATCAGTGGAAACTTTGAATTTAGATTAAAATATATTGAGTGATATTTTACACCAAAGCCTGCAAAATCAGAAATATGTTAGTCAAAATATAAAATATAGCTCTACTTTTAAACGCAGTCTCATGTAACTTCACTGTCACACTTCTCTAATAATTCTATCCGTTCTTATAGTTTTTTCATTCGACGGCTTCTTACTTTTTTAACAAGATTAAACGTGAAAATTCCACATGCATTCGAAAAAACTGATGACGTGGCATTATATGCCGATGAAATCGTTTGTGCTTTCCGTAGTGTCCTTCCATTAAGTTTTACTGTATGCTTTTACTGCTGTTTGGATTTTGCCTCTTAAGCCTATATTTGCAAAATCATGACTAAAATCAGTCTCTGAAATCAAATACGCTACCCATATTGTATTCAAGTAGATCTATATAAAATACCTTCAAACTATCAAATGAACATTCCATCGTCTGTTCTTCAGTGTATTTATACGGTGTTGCAAATACAGTTTATAATGTTGTTATTTATTGGACGCGCTTCATTTTCTCGATGCTATAACGGCATCAATGTAATTTTTTTCTGTTATAAGAAGCAGTATCTCCAGATGCATTTGCCATATCAAATTGAATTTCATGACTGAAGATATTTTTCAAAATAAATTCTGTGATATGCTATTTACATTTAATATATTTATTGATATTGAGATTATCAATGTGCAACAAGGCTACATATGATTTGGAATAACGTTCTAACTGTTTAGAAATTTCGGAATGATATTTTGGATCACATTTTCTTTCAATATACCTAAGTTAAGAGAAGACTTTTGCTTAACGTTAGTGTGTGTACATAATGAGCGAATATAATGGAAAACTGCCAAGGTATATTAAGAATGGGTTAGCCAACAACTTTTTCTAACAATAATTTTTATAAGGATTTGCACTTTATCTGTTCAATTCTCTTATCCTACGCAATAAGCAAATATTGTTCGTTAGCATATGTTGTGAGTACATATATACTCCATAATTTCTTGATTTTGAATATAATAAAGAAAACATAACATCTTTTGCAATTTTTTAAATATGTTACACATTCTTTTGCGTATTTCATTAGGAAAATATGTCGTAATTACATTTTTATCTGCAAATAATGATTTACATATCCACAAGCGTCGATAAAATCTATTATCCAGATGTGTTCAATCATAAATTTTATTATGCATTTAATAGTTAAAATGATTTATTGTTATTATCTGAAATAAATCTAGTTTTTATCTATGATACGAATTGCATTATATCGGTGTATTAAATGTGGTGCATTAAAAATAAAATTTATATATCATTGTGGAAGAATCTTAACAGAATATTCCTTGGTTAAATAAAAAAATGTTATTTTTATTCATTTGGTTATTTCTGTTAAGAGTTTTCAAAGAAGAGTGTCAAAAGTTGGAAACGTAATAGCGGTAACACTGTTTGAAATGTAAATTCCACTCATAGCACTGCTGTGTTCATTGCAATGTGTCAATCTAACATGGGAACATACACAATTCAGCTGCGCGCAGAAATTGAAAGTTAGAAGGCGTTTGTGATCAAACATAACTGCAGGATTTGGTCCATTGAAAATCCTCAAGTGATTTTTTGTGCTGAAGGAGTAAATAGGACCTTTTTTTAAGACCATAATGACAATCGTGTTACTGTTAATGGAGGACGCTATATGAATACACTAACAGAATATCTTTGGCCTGAACTGATAAATGTGGATATAAACAATGTTTTCTTCCAACAAGATTCTGCGTCTTGTCAGACACAATCAATATACAAGGAATGTTTCCTGGATGCATTATGTCGCGAAATGGCAATGTCAACTGACCACTGTAGGGTTATTTTAAATCTCTGGTTTGCAGAAATAAACCCCCAACAATATTTGACCTTCAATGAAATATTCAGGCCACCATTGAAAATTTAGCACACGATATGTGTGAAAAAGTAATCGAGTATTGGGTCTCCAGAATGCATTCCACCAGACGAAGTCTATTGGGATATTTGAACGACATTCAGGATTTTTTTTCTTTCACTTGATATTATTTTATGATATTTGTCTTTCCGATAAATATATATTTTCCTGAATTTCTGGATGTATCAATAATGAATTTTAAACTTGTAGATATGATATGTTCACAGAGACTAACCTTTTCTTTCGAGTCTTCAAGTTGTTTGTACATTGTTTTATGCAAGACAAAACATTATTTATTTAAAATATTTTTAAAATTTCATCAATATTTATCACGACTTCCGTTTTAAGACTTGCTCGAGGTATTAGCTCTTTCACAATAAGCGCATATTCCGTAACAGCTCCTGCAATTCCTTTTTGAAAATATTATGGACTTGGTTTATAATGCGCTATTTATTATTGTATCAAGTTTTCTATTAATTTTGGGAAAAAAAAATTAAAATTAGCCAAAATTTTAAAACCTTTTCAAAATATATAAATAATTTAATCAGGCCCGCCTAATTTTTTTTTGCAAATATCAGTCATTGTAGACTGTTTTTTCCATGTAGATTCATTCTATATTTTCCATTTCCTTTTGCAAATTCTCTCTCGCCAAAGCAAATTCCTTCCAATAGCATGTGTATTTCTTATATTTTCCGTTAGTTACTCCCTTCACGTTCTCCTGGTTCTCATTTTCCCCTGTCCATGATATTTCTTTTACCTTTTATGTGAAATGGTAATGGTACGTTCGAGGTGTGACATCTACTTGACTGTATTACCTGCTAGATGTTGCTTTCATCATCACTCATTTATATCTTTTATGATAGATCCCTTGCTTTTAAACCTCTGTGTGATGGTTCAGCGCCTTTATTTCCTTTCACCAGCCGTAGATCTATTTCTGTTTCTTCCTGATATGTATAATTCATCAGACATCTCAAATACATATATTTTTTGATTTTCCCGAACTTTATCTTTCATTGCTTGTTTGCATATTTGGTGTTTGTTTCTTCTTCTTTCACTCTCTCCGTGTTTATTGTTTGTGGTAGCATCATACCAACCAGGTATGCTAATTTGTTCGGAATCGTCGATTTTCTTAATGTGCTGAACAACTTTCTCCAGTTTATACCATTGTATGCTGGTTTATAATCAATGAACAATATATGCATTCGTATATCGTATTATAAACATGTAGATAATACATTTTGTAGAAGACCTATTTCATCATTGATTTAATCAAAGATATTTTAATTAATTCAAATAAATTTAATCAGGAAAGCGAATTGACCCAAGTGTTTCATCTGCATACTTTATCAATCTTATCTATATTATTGAGGCACTTTGTTTCCTGCCTCTAACAACACAACATCTCTATTCGTAGATTTCCTCCACATTTTATGTTCTCTGCTGTCATTTCGCTACTTCCTGGACTTTTGTTATTTTTCATTATATTGGGGGTACCTATACGTAACCAATTATTATTAGTGTGGAATATTTCCTTCAGTCTAGTTCAGAGTGTGAATGTATAAAGAGGTGTTTAATTACGCAATATTACAACACGCGACCTTGACCTTTGTGACAATTAAATTCAAAAGTTTTTATTACACCGGTATAAAATGGCGGATAATCAACCAAGAGAAGAACATTTACGTCATTGCATGCTGTTTTATTTTCGATCGGGTGACGTATTGGAAGTCAATAAATGCCAACGCTGGTTTAGAAAAATTTCCAATAGTGATTTTGAGTTATCTGATAGCGTTCGAAGTGGACACCCTGCAGACAGGCAAAGACGCTTTAAAATCACTGGTGGAAACTGATCCCAAACTGAGTATCCAGGAAATTGCAAACACTCTTCAGGTTACTTGGTCAACAGTCCAGTTCAAAGACATCTTTAAGAAATCGGGAATGTTTAGAGCAGGGAAGGTTACATTAAGAGGGGGGTTACCATATCCTCCATATTCTCCAGACATAGCACCATCCGATTTTCATTTATTCCGATCCATGGAAGATTATCTAAAAAATAAAATTTTCACAATTATCGGCGAGCTCACCTAGAAACATATTTTTCTTCAAAGAAAACAAAATTGTATGAACAGTGACTTGAAACTCTACCAGCAAGGTTGCAAAAGGTCTTAGATAACGACGGGGATTACCTAATCGACTCAAGATAAAATTAAATGTAAATAAATTTGTTTTTTTGTTGGCACTGAAATAATTAATTACTTATAGGGTACCCCTAATATAATTTCCGCTTTGCTCTACTTTTGTCTCTGGGATTATTGCTGTTTTTTTTGTTTGTTTTCTTCTTCTTCCTCTTCGTAATACTAATTGCCCCTTGTCTTAAGTCCCTTGTCTATAAGGTCAATATTTCCATCTCTGATAAATAGCGTCTTTTGTTGATACCCTATTTTTACTTATTTAACGTTCCTATACTTATTGTAATGGTCTATTCCCTTGAATTTATTCTCTCTTCTTCTACTATAATTTCTTTAAATTTCCTCTTTGTATTTCTACATAACTTTTTTTTCAAAAGGTTTTTTCCTTAAAAAAATTTTCTGTTGGCCTTATTTCCTGTTCATAGGATATTATGTTTTCATAGGAATGATGTTTCTTTTTAATTATCTCTTTTATGGACCACTATTTGTCGATACTGTTCTTATTTCCATTTTGTGGTCTTCCTTCTAGGTTTCGTATGTCCTATCTATATATTTGCATTGCCTCTTTTCTTTTCAGATCTTCGCTTTTATATCTTGATCTTTCGATTTTATATATTGGTTCTCTTTCTTTACGCTTTTCACTAGTTTAATTATATCTTTCAGTTTTATGTTTGCTATAACCAGGATCTAATTCATGTTGACATCTGCTTCACGAAATATTCTAATATTTGTAATTAAATTTCGAAATTTATATTCTATCAAAACATAGCCTAGTTGATTAGTCTCATTTAGTTTCCAAGTTATTCTTTATCATTTTTTCTATTGGAACCTTCGGTGTGAAACACTAACCTCTAAGAGATTTACCACTAAATACCAAACCACTTTTTTTTAAATTCTTAACGCACATTTCGCTAACCATGTTAGTATCATTAGGATCTCCTAATAGAAGATTAAATCATCTATTTAATCTTCTCCTTAATTTATCTCCTTTAATTTAATCTCTCTTTAAGATTAAATCATCTCCTGTTGATGTTAAAATGGTTCGCGAAACGTGCGTCGAGAACTTTAAAAAATGTGATTTGGTGTTTAGTGGTAAATCTCTTTGAATTTAACGTTTCTTTACGATGGGTGAGACAAGCATCCTGCATGTTGTTTTGGTGTAATTTTTTTTTTCGTGATATTTGTAACAGTTTGGATTTGTCCGTTGTATATGCAGAAGTTTTATTATGGATAAATACATGTTAAAACCACGCAGAAAAATTGTTATAATATAGATTTAAACAAAAATTTAATTATTGTTATTCAACGTGAATTTAAGCGAAAATATCCTAATCGTCCGGCGCCTCATAAAATGGCAGTTTAACGTTTATTCAAGCAATTTCAAGAATTCGAAACATTTGAAGTGGCTTGCATCTGAGGTACAAGAACAGTGCGCAGTGCTGAAAATATTGCACATGTGGCGCAAAATGCGGAGGAGTTTCCAAAAAATCGATTTGATTATGTGGTGCACAATTGGCTGTGGCACACAGTTTCTTCACTAGGTTTACAGTGAATTTTGGGAAATGTCTTGCACATGTTACTTTATCACATTCAAATTGTTTCAGACCTGTTGACTACAGACAATAATAAGCGATTAGAATACTTTACTATAAATCACTTCCATCAATTGACAATCTTGCGGATAATTTTTTGCTAAGATTTTTGAAGGAAAAGGTTTACATAAATATCGCCGAACTATACAGTAAATCAAGGACATCATTCGTGCTGAAATCATTACATTAATATCAGATATGTTGATAAAAGTCGTGAAAAATATATTTGTAATACCCCGAAGTTGTGTTGCTCTTAATGGTTGATATTTGATTTGGTTGATATAATTTTCTAAAATTAATTCACCGAACAATTAAGACGAAATAGACATATTATTGGAAAAATCTGTCTTGTTTCTTATAAAAGTTATAAATAATTGTAATTGGATAGTGATACTTCCCACACCGTTTATATGTCTTTTCTTGTGTAGTGAAATTTGATGATCTTCATTTCGTTTTCCGTTACAAAGTTTAATAGTTTTTTTTCGATTTTCACTACTCTTTTTTGTTTCCTCCCTCCTCCTGTTATCTGTTTGTAGATTCCATGTAGATCTAATTAAATATTTAATAACATTAACTAAAATTTGATACAAAAATAACTCAGGTGACGTTGTTTTATACATCTCCTGTAAAGCTTCTATCGTAATGGACGCGTCTCTAACAATACGCCGTGTACGCAAACATTCTAAATAAATTGTTATACAGTTTGGTTTTATTTGCGCTTTCAGCGAAACCAAACGGCAAAAATAATTGTTTCGAGCCTCTCGGCCCATTACCGAGACAATAAACTGGTCGATAAAACTGAAATACGGCAAGCCATAACGAGAAGTCAGGTTTGGCCCACGCGACCATCCTTCGGGCACACCCATAGCAAATTTATGCTGTTATGATTTAGTGTGTTATCATAGGTACGAGACGAGCTTTTTGATGTGCGTCCGCGGGGCTGGCACTGACCCTTCCTGGAAAATGTGCACAATATTTCTACAGTTCAATATAAAATTTGAAGATGAATGCATAATTTACAACAAATAGTTCATGCATACGATAATATATGAGGTGTATCTATTACATTCATTTACAATGCTATTTTATGTTATTATCATATTTTGCAACATGTGGTAAAGAGTGCTTCATTAAATCGTTGCATTTTTACAGTTTTTATGCCTTTTGATTTTTTGTCTGTTGAATTTTACAGTATACATTTGTGTACAGTTTTGGTCTCTCGTTAAACATTATTGGAGTATGTATGATTGAAAATAGCAGGGATGTAAAATCACATTCATAATATTGTATTGGCACTGCATCAGCGGTGTTTTATTTAAACTTCAATGCTAAGATAAGTTTTTTGCTAAGCTAATCTCAAGTTTAGTTCAAGAGAAGTTGATGTTATATTTTCTGTTAAGTTCAATCATATTATTTTTTTTTAAATTCAAGTGAAGTGAAACGTGAGGTATTTTTTATTGAAAATCTATTTATTTTTCAAGGTAGTATTCTTTTAGCTCAATACACTTCGCCTAACGATTTTGTAGCTTCTCTATGCCTTTCAAAAAGTATTACATGTCGAACTGTGCAAAATAGTCCTCTATTTCGGCAATGATTGGGTCATGTGTTGGGTTCATTATCGTGGTGAAACAGCACTTTTTTGGCAAATGAGGGATGTTTTCAAATCTTGAAGTTTTATCAATAATGCAACAAAATATTCTACTGTGGTTGTTTTTCTCTTTCCCAAATTATTGATGAAGATAATGCTCTGTGAATTCTATAATACAGGGGCCATGACCTTTCCGGCAGATGAAGGCGTCTTCACCTTCTTCGGGGTATGTTCAACTAGTGAATTCCATTGTTTTAATTGTTTCTTTATTTGTGGAGGGTAGTGATGAATTTAAATTTCGTCAACAATCACAAATCGATGTATAATCTCCTTTGGATTGTTCTGTGGTCACTGGATTATGTTTTTGGTCCGAAGTGAGTAAGACATCCATTACGCAAATGGCTTTCCAAAGCCCAAATGCGCTTTAGCGCGTTCCGTTCCGTACGCGTTCGATGAAGATGTTTATCTATTAAGGTGATAAAAAAAATCTCTCTTTTATTGTACCGCAATAGTAACCTCAATGGGACGTTCAATCCCACATCGAAACTTAGTAAGCTACTTATTAGCCATGAAATGTCAAGGAACATAGTCCCCATAATACTTTTTCTACTTTTCTTTGGTTACGCGACAATTTTTCCACCCAAAAAATAATATTCTGCTTGCAACGCTAATGTTGATCTAGTGATCTACTTAATATCTTCGCTATAGAAATAGATACGAAGGAGTAGTTAGAGTTATATAGTAGAGCAGCATAAATAAACTATCGAAATGTAACAGGAATAGTCGCAACCATTAAATATTTTTCGAAGGTTTATTTCATCTATAGAGAGATTCTTAAAGTGCTTCAATGTGCTTGACAAATATATTGGTTCTGTATATTTTCGGTGCAGCTTCACTGCGATTGATGATTTAATGATTATTCACAAATTCGGCATAATGAAGTTAGTAAAAAGAGAACAAACAGTCATACAATACAATGGTGAATGTATAATTGATTTGAAATTATCTTGTATTTTAAGTATGTTATACTTCATTAGACAGTAACATACGAAGCGAGTGTATTTGCCAGTATTAACTATGCTATTACAGCAAAATATCTCATAGGTAATCTTATAAGTTCAATGAAAAGATCAAAAATTATAAAACATATGGTATTCAGTCTTTTACTTTCTAGTACGTAACTTTATTAGGATGTAAAATGCTCATTTTTGGAAGGTTTTAGATTGAAGATTGAGGATGTTTTGAACTACATAATTAATATACACACTAATATAATTACTGCTATTTGTAAAATATGTATTATACTACATTGTCAAGATTAATACAAAATAGCTACAGATGGATGCAAAGATATCATACAGATATTAATAATAGTACATTGAAAGTCACATTTATAATTAATAAATTCTGATTTAGATTAGATTATTAGATTATTAGGTGGCTCCCGGAAGGTATCCTTTTCGATTAAATTCCTCTATCCAAGGTATACATAGTGATTTACCACATTCAAATTCCTCTCCAAAATACAAATTTTTCTGATATCGGCAAATTTATTGAACATTACCTGATTCTTTTTCAGGTTAAATTGCAAACCAACCCTTTGTAGCTCTTGTACGTGTTTTTGTAGTTTATTTAGGTCTGGTGAAAGGAAAACGATATCATGTGTGAATTTAACATGGTACATGTATGCACCATTGGTTTTTATTCCATTGTGTTCCCAATCTAGATTATTTAATACCTCTTCAAGGAAGGCTGCATTGGACATTAATTTTAACTTTAAGATGATCAATATGAATAATCAATGCAGCTTCAGCATATATGGATCTTAATAGGTTTACATATGGTTTTGTCTATATCCATCAATTAGAGACAATCATAGACATCATAGACATAGACATCAAATCATAGACAATAAAAACAAAACCAAGAGTATTCTTTGTGTTCTTTCTATAGCCTGTTATAGTGTGCTTGTGTATAGTTCTTTAAATCTTTACGTGGTCCGTTTTTATGTAAAAGGATAACTTCTGCATTTTTCCATAAGTCAGGTAATTTTTGCTCTTTGAGGCATTTTGTGTAAAATTTTGCCAGTGTTTTATGTAAAGTCCGACCACCAGCTTTTAGCATTTCGATGGTTACTCTGTCCTTTCCAGGAGCCTTGCCGTTTTTCATCGATCTATAGCCTTTGCCACTTCCTCCACTAGGATATCGAGCATTTTTTCTTTCGGAGGTATTATTGTCTTTGATTGGTTCTAATCTTTATATAACTGTGAATAAGATTTTCTGACATATCCGTTCGCGTCCTGCACACTGTGCCATCCTCACGCATTAAGGCATACATTTGCGTTTTTTTCATTCTCTGCTTTTGTTTAGCCTTGTTAATGCCCTTGTTTTCCTCCAGAGTTTTATTCACAAGCTGCATGTGGAACCAGCGTGTCTTCTATCTGATACGTTTCCTTGTCATTTTGCAGAGCTCAGCGTACTCGACTTTGCCAAAAGGACTTCCTGCATTTCTCATTGTCCGTCGTTTTTTCATTAAATCAATGGTTTCACTGGAGATTTTTGTCTGTTTGAAACATTTTTCTTCCGGTGCAATTGAATCAGACGTTTTAAGCACATTGTTGATAATTTTTTCATATTGAGCTGATATTTCCATCTCCTCCAGGTCTTGTAACATAGTAAAGTGGTTCGACAAAGCAATCTCAAAACCGCTGCCCTTCTCCAGTAATTTTCCAGAATCCATTTTGCTCTTCTTTGACCTTACCATTCTTTCACGCTCTTTTCGGCAGTTAATCCTAACTTTTGCTCGTACCATTCGGTGGTCACTTCCGACTGTTATGGACAGTACAATTGCAAAATATTATTTTATCGTTGGTCATGATTTAATCAATTTTACTTGTGAGTCCAGATGGAATTTTCGAAATCCATTTTCTGCTGATATTTTTCTTATAGAAGGAATTCGGAATTCATAATATAAAGTTCTTGTCTTTCAGCAAAATCAACCAATCTGTCACCAATATTGTCCCATATGGGTTAGTTGCATTTTTACCAGTTCTAGTTGTTCCAATTCTGGCTTTAAAATCATCCATCAGGATTTTGTACCTACATTTCTCCTTGTATAAAAGCTGGGCCACATCATCATAAAATTTCCCAATTTTTTCATTCTTATAGCGATGCAGAAGCTTAGATGATTTGCAGCCTAAAATTTTATTCAGCTGAATGACGCATTGGGCTATTCGGTCAGATACACAAATTTGACTACATTGTGTTTCAACTTTCGATTAATGAAGAATCCAATTCTACTAAATTGTCCATTCTCCGTACCCCGAGTGTAGAGTATGTGACCAGTTGAATCCAAATTTATTAGCTCTTCACCCTTTCTTCCTGCTTCACATAGCCCAATAATATCTCAATGTATGTGGTCAACTTCGATCAACAGTTCTTGCAGTCGGGCATCGCTTTTCATTCTCCGTATATTTGGAGCAGCAATGTCAAAAGTTCAATGGCAGCCTGATCTAACCCGGGGATTCTTAGCACCCTCTGCCTTGGGGCAGGTCTTCCCGCTGCCGTAAATAGTTGCCCCTTGGCCTTCGGGGAATGGGGGCCGTGATTAACAATTCCGTTCTATTCTTCGTTTTCCCTCAATATTTCTTGGTTAGTTCTTCTCCATGTATCTTTAACCTAGTCCTCTAACCTCTAAAACTCTTTCGATTCCCAAACCTCCGAATCTTTCGAAACTAATTTATACGTTTGGCCAGTTGCTGTTATTCTTATCAAGTCCCATTCTGCCACATTTTTCTGATTCGTCGATAATATATAGTTTGTTTTGTTCTATTATAATTAATTTGTAAACCGAGTTGTGGCCCCGCTCTTTGTAATCTTTGTAATCTACGGTTCCTGTAATTTTCCTCTACTTCTTGATAATATCACAAAATTATCTGCGAAAGCATTGTGATTTTGAATTTATCTGAGACAATTCGTAGTATTCGAGGTGTGTAAATAAACTAGCGAGACTGATGGCGTAGAGTTCGATCTTAATACACAGTTAACTTCCCCTTTAGAAGGAAGGGTGCACATCATACATGGTGCGTTTTCAGTACGAGTTTGAACTTCCTAGAGTCACTTAGTGGTCCGTTGCAATTCTTTTTGTGAACATGATTTTCCTAGGATTTTGTACAGACTCATTCAATATTTGATGTAAGTGATTTATATTTTTCTTGGCCTGTTTAAAGTCTATAAATATTAGAACAGAACATTACCAAAATATGAAAAAGTGTAACATTATATAAAGTAAAATATACGTAATCTAAATATATATTTCTTGGTGCTATTTGCAGTATACTCTTTCAGATTATCACATTTCAGTTTGCTGCGTTTATTAATTTCGCTTTGATATCTTTTTATATAAAAGGGTTTTAAAGGTTTATTCTTATTCTTGAAACATGTATCTGCTTTGTTAACGCCATTAACAAACATCTTGAGTGACATAAAAGTCGAATAATGCCATTTCAGTTAGGAAAGAATATACTTTTAGCAGCAAATTGTGGTTTTTAGAAAATTTAATTTTTAAAATAAAGTGGTCTAAGATGTTCAAGTAGTTTTTAAAACATCTCTGTTTTATAGCCTACCTTTCGGATGATGCATCACA
Source organism: Cosmopolites sordidus (assembly GCA_031761425.1). Classification (NCBI taxonomy): domain Eukaryota; kingdom Metazoa; phylum Arthropoda; class Insecta; order Coleoptera; family Curculionidae; genus Cosmopolites; species Cosmopolites sordidus. The sequence continues at coordinate 319,986 of JARFXV010001390.1, forward strand.
CTTGTATACAACTAGTACAGCTTAGATATTTATTGAACATAATAACTGTATTTTTTTACTTATTGTGCCCATCAATGAAAAAGAAATATAGTGAAGTAGATCGAAGCAGCATGAATGAAATATAAATGAAAAATAAATGAAATCTAAATGAAATCTAAATGAAGTATAAATGAAATATAAATGAAATATAAATGAAATATAAAAATACGACTGAAACGAAAAAATTATAACAGTTTTTTAAAAAATTAATAAAAATTTTTGATTGTGTAATATTTTCACGGCAGGCAGAGAGAGTGAAGAGTTCAGTTGAACTCTTACTTGAGAATATTAAATGATATTTTGGCGAAGCGTCGAGAGCTTCCACAGATCGAACGGATTGATACCTGTAATAACTTATGAGCACACACACACACACACACACACGCGCGCGCACGCACACGGACACGCGCACCCTCACGCACATTCTGTTTTATGCCCTTTCAAATGATGTATCACACTTCTACACAACTGGTACTTTCCTGGAGCTATAATATAAAAACTAGTAACATGTGTTTACGCAGACAGTAGATTCAGTGATTCTAAACAAAAGACTATCAAGAAGTTCGCCAAATCTTGCCACCTTTATTCCTAGTACGTCTATGACGTTGGAACGTGTTTCTTAGGCCCTTTTAAACGACTTTCATGTAATTCTATCGTGTCAAGTTGCAGTTCGCTGTTCTGCCGTAGAACTGCTTCACGTTTCGAATTTTGTTAAATTTGGACTATTTTTTTATGAAATGGCTAGTGAAATAGCTATTGTGAGCCGATGGTAATTGATCAAAAGCACGCCAGTTGTACCACGAACGATTTCCGTATCGAAGATTGCCCAGTTTTAGAGTTTTTATTTCACAGATCGCCGCATTTACGAAACTGGAGGTCTCCATCAGAGAGAGCTTGAGACTAATTCTGGAACACATAACATGTACAGCAGACGACCAATAAATCCTGAAAATGTTTAAACAGATTCCACCAAGAACATCAGGGCAGTAGCTCATAATATTGTCGACATGGGAGGTTTGGAATACCATGCAAACTGAAGGAAAATATCCTTTTCATGTAACAGGTGTACAAGGTTTTGAGGAAAACGACCATATGCGGAGAATACGGTTTGTTGTTTTTTGTTAAATATGAATATGGATGGTTTCTGATAAGTATCTTATGGACCGATGAATCGAAATTCTATAAGAAATAATTTATGAACTTTCACAATCTCCACAAATAGGCAAACAAAACAGACAATCTTTATTAGAAAAAATCAGTATTGTTTCAGCGGAAATTTTTAGTTAACATGTGGGAGTGTGTAATCGGAAGATATTTAATTGAGCCTCATTATTTGAGCGACAGCTTAAATGAGGACAATTAGCTACACTTTTTGTAAAATGTTCTTCCTGAGCTACTTAACGAGGTGCCAATAATCGAAAGGGGCAGATTTATTATTTACCAAAACGATGACTGCCAAGCCCGTCTTACCGTAATAGAATATTTAAATAATACTTTCCCTGATAGCTGGATTGGTAGAGGCGGATCCTGGTTATGGCCAGCTAGATCGTCTGACTTAATCCATATGCATTTCTATATCTAGGGATATGCCAATGAATTGGTTTACAGTGAAGAAATACCAATAAAAGATCATTTGATAGGAAACATTGAAAAACATTTCAAAAAAATGAAAGAGATATCATTAAAAATTAGAAAAATAGAAGTAATACAGGCTAGGAAATCATGGTTCACATTTTGAAAACGAATCAATATGTTTTGATCATGTAAATAATGTTTCAATAATTTTTAATTTTGAAATACACATACATGTTTAATAAGAAAAAGAAACAATGGGTATAAATTTAACAACAAAAAAAACAAACAAATGATAATAAATTTCCATTTGTGAGTTAATAGAATCTAAATAAGAAAATTTGGATATTTTCAAGGAAAATTAAAATCGCAAATAATTCGAAAACCGTAAGACTTTGTACTAGGGCATATTTGGCTTAATGCATTTCAAATGACCTCTTTTGTTACCCCCAACGGCTTTGCATCGACCTTCATAACACCCTGTATATTATTTCACACATTTGAAATATATATTTTTATTACAGTAATGTAAAAACACCATATCATTTATAGTTAATTGTTATTTCTTAACTATTATTATTTATGCTTGTTTCATTTTGCTCTTATCTAAATCAAAATTATTAAAATTATAATGAAACAAAAGTTCAATTTGGATTTAAAATTTTATTATTAAAAATACTACACTAAAAAATATTATAAATATACAGATTAAATATTGTTTGTGATATTAAGACAGTGATTTTGCAGATACACCTTGCTGACAATGCAAGAAAGCAAATTTATTTTTCTAAAAAAAATATAAACGTATAAATCTAAAAACCTACTTATTTAAGAAAACATACAAATTGGTAACCATTTAGTTGACTAAAATATATATTTTTTTGCGTTTAGATTGAGAAAAAACACAGTATTTGTTTTTGAAATTTCCTAATATTATTAGACAAAACAGAATATTAAATATCATTATCAATGCAATGGTTTTATATAAATGCCAAAATATATTATTTCAATAATTTTCTAAATCTGAATTTTTTTATATTAATTTGATAATAATTATTTTATTCCGCAGTTCTAACTATTGACTTAAAAACAAGGCAGTGACAATATTTCTTTTGTACAAAATTTAAAAGAAACACTTAAAATTGATACAAATATAAGTCTTTGTCTATGTATAATAATCATTTTGTAACAAACATTTACAAATTTCAAGCCTAATGTACAATGCTATTTTACAAGGTTTTTGTCAAACAAACTCTTAAAATCTACAAAGGTAACTTATAACAATTGCACACAACATTTAAATATAATGTTTTTTTTTTCTTTTAGCAAATCCATAGGAACACAACATCGTTTTACACAATTAGAAACTAGAGTGAAGAATAGGAATGTAAAGTAGTATATATTTTTAATAATCTTATACTTTAAGGTTAGAAAGTGCTTTATTTATATGTAGTTGTGCTGATTTAAATTATTAATTAGTTATTATTGGTTAGAAAAGGGAAGCAATGTAGTGTAGAAGGAACACGTGGTAGAGTTTATATCAATCAGCGTTGATTTGGTGAAATTCTAACGAAAGAAGACGTTCTTGGAATATCAGTTGTGTTAAGCTGTTGATATATAAAACATTTGTTGGTAAATGAAACAAAAATGCATTGCTATATTTAAAGGGTAAAACTATATAAAAAATAGCTGATATTAGAGATCTAAATTTTTTATCTGAAACAAATTCAGATTGCCATTAACTTCTTTTTTCTCGTAGCATGTAGTTTTTATTATTATATTATTATTATATATTAATATATATTAAATAATTACTGATTTATAGTAATTATTGAACTTGTTATTTCATAAAACTGAAGATTGTTACAGATGTGAAAACCTGAAGAACTTGTGAACGTACGTACAGTTTTTGAATATAAAATGTGAGTTTCTTTTTCTCAAAATAAAAAAAAAATATTTCTGAAAATAATTTTACATTTTTGTCTAGCCATAAAGTTTCATATTATTGATATTTTTGAATGTAAAGAAATAAAATCTTTTGTTAATATTTAAATAATAAATATTTTAATGAAAATTTATTTTATAAAATTATATTTATATGTTGAAAGTGAAAATTAAAAATTTTGAAATTAAAAGTTCAAATATAGAAAGATATATTTTAGATTTAACCTTTCGACTTTTTAAATATTTTTATCAAACATTTTTCTATTTTTAGAAAATTTACTGAATAAATAGTTTAATACTGCTCACCTTCAATTTAATACCTAAAATTTTAATTTGATCTTAGGTTTATAAAAAATTACAAAATACCGTTCGGAGACATATTATTTTAAAGGCTAATGTTTCTTATGTAATCAGTACTTTTATCTATGCGTTACATATAATATTTTTGTTTATCTAAAAAGGGGAGGCTTATTAACTTTGTTATGTTCTAACATAACAAATATGGCTGGAACGTGAGTTGTTATCACGAAAATACTATATCGAAGTAGCGATTTGAAGCAAAGGTCAGATGTTAAAAAAATTAATATGGTATTCACATTTTTGCCTGTCATGTTACATAACTTTTATTTGTTCAAGTTTTTTTTCGTTGTCAATAACGATCAAATGATTAACTAGATAACATTAAACATAAGGGTGGAACTAGAATTCAGAAATTTTCAGGATATTCTCAGCTTTATAAGATTATAAGTATTTGATACATGTTTAATAAATTTGTGTAAAAATGCCTAAATAAATATGTTATATAAAAACTAAAACAATCTATTACATTGATTAAATAAGTTTAAAAGCATCTATTTATCATTTTAAAATAGCTCTTAGCACAGATATCTTAAACAGGCAGGCTTATTCATACAACACTCATACAATTGACAATTGTGAGTCTTTTATGGTCTCCCAAGTGTTTAACTTCTTGTTAATAACTTTGTTAGGCACGTGTTCAGAAGATAATTACTGGTAATGCTTATGTTGCTATTATTTGTGATGCTCTGAGACAAGGAGTTTTAGGATAAAGGTTTATTTACATAGAAATGGTTTACCAATAAATGTAAACATTTATAAGGTAAATAAAAATATAAATCCATGAATACTGTAAATTTAAATTTAGGATATATTAATTAATAACATAATTTTTTTTTTCTATTTTATTTGGGTTTTTCGCCACTTATTAACATACATATTTATTGACTATGGTTACTGTATTTTTTTTGCTTATTGTGAACATTAATTTTTTTTTAAATTAATATAGTGAAGTATGCATATTAATATAGTGAATTTATGCACACACAGTCATACTCACTGAAATATTTATGGACAATATTGAAACATTAATCTACAACATTAAACTGAGCAAACAATTTGTACATATGTGAATAACATTTTGGCATGTTTTGTCCAGTACTAAGCGACAATTAAGTGTGTTTCTAGAGCATATTAATTCAATCTATAAAAATAATAAATATCGAGTTGAATTAGAAGAAAATATCAATTTAAACTTTCTTGATTTAACAATTTCATGGATCTCAAACACACATAGTTTCAAGGTATTTCGCAAACCTTCTCATAAAGATACAACAATACATAAAAGATCATTCCAACCACAATATAAATTAGCAGCTTAACCTAGCTTCATAGACAGACTGATCAAAATCAGATGCAGATTTTAACAATTAATAAGGTTACTCGGAGAGAATACTACATGACATTTTAAAAACGAAACTCTACAAAAATGCTGTCTCTAAAACATATCTAATAAAAATGAAAAAGGCTATTCATTCAGAACAATAACATATTTTGGTAAACCATCGACAAAAAATTGAAAAATTCGTATATAAAACAAATGATAAAGTAGTCTTTAAAACAAATAAGAGTTTAGGAAAATTTGTCAAAAATTGCAAAGCAAAAAGAATGAATCTAGAGTATATCAACTATATTATGTATAATGTTCAAAAAACGATATAGGAGAAATCGGCAGATATTTTAAGAAAAGAAAAAAAGATCATGAAAGGAGTATTTTTAATCAGATATATAAATATAATTATGCCTCACACATGTTAAATAAAAATAATTGTTTTAAAAGTGAATATTTATTTCTAAAACGCGTCAAACATTAATATAATAATGTGGAAATTTCGGCAAAAAATCTTTCACTAAATATTTGTGGCGAATTTCTATCAAGTAGAAGACAACGCAATCCAAAAGTATAAATACATATTTTATTCTTATTCGTACGTATGGTACCCCATTGGGATTGTGATGGTATGCGAGTATTGTTATTCTGATTACAGCCTATGGCTAATAGCATCATCAGTCGTGTTAAAGAAAAGGCGTACCTCGACGAACGGCAACCAGAGGTCATACGTCAAGCTGCAACCCGGTGCTGGGTGCCCGCAGAACCCGATCTGGTCCACCGACGGCCAGGAAGTGGGTGGTACCGTGGAGTAACTGCGTTTTAGCTCGAGGCAGTCGCTGATCTATGCACTCAGAAGTGCAACTATTGCACTCTTACATGGTGTCTCAATTAAAATTGTTAATGATTCTGGTATGTTGAAATCCAACACATTTTCACCTAAATACTGATAAAAATGACCTCCAGCAGACCGACAAAGTGACTGACAGCTTCATTTATTTGAAAGTTTTTAAATTTTAATTATTCTGTTACATTTCTTTTATGGCTCCTTATATTTACAATGAATTAATTAACGGCGATCTATAATTCATACATTCTTTGTATTTAAGAATATCACCATAAGAGACAGCTATTTAGACTTTTTTCGGTTGAATTTAATTTTTCATAAAATTCGTAGTCAGAATTTCTTATTATTTACAGAAAAAAAATCTTATATAAATTATTTTTGTTATTTAATCGAAGGTTATTTATATAGTAATAGTAGAATTACTATAAACTGCACGAATAATAATATAGTAAAAATAGAAAAATGGAACAAAGATATTAAAGAAGGATTATAGGGGCAGAAGAATAAAGTAATATATAAAATCAGTCTAAATGAGAGATGAATGAATGAATGAATATGACAACAAAATCTAATAGCTATTGAAGTAAAAATCAGAAACATCGTAATAAAGAAAAAAGGTACTGTAAGGTTATTGTAACATAAAGGGAAAAACAGTATGAGAAAAGAAAGAAACTAAAAGAAGGCAAGACAAACAAATAAGAACGTTAAAAAGATTGCTAAGAAAGGAAAGATCTAAAAAAAGGAAAGAAAAGAAAACAGGAAAGGTAAATATTTATAAGCAGATGAAAGAGGCAATTGAAGCAAATATATATAAATGGAAAGACAAGAATAGAAAGAGAAAAAGTAAATAGAAATAGAAAAAGAATGAGGAAAATATACCATGAAAGAAGAAAAAACGCCGAATGTTAACAGATATTAAAATAAGCCAAACTAAAGATGATAAATAAAAATTAAAAGGCTTTAGAGTTTGTAAAAGAATGCAGAAAAGCATATAAAAAAATGATAAGAGACAAAAAAAAAGGAAAAGAATATTAAAGATAAAGGAAAAATTTATATGAGAGAAACAGAAGAGAACGGGAAACTCGGCTTTTTAAGCTTTCCTCGAATGTACAGTGTGTCTTTAATTTAGAGTTTTTATTGAATGGAAAATGATTGATTTCCAGTGACTTAGGAACAGCATTAAAAACACAAACATTTAATAAGAGGTATGTTTAAGAACAGAGGTAGGATGATAAACAAAGATTAAAACAGTATTTTGAAAGGAAAGTGAGCATGCATTAGTAAGTAAAGTAAGTATCAGTTAAAGGAAGGCTGAATAAAAATAATTAGAAATAATATTTAAAAAGAATAAATAAATTATTTTCTATTATGCGCAGTCACAGTGTAGATAGGCGATTCTATTTATGCCTTAAGGTCACTTTAAACAAACTTCTAGCAAATAACTGGGTACGAATGATAGATCTTCAAGGAAGATACCTAACCAGGCGGCTACTCGCAATTTTGTACAGTGCTGTTAGGGCCTGCAAGCTAGTATAATGGGTAAAGAGAATATTCAAAGTTTGATGTATCATCATTATTTATTATGTATAAAAGTGTAATTCCTTAACATTTTGTTTAGCTTAGGTAAAAATTCTCAGAAATTATTGTAGATATGCTTTAAATCAACACTCTAATATCGTTTTAACAACTTACTGATATTGGAATAACGGTTATTTACAGAAAACGGATTAATATATTTTTATGTGCATAACTCACTAGGATTTAAAAATGATCTATAATCAGTAAAACGATTGACAATGTCGGTTGAATATTTAGATATTGTTAAAGTAAAATGTAATTAAAGTAGTATTGGCGAAATTTAGGTAGTAGGTTCTAGAGTCGAAGGAAAGTGGAAAAGATAGAATAAAGACAAATAGGTCAGACGGAGACATCGAGAAATGTACTAAATAGTGAGTTATATATATACATATGAGAGACAAAAAAAAAAAAAATATATATAT